>HG995265.1:6127500-6727500 GCA_905332985.1 Mimas tiliae | reverse complement strand
TCAAGTCTTATGGTAGATGGAGTGGAAGATGTGGAGCAACAATATAACAGTATTGTGACAGGTATACGTAAGGCTAGCAAGAAAATAAAAAGAGACAAGAAAAATAAAAATATTTTTTCTGAATATACTATTAAACTCATAGAAAAACGATCCTGCTTAGAAATCAATAGTCAAAATTTTAGGCAAATAGACAAAGAAGTAAAACGTTCAATCAGAAAAGATATTAGGAAATCCAATTATCACTTAGTCACAACAGCTCTTGAAAAACAGACATCCCTTAGAGTGGCTAAGGAGGGAGTTATCAGAGGAAAATATTGGATCAACAACCTACAAGATGAAAATGGAATAAAACACAGTAACAGAAATAAACTATTAGAGATCTGCACAAAATTTTACAAGACACTGTACTCAGACGAAACAAAAGTAAATACAAACATTGATTATGTAGTTTCTGATACAACCCCTTCTATAACTAGCTCTGAAGTATATACAGCATTAAAGAGTCAGAAGTATGGCAAAAGCCCAGGAGAGGACGGTATTACAACAGAAGCTCTCAAAATTGGTCTATCTACGCTACTTCCCTATTTAACCAATTTATATAACTCCATACTCGAAACAGGTCGACTACCAGTAGGAATGTGCCACTCAAATATTATACTGTTACATAAAAAAGGAGATAAAAGCAGTATTGACAACTATAGACCAATAAGCCTAATATCACATGTATACAAAATATTCATAAACATTTTAAAAAGTCGTATAGAGTTCAAACTTGATAGCCACCAACCACCAGAACAAGCTGGTTTCCGCCCTAACTATTCCACCACCGATCATCTACACACCCTAAACCAAATTCTAGAAAAGCACACTGAGTTTAATAAACCCCTTTACTTAGCCTTCGTGGACTACACGAAGGCATTCGATTCTGTTAAGCATTCATCCATTTTTACAGCGTTAGAAAATCAAGGCATAGATAAAACTTACATAGACATCCTAAAGGTAGTATACAATAATAGTACAGCGTCAATAAAATTAAATTCATCTGGTCCAGCATTCACAACAACTAAAGGGGTAAAGCAAGGAGATCCATTGTCGCCTAAGTTATTTACGTGCGCGCTACAAGGAATTTTCCAAAACTTGGCCGTCTCATGGCAAAACAAAGGCATCAAAATCGGCGAAAAATATTTAACAAATCTTCGTTTCGCGGATGATATCGTTCTTTTTGCCCCAACTGCGTTCGAATTACAACAGATGCTACAGGAACTAAGCACAACAAGTCTTGGGTTTGGATTAATGATGAATCGGTCGAAAACACAATTAATGACCAACAATACCAAACGCAGGGTTGAAGTGGATGGGCGGGAGATACATTATGTCGATGAGTACATTTACTTAGGCCAGTTAGTTTCCTTCGAAAACAGGCAAGACAAAGAAATCAAACGTCGAGTCAATAACGCCTGGAAGAGCTACTGGTCCATGAAGGAGTTTATGAAGGGAGACCTTCCTCTATCATTAAAGAGACGTCTCATCGATACGTGTATCCTGCCTATCCTGACCTATGGCGCTCAAACCTGGTCGCTGACCGAGTCACAGAAATCCAAGCTCAAGATTTGCCAAAGAGCCTTAGAACGCAGTGTTCTTGGAGTGAAAAGAATAGATCGCGTACGTAATACTGATTTGCGCGCCATAACAGGTATTGCGGATGTGGGAAAAGAGACGGCCAAACTAAAATGGAACTGGGCAGGACATGTGGTTCGTATGCATCCGGACAGATGGGCGAAAATAGCTACTGAATGGGTGCCTTTTGATGGCCGGCGGCAGCGTGGCAGGCCTAGAAAGAGATGGCGTGACGATCTAGACGCCTACGATACCACGTGGCAAGTAAAAGTTCACGACAGGGAACAGTGGAAGGAAATGGGGGAGTCCTTTGCCCAGCAGTGGGACACTAAAGGGTAATAAAAAAAAAAAAAAAAAATACATACATACGCACTCACGCCTGTAATCCCCGAAGGGGTAGGCAGAGGTTTAACCAGTACACCCACATTTCGCCGAGCGTATCCCCGTCCCTTATGTGATAGGGGGCGAGCCTATCGCCATACCGGGCACAAATTCCAGACTCCGGGCTGATACTGAGCATTTTGTAATAGAAAAACCGAATACCACTTTACCCGTCCCGGGGATCGAACCCGAGACCTCAGCGTTGGCCTCAATCGTAACGCGTACGCATTACAACTGCGCCACCGAGGCAGTCGTTCTTTCTTAATGCCTGTTTATTAGACGAACACCCCGCCTGATGGTAAGCAGTCACCACTCATCGTAGTTGGCAATGCAGGGGACACAGCCAAACTGCTGCCTGCCGTAAAAGAGATATCCTGTATCCATTATTACACATTTGTGTAATAATGCTAATAAAAGTTTCGCACCTGGTAATAAAATAGTTGCAGGTTCAAAACCACACACCCAAGTGCATACACCTTTGACTTTTCTAAGTTATGTGTGTATTAATTGTTAAATTATCACTTGCTTTAACGGCGAAGGAAACCTTAATACTTGAGATGTTCTCCAAAAGAATTTCGAAGATATGTGATGTCTGCCAACCCGCATTAGTCCAGCGTGGTGGACTAAGGCCTAACCCCTCTCATTCAGTAGAGGAGGCCCGAGCCCAGCAGTAGGGCGTATATAATACAGGGCGAGTTGTATTACACAAATGGATCGACCAAATTGATATCTTTAGATTAATTGTTGCCAAAAATGTATAGACTGTTTAGTTTTGTAGAAAATAACAGTTGTCAGCTAAAATGTATGAAAAAACTAAACCCTTTTTGTTCATATTTACCCCGTTTTACCGTTTAGATTTGTGGAACTCTATACTAGTTCGTCGTCGTTCTTCGTCCAGGATTCAAACTCACGTCCTTGTTTCAGATTGATCGACCCACAGCCCAACACATACGCTTACACCAAATCTCTGACTGAAGACTTGGTGTCGCAACACGCGGGGAAATTCCCCATATGCATCGCACGGCCGTCTATCGGTAAGGGAAAAAACTGTTTAATTAAAGAAGAATGTGTAAAATTAATGGAGTTTGGTCTACCTACTCATTTTTATGGCATGGGTCAGAATCGAGCAAGTGGGTCACCTGCAGGCTAACCATGAGTTTGTCTCGGTAAAATCGCTAGCTAGCGACGGCGTAAAATATTTCTATGGCAAAATTTAGTTTCTCACGTATGCGCTAGAGGCGCCACTGAGTTTTTCAGTGATCTTATCGAATCGCTAGCGATTTTATCGAGACAAACTCATGGTTAGTCTGCTGTGGTAAGTGATCTCCACCGCCCATATACGCACAATACAAAAGAATCATGGGCGCGTTTCTAAATTTAAAGGTAAGGGATAATTAAGGTATTGGGTGGGGAGGGGGATTTGGGCCTTTTGGCCAGCAAGCTGCTACTTTACGTCGGTTTTCTGTGAAACAGTAATAACGACCCGAACGAGCTGGCCTATTCGAGTTGTAGACAAAAGTGGCTCTACAGCGTGGCTTTTCGATCCGCTAAATCAAATGCCTCCGTGGCGCAGCGGGCGAGTAGCCGGTTGCGAAGCGTGAGGCCGTGGGTTCGATTCCCGCACCTTGACAAATGTTTGTCTGATCCACAAATATTTGTCTCGGGTCTGGGTGTTGTGGGACCGCAAGTCCCTCGTAGTTCTTGATACCCACGATACAGGTTTAACCTAGTGTGGGGTCAGGACTATGTGTGTGACTGTTGGGTGTATTTATTTATTTATTTAAATGAGTTGCCCAGGATTGGATTATTGCCCGTTATTGTGATAGGCTCATATCACATCATGGGACGGAAATAAGTTCTGTGAACTGCACAACACATTTGCTTACCCCTTCGGGGATACAGGTGTCAGCTAATAATTGAATGATTTTTCTATTACAGTCACAGCTGCATTTAAGGAACCGCTTCCCGGATGGGTTGATAATTTAAACGGACCAACTGGTTTACTCGTTGGAGCTGGAAAAGGTGAGTATTTTTTATAGCATAGGCTGGCAAACGAGGAAGTGATCTCCACTGCCCATGTACGCTCATAATACCAGAAGAATCATGGGCGCGTTGCCGACCTTAAGGAAGGGAATAATGAGTACAGGTAGCAGTGTTGAAATAAGTCGATATTTTTTACACGCACAGTCTTGTTTGGATTTATAAATACAATAATATTTCATTCAAATAACAATTATTTTTCTTAATAACGTAATTAAAGCCAAAAAAAAACAGTTGACGGTCGGATTCAGCTGTGCAGCGCGGCGCTCGGCGTCATGTGCCTACTCAGTATTGAAGCGTTGTAATGCGCGCAGTTCATTGACCCCGATTTAGTATTAATAAACGGTACATTGCGGGCTAACGTTTCTATAATATCAAGTAAACAGCATAATAAGAGTGTTTTCCAGATGTTATAGTGTTTTATTATTTTTTTGGAAGCGATCCCCTTACACACCCAGAAACCCCCTCCCCGCGGTATGCAAATTATTTTATTTTATTTTACACACTTCAAACATTAATGTATAATTCAATTTAATGCCGGAGAGTCAACCTAATGTGGTGCAGAGATAGAAGAAAGTAGCTGTGAATATAAATAATAACCATAATTATTCTAACTATGGAATGAATAAATACACAAGTCCTCACATCGAAAATAATTTGCGTGCTGCCTCTTGCAAATATCTCGAGTTGACAACCTAGTTTTTACAATATTCTAGAAAACGACACTTCGCATAGCCCAAAAAGGTTTGAAGGCACATAAAACCAAGTCAAATATAAATTACAATAGATGGCGCTACCTATTAACAGAGCAAACACTAAAAATACAATTAAATTATATTATGAAGTACAAAATCAAATGTGTTGCCAACAATAGGGTAGTTGACTAGATTTTTTTTTATTATTTAAATCAATAAGTTACGTTACTCAAAATCTATTACAGGAAAAAATTATAAATAAGTTAGAAGCCATTCAAATCCTGTAGAAGGGGTAATTGTCAAATGACAGACGGCGCAACCTTTGACGTTACAGTGTAAAATGTTCATTATGGTGTACTCGTGCAAGCGAGATAGTGAGATATCCCTACTACGCACCCACTTTTCCTCATACCAACATTTAAAGTCATAACTGCAGGCACATTTCTGAACCAATTTTGATAGTGTTTTAATAGAAGGGTTTCTTTTGCGTATAATTTTCTGTTGCTTATAAAATAATGTATAAAATTCAATATAGGAAACTACCCTATTATGTTTCAGGTGTAATTCGTACAATGCACTGCAACGACTCTCTGCTAGCTGACGTGGTGCCAGTAGACTTGGCTGTTAATGCTTGTATTATTTTAGCGTACACCACTGGAATGGACAAGTAAGATTATCTCATTTTTAAGGGCCAACGTGAGCACTAGCCAGTGAAATTAAATTAAATTTTGTTTTTTTTGAAAATTGCAGTTCGATCCTTAGATTAAATTAATAATAATAATACTAGCCCTGTATTATATACATCCCACTGCTGGGCACGGACCTCCTCTACTGAATGAGAGGGGTTAGGCCTTAGTCCACCACGCTGGACTAGTGCGGTTTTGGCAGACTTCACATACCTTCGAAATTCTAATGCAGGTTTCCTCACGATGTTTCCTTCACCGTTAAAGCAAGTGATACTTAACAAATAATACACACATAACTTAGAAAATTCACTTGGGGCTGGTTTTGAACCTGCGTCTTTCGTCTCGATAGTCCATACCACTCCCCGCTGAGCCATCACTGCTTATGGATAAAAATGATTTTGCGCAAATAATCACAATTAATATACGGAATAAGATTAATGAAACCTATAAATATTGCTTCTAGAGTTATTTAATGTCCAAAATGACTAATCTGAGAAAGAATAAGTTTTTTGACATTTTATCAACATTTAATCGATCGAGCTGCAATTTTGTAGTAATCTAAATTCATTGAATTTCGCGGGCTACTGCTAACGTTCGACCTATGACATAGTTTCATCATTCTGCTACTAGATGGCATTGTACATATTTTAGTTTTAACTATTGTTACTAGATGGCAGTATTATAATTGTAGAATTGTGTGCATTTATATTAATAATAATTATTTCGTTTCAGACCAAAAGAAGTACAAATTTGCAATATTACACAGTCCGGCATAAACGCGGTCACGTGGGGAGAGGCTTTAGATATGGGTAAGTTATAATAATGTTTGTTAACTATTGTGATACCTTCTTTACACACATACTTACATAAGCCCACGACTTTATCTCCGAAGTAGTAGGCAGAGATGCAGGTAAGCGCCACGCCTACCCTTAAACAGAAGTGACGCAACCAAAGACTTTAATGTATACTACTAGACAAGATGTGCGGTACAAAGAAATTGCGCTCTTAGTTACGGTCAATTGACTGCAACTCATTTAGTCGCTCGCGAGAGAGCGACAAGAGCAGTTGTTGTTGTTTGAATAGCTGCGAACGTTAAATTCGATAAACTAACACGAAATTGTTTATTGTGACCCATAAAACATTGTCATTATTTACGTGTATAAATTATTCATTCAATTTAAAGTTATTTTACGGAAATAACTTTATTATTTCTTGATTTTGATCGAAAAAGTCATATATTGTGAATGAAAATTAATACCAAACAAAACAGCCGTCTCAATATTGCCATCTCGCATACTCTCAACTCCTCTCGCTCCCACGCCTTAGACGTCATTCCCGCCTCGCCGGCCGCGTTTGCAACACAATTTTACTTCTGAACAGCCCGTCTATGGTATTAAAGTCTTTGGATGCAACACAGAACTTTGAATTACAAAGTACTGCAACTGGACTGCGCTCGTTCCCCGAGACATAAGTTGTTGTCTCATAACGCCCAGTAATTTCACTGACTTCAATGTCCATCTAATCAGTGCCTCAACCATGAGTGTGTAGCGATTTTACTGAGACAAACTCATGGTTGAGGCACTGAACAAAATAGTGTTTACACAGTGTTGCTTGGCGGCAGAAATAGACGCGGTGGCACCAAACCAGACTCTCGCATTCAAGGGACCTACCACCTTGTAAACATTTTACAAATATTGTAATTTATTAATATTTCTGATTGCCTCGGTGGTGTAGTTGTAATGTGTACACGTTACGATTGAGGCCAACGCTGAGGTCTCGGGTTCGATCCCCGGGTCGGGTAATGTGGTATTGGGTTTTTCTATTACGAAATGCTCAGTATCAGTCCGGAGTCTGGAATTTGTGCCCGGTATGGCGATAGGCTCGCCCCCTATCACATAAGGGACGGAGATACGCTCGGCGAAATGTGGGTGTACTGGTTACACCTCTGCCTACCCCTTCGGGGATTACAGGTGTGAGTGCGTATGTATGTACCTATGTATTAATATTTCTGCAGGTCGTATCCACGTGAAGGAGTATCCATTCTCAGTGTGTCTTTGGTATCCTGGCGGTTCCCCAAAAACCTCTCGTCTTCAACACCAGGTGGCGCTGTTCTTCACACATCTCCTACCCGCATACTTCGTCGATCTACTGATGTTTCTTATGGGAAAGAAGACTTTGTAAGTATTTCCGTGGCGGGTCTCAATTATGTTAATAAGAGAGGCTAGCAAACGAACAAGGGGGTCACCTGATAAGTGATCTCCACCGCCCGGCACCGCGCCCATGATTCTTCTAGTATTGTGGGCGTATATGGTCGGTGAAGATCACTTACCATCAGTGACCCACTGCCTCGTTTGCCGGCTTTTGCAATAAAAAAAATGAATTAAGGGATTGGGAAGGGGAGGGGGATTTGGGCCTCCGGATATCTCACTCACCGTGCGAAACGCAGTAGTAAGCTGCTACTTTACGTCGGTATTTTGTGAGATAGTGGTAACGACCCGGACGTGCCGGCCCATTCATGATTTTGTCTACAGCATATTTCTACCACTCTTACTTGTAGAAATATCGAATAATTTCATAAAATTAATCTTTTCTTCTAGCATGGTAAAGATGCAGAAGAGAATCAACTACGGTCTCGAAGTCCTGCAGTACTACACAACTAAACCGTGGTATTTCAAGAACGACAACTTCTTAGCACTTCGGAAGCGGCTCTGCAAAGAAGATAGCGAAACATTTTATACAAATATGGAGGTTAGTTTCATTTTATATATTTATATACGCACTCACTCCTGTAATCCCCGAAGGGTAGGCAGAGGTGTAACCAGTACACCCACATTTCGCTGAGCGTATCTCCGTCCCACGATGTGATAGGGGGCGAGCCTATCGCCATACCGGGCACAAACTCAGAGCATATTTATTTATATGTTACCGATCGCCTCTGACTGGCTCGGTGGCGCAGTTGTAATGCGTACGCGTTATGGCTGACACTGTGGTCTCGGGTTCGATCCCCGGGTGGGGTAAAAGTGACATTGGGTTTTTCTATTACGCGCTCAGTATCAGCCCGGAGTCTGGAATTTGTGCCCGGTATGACGATAGGCTCGCCCCCTATCACATATTGCACGGAGATACGCTCGGCGAAATGTGGGGGTACTGATTACACGTCTGCCTACCCCTTCGGGGATTACAGGCGTGAGTGGGTATGTAATTATTTAATGTTCTGTCTTTCTGCCTGGCGTTATCCTGGCTTAGTAGTTTTGACAGTACGAAGCGAGAGGCTGTGCGTTCAATTCCCGCACGAAGACAAATGTTTCTGAAAAAGACAAAGGCTGTCAAAACTCATTCAAAGCATTTTGTAATAAGAAAATCCAATACCACTTTTACCCGAACCGGGGATCGAACCCGAGACCTCAGCGTCAGCCTCAGTCGTAACGCGTACACATTACAACTGCGCCACCGAGGCAGTTTCATCGTTTGATCATTCGAGAATAAAAAAAACTATTTTTTTTTGTTGCCAGGAAATCAATTGGAGTACATACATAAAGAACTATATGAAGGGAGCTCGCGAGTTCTGTTGTAAGGAAGATCCTGCCACACTGCCGCAAGCCAGGAGACTACATAAACAGTAAGTTTTTTTATTAGCTTGAACGTCGAGACGAGCAGGTCGCTCGCCTGATGTTAAACGTCACGCCTGCCCATAAACAGAAGCAACACCGCACAGAACTTTGAATTACAAAGCACTGCATGGCATTGGACTGCGTCACCCAGAAACATAAGTATCATAATGCCCAGTAATTTCACTGCCTTCCATGTCCTTCAAACTGGAACACAACAGTGCTTGCACACTGCTGCTTGGCTGTAGAACTAGACAAAGCGGTGGTACGAACCCAGACGGCCTAACATAAGATGTTAGGCCGTCTGTCTCCGGGTGACGAGCGCAGTCTAATGTCATGCAGTGCTTTGTAATTCAAAGTTCTGTGTGGTGTTGCTTCCGTTTATGGGCAGGCATGGCGCTTACCATCAGGCGAGCGACATACTCATTTGTCATAAAAAAAAGGAAAGAAGAAGAAATATTGATTTTTTATGTTTACGCGAATATTACACATTGAAATAAAACTAGTTTATACGGATTTTATCGGGTATATAAAATAGAAGAACAGGGTGTATATAAAATAGATTGTGTCTGTGGGCTCTCTTATATCGGACAAACTAAAAGAAGCATAGGGACCCGCGTAAAAGAACACATAGCTGATGTTAAACACCGACGCTCTACGGAGTCTGCAGTTGCTGAACATTCAGACGAAGGCTCCAAACATTACCTTAGATTTGACAAACCACAAATCCTCGCCAAAGAACACCGATTTCTACCTAGGATGATTCGAGAGGCTATTGAAATTAAGTAACACCCAAATTTCAATAGAGAAGATGGTTGGAAGCTTGCACAAGCCTGGGATCCAATTACACATCTAATTAAATCGGAACCCAAAAGACCAACTGCCAGACCTCAAGACACCGTGAGCTCTTTCTGCGTAGATCGGACTAGTGTCAACTAACTTTTTAAATAATTAAAAATAAATGTATAATTTTAAAATGAAGGTTGCCAATGTAACATTAACTTTTCGAGCCGATCTACACCTCAGTCTCTCTCGTGACCACGAAGGCTGAAAAGCTTTCGAAACGTTGCGTCGGGACTTAAATTAAATTAAACCGCGCTAAAATCCGTATATAAACTAGTTTTATTTCAAAGAAATATTGACGTATGGTTTTCCTCCACAGGTTGTACTACCTAGACAAGGCAGTACAAGTGATGTTAATATTGCTCTGCGCATACTTCTTCTACTATTACATGCAGATATTCTTTCCTGTAGTCCATTAAGGATTCAGAGTCTAAGCCATGATGCCTGGCAGGAGAAGGGCTAGCAGAGGCTGTTCTTCCAAAAATACAGACCAGGATTCTTGGTTACAATTATATAGTATAGCTTAACAAATCTAATCAAATCATAAAGAACAATGGCCTTATAGAGTCTATTATATGGTTCGTGATCTGGCGATGGAGTTTGTATATGGTTTTATAGTAAAGGCCAGTAAACGAGCAAGTGGGTCACCTGATGGTACGTGAGCACTACCATCCATGAACATCCACAATACTGATTAATCATGGATGTGATGCCTACCTTAAAGCAAAGGGATTGGGAGGAGGGGATTTGGATGTCCGTATATCTTCGATAACTCTGGATATCTCTAATAAAACCATCGAAATAAAATAACTAGAACGATAACTCTCATATGAATCTGCCAAAAATACGGCTCCACTTACTTACACATGCAAAGGTAAAGGTTTAGGTAAGGTAAAATCACACGTAAGACTCATATACGCAGCAAAAAATTATGATTGTTCAAAATCAACTCTATTATAGCGCGATATACCTACTGAGTATTAGAGCGTCATAATGCGCGCGGGTCATTGATCCTGTCATTGCTGGCTTGCGTTTACAAAATGGCAAGTAAACAGCAAAATAATAGTATTTTCCGTAGGTTTGGGTAGTTTTTTTTACCGTTTCGGCTTCGCGATCCCCTTACACAAATATAATGATGTTTTGGAACCCACCATACAATAAAATAGGAAGGTTCTTTTGTAAGCCTAGATTTTCTTAGTAATTTCAAAAGGCAGTTTTTACTGCCTGGCTTTATTCCGGCTTTGTGACTAGGGTCCACCTACTTGGACTCTTCCTCTTCGCCCGATCTTGTGCATCCTCTGTAGCGCTCTGTAATAAGACCTTAAGGTCATTGTCTAAAGGTGCGTCCACATTTATTACATTTCGACGCTCCAAGTGTGTGGATGTCTCACGTACTCAGTACACTTGATGTGCACTAGAGTTGTAACATGATAATTCATAATGTTCGTTAGTTATAATGAAGTGTCAGCAGATTGCTTCGTAAAATTAGCTCGTAACATTTTACAACCGTACATACTTGTGTCTTTGTTACATAGCGACAGTGTCACAGTGCCTCGAATTGTCACAAATGTAGACGCAGCAGCAGAAAAATATAGTTATGAGAAATGTGTAATGTATGTTCATAATATAGCAATCATAGTTTAAGTTTATTTTAAGAAAATAAAATAATATAAATAATTTTAATATTTTATCCGATTTTTAATTAAGAGTAATTATTGGAATATGTTATGCTTAAAAGATTAATAGCCAGAATGTACAGATTAGACAAAAAAAGTTTGACGGAGAAAATGGCGCCTCATTTTGTTACAATTTAAGTAAGAGGTTTTCGTTTCACTGTCTGTATTTTGTTTTTTTTAAATATTAGCTATAAGACTTTAATGTATACTACTTGACAAGCTGAGCGGTACGTAGAAATTGTACCACTAAGTTGTGGTCAATTGACCGTAACTCAATACTCCCATCTCACTTACTTTTAACTAGAACCCCTATGGGGCTCTCTGTCTGTGAGCTGTCAAACTCCCGCGTTAAGTGACGCAATTTTACTTCTAAACAGCCCGTCTAGTAATGTACATTAAAGTCTATATCTTCTAGGTGGAGATGTGATTTTGATTTATTTTTATGATAGGGTTTACTCCAAGGATGATACTGTTGATGTGTTTGGAATGAATAAACTTTCAAAGCAATCCGGGTTTTGAAGGCGTTTGTGCAGTTTTTAAGATATAATTATTAATTCATTAGAGGGAATCATTTGACAATTGAGAGCAGAAATGTATCAAACTCTAGTTTACAGAAATATTTGTTTCATTTAAGGATATTTAAACACACTTAAACATAATCAATATTGACCATTATTTTGACGTAAAAAAGGGTATATCCAAGGAATTTCATATTATTAAAAAAAACTTTGCTTATGGTTTTTGTCATCGCAATTTTGAAAAGTTGATAATTTTGTTATTTTCTAATAACACCTAACAATTATGATTACTTTTTTTTATTAAACTGTGACCTGATTTAAATAATATAAACTAATATTTTTAACATAACTGATGTGCTGTGTACATTTTTGTCACAGACATTATATCTACGTAGATGACACAATTGTATCTAACCCCCGTATTCATAAAGATTACTATGAGACCTCATACTGGGAGCGAACGCATAGTGACGATTTCTCTAAACGTCATTGGTTAATTTTAAAATAAGCAGACCAATCGTGTACACAGAAACCTTTACTTAGCAAAGAGTTTACTTAAGTGTGTTTGTGAATACGGGGCTTTTAATCGCTATATACCTAATTACTTCACATGCCTAAATCAATACGAAATCCTGTGTAAAATCATAAGTTTGTACGCGTACTTACTCCGATTTAAGGCCAATTTTTATAAACAATCTAAAATGAAATCTTTGGATTGATTCAAGAACAGAGCGAATAAGAATACAGTTCACGGGATTATCAATCTTACGCCCGGTTTATGAAAGCCTGATCAAAGTAAGATTAACTAAAAAAAATGTTTCAATAGTGTTTCTAATCACCAAACTGCTTCACTTGTAGGTAGAAACAATCTGGCACGCTTGGTTTTATACAAATTGCGTCGTCTATTTTGGTATATATCTGTATTTGTGTATTTTCTACAAAGATTATAAAATACTACTGACGCTGACATTTTTTATCATTGACACTAATGTCACCTTTTTAAAAATGGTGTAAACTCAGGGAATGTGGTGTTTCACTTCAAATTTTATGTTTAAACCAAAGAATATGTATTTGTGTATAAATAAATATATATTTTGTAAGCCAGTCTTTAATTTTTAGCCCATTAACGCCCAATGTTTGAGTGGTAGAGCCACGCTGTAGACAGTTTTGTCTACAGCATGAATGGGCCAGCTCGACCGGGTCATTACCACTGTCTCACAGGAAACCGGCGTAAAGTAGCAGCTTGCTGCTGCGTTTCGTACGGTGAGTGAGATATCCGGAGGCCTAAATCCCCCTCCCCTTCCCAATCCCTTAAGTATCCCTTTCCTTTAAGGTTGGCAACGCGCCCATGATCCTTTTGGTATTGTGGGCGTACATGGGTGGTGGAGATCACTTACCATCAGGTGACCAACTTGCTCGTTTACCGGCCTATGATATAAAAAAAATATTAAAAATGTAAAAATTTATTAATCAAATGTCAAATCTCATGACAAGTCGAAATTGAGCTGCTAGAAGCGTGGTCAACACCTTTGATTTGACAGACATGTTAGTTAGTTATATATCATAGATTTAAATAAATTGCCTCGATGGCGCAATTGTAATGCGTACGCGTTACGATTGAGGTCAACTCTGAGGTCTCGGGTTCGATCCCCGGGTCAGGTAAAGTGGTATTGGGTTTTTCTATTATGAAATGCTCAGTATCAGCCCGGAGTCTGGAATTTGTGCCCGGTATGGCGATAGGCTCGCCCCCTATCACATAAGGGACGGAAATACGCTCGGCGAAATGTGGGTGTACTGGTTACACCTCTGCCTACCCTTTCGGGGATCACAGGCGTGAGTGCGTATGTTAAATAAAAATTCGTATATCAAACGCTATTAGAGAGATCCTATATTCTATCGATCCTGATATTATTAATTTTTTCATTAAATCGTTTCAGCAACTCGAATTGATTTGACAGCGGTGTCAAATCAAAGTTCTGTTAGTTGAATGTCGATTTGATCAGCCTTTCAGAAACCGGGTGTAAGTGAATGAATAAGGCACCCCAATCATAAAGTGTATTTTGTTCCACAATAATCGGTTTAAGAATTACCGTATAGAATATATTTTTTTTTGTTCTTATTCCATATGTCTCGGGGTTACGAGCGCAGTTCAGTGCCATGAAGTACCTTATAATTCGAAGTTCTGATTGGTATTTCTGTTCACGGACAGGCGTCAAAGACTTTAATGTACACTACTAGACGGGCTATTTAGAAGTAAAATTGCGTCACATAACGCGGGAGTTTGACAGCTCACAGACAGGGAGCGCAAGAGGGGTGCTAGTTGAGTGTAAGCGAGATGGTAATATTGAGTTACGGTCAATTGACCGCAACTTAGTGGTACAATTTCTATGTACCGCGCAGCTTGTCTAGTAGTATACATAAGTCTTTGGCAGGCGTTAACGCTTATCACGTGGCGACTCGCTTGACACGAGCTAATATGGCGGGTATTTCTCCACGGTGGTCGCTATAGAGTCATGTACAAAAACGTTCAGTGCCTCAACCATGAGTTTGTCTCAATAAAATCGCTAGCGACGACGTAAAATATTTACATATACATACATACGCACTCACGCCCGTAATCCCCGAAGGGGTAGGCAGAGGTGTAACCAGTACACCCACATTTCGCCGAGCGTATCTCCGTCCCACGATGTGATAGGGAGCGAGCCTATCGCCATACCGGGCACAAATTCCAGACTCCGGGCTGATACTGAGCATTTCGTTATAGAAAAACCCAATACCACTTTACCCGACCCGGGGATCGAACCCGAGACCCCAGCGCTAGCCTCAATCGTAACGCGTACGCATTACAACTGCGCCACCGAGGCAGTCTGAAAATATTTGTGTGACAAAATTTAGTTTCTCACGTATCCGCTTGAGGCGCCACTGAGTTGTTCATATAAATATTTTACGTAGTCGCTAGCGATTTTACTGAGAGAAACTCATGGTTCGCCTGCAGATACCCTTCCACAAGCCACGTCACATTCGGGAAAAAAACACATTTATAAAAAATATAAGTATATATTTCCAAAAATTCCTTAAATGGCATCTATATCACTTGTATACATTTACAACTTACAACTACATAGATACATAAGCTCACCCCTTCATCTCTGAAGGGGTAGGCAGACGTGCAAATAGTGCACTCGCGTTTCGTCGGGCTTTCCATCCCATGATGTAATAGGGAACGAGCCTATCGCCATACGAGGCACAAATTCCAACTCCAGACAACACGTGTGATTCTTCGAATCGAAAACTCAAACATAAATTATGATTGCCCGACCTGGAATTGAACCCAGAACCTCATGGTTCTCAGCCTTAGTAACTACTAGACCAGTGAGGCGATTATACTATTAACTTACAACTATACAATGAGCAATCCATTACTTATTACATAACATTTACAAATATGTTCAGATATCCAGGGTGGACTGGGGCAGTAACAACAGCAGACTGCCATTTCACGTTGGATTTCTGAGACAGTGGTAGCCACCCAGTCATGCCAGTCCATTTATACTGACTGTTGTAGGAAGATAGCACTGTCTAGAGTGTCTCTACCACTTAACTGCTCTATATTGGATTATCATTCACCCTTAGAAGAGAAATGAATGTTGCCGAACACTATTTAAATTGCAATATTGTCACAAGGTTAGTCAGAAAGGGTGTACCAAGCCATAGCCTACATTAAATATCTTTGATAATTATTTCTACCATGTATATCTCATCTCGTAAAATATATATAATAAATAAATACACGTCCAACAGTCACACACATAGTCCTGACCCCACACTAGGTAAACCTGTATCGTGGGTATCAAGAACTACGAGGGACTTGCGGTCCCACAACACCCAGACCCGAGACAAATATTTGTGAATCAGACAAACATTTGTCTAGGTGCGGGAATCGAAGCCACGGCCTCGCGCCGGCTACTCGCCCGCTGCGCCACGGAGGCTGTCATGTGATTCAATATATCTAAGAATTTTCGTATAAAACCACATATTATTATTTAGTTTTAAAAACGTACAGCCCTGACATTTTAGCACCAAAATACAAAGAAACTGCACCACCCCGTGACCCCAATTGAAAATACAGCTGATTCTAGGTTTATTTGTGCGTATTTATTATAATATAGCATATATTGAAATGTTGTAAGTACAAAAGTTGTTACGGGTTTAGTACACCTTTTCTGACTAGCCTTGTATATAAAGTACAGTCTATAAGTAGCCTTGTATATAAAGTACAGTCTATAAGAAGTAATATAATTACATCTGAACTTATATTCCCATATACCATAATGATAGGTGTTTAGATATAAATTATAAAGCATCAAAAACCGACTTCAAAAAACGAATCGCGACGCGTTTGCTCCTATTAGTTGAGGAGTTCTCATTTCCCCTCTTACTCCATCATTAGATTTAAACCGAATGTAAACCCTTGGGGTAAACTCTATCGAATTTCAAATCTAATCAAAATCTACATTTGGAGTTAAGCATGAATTATAAATGTTAATGAAGAAGCAGATAGCAAGAAATGAGCATGTTAACAATAGGGTAGTTTCCTATACTGAATGATATACTTCATTTTATAAGCAACAGAAAATGATACGCAAAAGAAACCCTTTTATTTAAACACAATCAAAATTGGTTCAGAAATGTGCCCGCAGTTATGACTTTAAATGTTGGTCTAAGGAAAGGTGGGCGCGTAGTAGGGATATCTCACTATCTCGCTTGCACGCGTGCACCATAATGAACATTTTACACAGTGACGTCAAAGTTTGTCGTCTGTCATTTGACAATTACCCCTTCTACAGGATTTGAATGGCTTCTAACTTAATTATTTTTGGTCCGATTTATGAAATTCTTTCTGCAATAGATTTTGAGAAACGTAACTTATTGATTTAAATAATAAAAAATTCTAGTCTACTGCCCTATTCAAGTCATTTAAAGTCTTCCAATAAGAATAGTTGTTGCATACACTTCACCAATATTTTCGTCTTTTTAATAAGTTAATACGAGTAAATGTCAAATTAATGGAAATACATGCATGTTTGTTCTATTCTTAAAAACAACGTGGTACATATAGGTCATATTTAAAGGTAAATACACCTAACAGTGAGTATTTATGGACCACATTTTTTCATAGTCTAAATATCACACTAATTTTAATCACTCGTTTATTATGATCGATAAGATCGATGACATCACTATAAATTTGCATTACCTCTGCGCGCCAAATATCGATTTCATGAGTATCAGCTGTTAAAGTATTAGTGTTGGCCAAAGTTGCAAGTTGAATATCGACATGGTACTCAATCGATAAAAAAGAAAATGCTTTATTTATGTCCTAGCAATGCAATGATATTTAGTGCTCCCGGGGAGGGGGGGGGGGGGTTGTGAAATGCTTATATCGTACACTACACGTTGCTTAAATTTGACCACACCTTTCTGTAACACGTTGTTTAATACTTATATCGTACACTATACGTTGCTTAAATTTGACCACACCTTTCTGTAACACGTTGTAATATATGTGGAACGTACGACCTGCTTACTTATTACACGTCAGTGGAGTGAGAATACATAAAAATATATAATACAGAAAAAAACCCTTTTAGAAGTCGGTTAATAAGAAATAAATTAAAATGATATCATCACAATTCTTTGTACAACCTTTACATATTAATATACTCAAACTTAACCCAGATTTCAATAGACTACAACTGCATTCAAATGGAGAGTCTCGTATGATATAACAAAATATAATTACGAGACCACGTCATACAGTTCCATATTCAAACTGTATAATGGAGCCTCACGAATAGAGATTTCTGTTATTTTTTATAGTAGTGGCCGGAAAACGAGCCCTAACCTGATGGTAAGTGATCTGCACCGCCAATGCCATACACAAAACGTAAAGAATCATGAACGCGTTACTGAGCTCAGATTTGATCCTCTCGATATCTCACTCACCGTACGAAACGCAACAGAAAGCTGTTACTTCACGTGTTCCCTGTGAGACAATGGAAGTTAATTTCTTTTTTTATTCGATGAACTCTCTCTGTATAAATGGAGCTTAAGAGAGACGTTGGAATAACCATTAAACCCTCAATATATTAGAACAAAGCTGAGTTCCTAACGCCACCTTCTTAAGCCGGTTCTCTTGCACATGTTTTCCCTACACACTACACAAAAACCTCTAAAGAAAACAAATATTGTTTATATACGCCAAAGACTTTCATGTAGCGCGGTAGGGGTTCTAGTTGAGAGTAAGTGAGATGGGAGTATTGAGTTACGGTCAATTGACCGCAGCTTAGGGGTACAATTTCTATGTACCGCGCAGCTTGTCTAGTCGTATACAGTAAAGTCTTTGACTTTATCTCTAGTTTAGTCTTCTATGCAACCATAACTATCGAAGCTCTCGATAGACATATAGAAACTAGATAAAACTAAGTTTCACGATAAAATGAATCGAAAATTATCTAGTGTTGCTTATGTCTAATCCCCTGGCAACATAATTATGATCGGTCTTATCTATCAGTCGCTTCCGTAAGTCGCGACTGATGGTGTTTCCGGCCACTAAATCTATAACTAAATGCGAAAGCTCTATGCAATAACTCGCGGACGTGATATTGACCGTTGGACGTCTGACAGATATCTGGACCATCGGAAGTAGATTTGTTTTTGAAAATTTTAATATGTTCCTCATTTGTGACATTTCGACACACCAAAAGCCTATGGCTGTCTCACGTTCTTGCTACGGAAAGGAAGAGAGTTGTGACATGTCACGGCACATATTCATTTCTGATACGCGTACTGATGGTCGTAATATGATGGTAAAAAAGCAGTGATAGCTCAGCTTCCGAGACGAAAGTCGCAGGTTCGAAACCAGCCCCAAGTGCATACATCTCTGACTTTTCTAAGTTATGTGTGTATTAATTGTTAACACTTTAACGGCGAAGGAAACATCGTGAGGAAACCTGCATACCTGAGAAGTTCTTCATAAGAATTTCGAAGGTATGTGAAGTCTGCCCACCCGCATTAGTCCAGCGTGGTGGACTAAGCCCTAACCCCTCTCATTCAGTAGAGGAGGCCCGTGCCCAGCAGTGGGACATATATAATACAGGGCTATTATTATTATTACTGATGGTCACGGATGTGTCGAAATGCCATAAATCGAGACCCCATTTACACATAGATTACTTTGTAACTAAAATTAACTCTATTTACTGATACATTCAGTCTTAAATCCCTAAGATCATACTAAAAACGGACCAGAATAACCTCAAAAATATGCAAACCAGAACTATGCAGAAGAAATAATGCGTGCACTTTAATTTGTAATGTTTTCTGAGGCCAGCTGGGATTGTGTCCACAGGATCTTTGAGGAGATATATCCTGATGCCTCTAATGTAGTTGTAGCAGTATGTACTCCAGTCCAGATCGTCCATGTCGAAGTCAAAGATATACTTGTCAGCAGGACACATCTCTTTGAACAGTTCTTGGGTGTTTGTATTGTGGAATTTCCATTCTCTTCTCGCAAAATAGCCTATTACTTCGGAGAATTTGCTAATTTTCCTGTAGGCTTTTCTTAACCTGAAATAAATGTAGTTTATTTATTGAAATGAACTTGGTCTAGTGGCAACCTACTTAGACTGGGAAACCAAGGTGTTAGGTGTTTCATATGCGAGAGGCCATCTGAGTTGGTACCACCGCGGTGCAGTTGTAATGCGTACGCGTTACGACTGAGTCTGACTATGAGATCTCGGGTTCGTTCCCCGGGTCGGGTAAAAGTGATATTGGGGTTTTCTATAACGAAATGCCCTGTATCAGTCCGGAGTCTGGAATTGTGCCCGGTGTGGCGATATGCTCGCCCCCTATCACATAATGGGACGGAGATACGCTCGGCTAAATATTGGTGTACTGGTTACAGCTTCGGGGATTACAGCCGTGAGTGCGTATGTATGTCACTTCAGGCTTATTCTGTTGACCGTCGAAGGAGGCGTTCCTTTTGATGGTCGACATTATATTACAAGGCATTAGGGGAGGCCTATGTTCAGCAGTGGACGTCTTTTTTTTTTTTTACTGCCTGGATAGGCAGACGAGCAAACGGGCCACCTGATGGTAAGTAGTCACCGCCGCCCATAGACTTCTGCAATGCCAGGGTACAGCAAAGCCGCTGCCTACCGTCGAAAACCGTCGTCGTCTTGTAGCTGATGATGATGATGATGATGATGATGATGATGATGATGGCGATGATGATGATGATGATGATGATGATGACGATGATGATGATTATATTTCGACTGCACTGTACTTAATATCATGTCCAGTCACTGTCGTGATAAACAAAAATGACAGGACAAAAAACCATGACAAATACTCACATAGGTTTCTTTCCAATGATCACAGCGACACCATCGATGATGTAGGCAGGGATCCAGTGCAGAAAGAAACAGTACAGCGTGTAGATGAATCTGGAGGGAGTGAGTCGGAACAGATAGTAGTACACCGCCTGAGTGGTGGGGACTTCTAGACCATACACTTCTGTGTACTTCATGAATTTACCTGAAAACAAGATTTAATATATCGCATGCTTAATGGAAAACTGACCCATTACTAGATAGGTCAGAAATGAGTTACGTACAGAGACAGGCTTCTGTTAACGCCATCTACCATCCCCTGTCGAATAACGTTGAAATTACGAATTATTTCCGCCCCAGTGATATATCCGTCTCTTTCACTTTTATGAGATCTCTCATTGTGTTTTCGCGGAACAGCGACTCATGCCAGTATGTGTCCGGCACTTGCGGAACAAGCTTATAGTTTTTTTATTGAACGAAGACCCAATCGTTTTTGAGTGTGTTTACGAATAAATTTACAGGTAAGTTTTATCAAATTTTGTAATCTTGTATTGACTGATTAAATCTTAGGTCAGTTTACAACAAATTTTGCTAATACGTTACATGAAACATTTCGTTTTAAGACAATTTATCATTGAACCATGTTATATTTTTTGTGACCCATTACGAGTTGAGTCAGTTTACTATTAAATCTATACATCATTTAAGGTAACGCTTTGTGACATTCAAGTATAAGTCTGTTTACTACTAAAGGTTATTGTTACTTAGGAGCCGAAATATTAGTTGAGTCTTTGTTTGAAAAAAAAGATTGGAATATAATGCGTATTTTTTTCATTCTCAGTAAATATTTTATGTTAAGTCTGCGTTAGTCTAAATATTAATTACAAAAATAATTTGTGCGAGAGGCTTATAATGTTACTATTTATGTTTTAGGGTGAAAATGCCATTCAACAGGTCGAAAAAGATGATGGAGCTTGTTCAGGCTCAAAATCCGGCGCCAGAAACTGCAACACAAGAACGTGAATCAGTGCCAACAACAGAAGTGACGGTAAGAATTAAAAGTGACTTTAAAAATTTGGTGTGTATAATTTTTATTTTTACTACTAAAATATGTTTTTTTTTGTAGTTGTTAAGTGATATAACAAACAATCCCGAAAATCAGCGTTACTTAAACGTAGAAGAATATTTTAAGAATCTGCAATCAGCTTCAGTCGGCAATAAAAATCACCTTCATAACACCACTGTAGTCTACGATTGCACCGATGCGAGATATTCTGAAAATAGCGATGTCGATTTAAGAGATCAAGATCCAACATACAAAGTTCCGAATCCGAAGAAAAAGCAAATACTAGTATATCCAAGTCAATCCAAATCTTCAAGGAGTTCCTCGTCTTCTTTGTCTTCCTCGTCCTCATCATCTTCAGGATCTTCCAGTGATAGTTCCGATACAGAATCTTGTAATAAACACAACAAAACACAAGAGAATATGATTCAGGTAACCACAGAACAGCAATCCGGAAAAATAAACATTGATGAACCTACAACAACAGAAGTTTCGACAAATCAAGAATTTAGAGAAAATACTACATCACAAGAAGAAAAAAAAAGGGGAGGAAACGTAAACGGAACGAAGAAAGCTGGAAACAAATCAAAGTTGAATAGTTACAACTTTACAGTCACGTGTTTAAACAAAAAGGTTGAGGGCCAGATGAAAGATTCGTATGATGATGTACACTGTTTCTTCTGGAATGAAACTGATGCTAAACGCGGGGCAAACGAAATTGGATCTTGTTTACTAAAAGTTTTTGAGAAACTCTCAGTGGAGTCTCCAATTAGTGACAACGGCTGTAACTTAATTCTATATTCTGACAATTGTTCTGGTCAAAATAATCAAGTAACTCATCTAAATATTCAATCTATCACTCATAAATTTTTAGTAAAAGGTCATACCCAAAACGAGGGTGATAATATTCATAGTCTCATTGAAAAGGAGATAGCAAAAAATCTAAAATCCGGGCCAATCTATTCCCCTCACCAATAATTGTAGCAATAATTAAAAACGCAAAGAAGTCGACGCGGAAATTTTCAGTACATGAATTAACATTTGAGTCATTTTTAGACCTGAAAGAACTTCAAGAAAAGTGGGGTTTTAACTTTAATAAAACTAAAGACGGGAGAACTATTTTATGGAATGACCTAAAGGTGATAAGAGTGAACAGAGATACACCTTTTTAATTTTTCATTAAGACCTCGTACAAAGATAGCGAATACCAGGAAGTGAGCGTCAGAAATAAAAGGAAGAAAATGCTTCCTCTGTGTGAAATTACACCAACTAACGTCTACACACAAAAGCAAGAGCTAAGTGAGAATAAAAAGAAAGATCTAAGAGAGTTATTGTCAAAAAAATTGATCCCAAATTTCTATTCTGACTTTTATAACTCTATTCTTTAATAATATACCTGTCTTAACATTGATTGAATACTGATTACATACCAAAGTTAATTAAAAAAGAAAGTTCCTTTAAATTTACCTATATTTGCTTTAGAAGTTTTTATTTTATATTTTATAGTGATTCAATTAAACTTGATCATGACATTGTTTTATTTCATAAGTTACATACTAATGTGGTTACATTTTTTAAATTAAGTTGGTTTAAAGTAAGTTTGTTAGAACATTTGGATATTTTTTATAGCATTTTTGATGTATAAATTAAGTAATTCACCAGCTTAATTTTAATGTTGATTTATAAAATAAATAAAAGGTAAATAACACTGAGAAGTTAAACTTCCTATTTTTATGTTGCTTGCTTTTTATGTAACATCTATTAATTGAAAAAGGCCAATATTTAGTTTATTCACGATCTTCTAATTTGAATAAAGTGACCCAATCTCTGAATGTGTTTTAGTAAATGAATCATGTACAGACTAAATACTAAATGAGTCATTAAAATAATAAATAATTTAAAATAAAACGAGCTTATAACTTAATAGAACACTTGCATTAAAAAATATTTGCTTTACTTTTAATATAAAACCGACTTAACTTAGAATCTCCTTTTTAAAATAAAAAAAGAAAGAAAGATATAAATTCTTTCTAGCATTTTTTTACACAGATCTGATCAATACTTCATCATTCTTTCAAAATAAAAGCATTCATGATTAATCAATAATCAGAAGTAATTTTATGTGTCAATAAGTAATATGAGTCCTCATAGCAAGATCTTCTTTTGCCATTTCCCAAAAAATGAGTTTTTTTAGTTAGGTCAGTATTCCATTAAGCGTGCGATATATTACTAGCTGTTGCCCGCGGCTCCGCCCGCGTGAATGCCTATTTCCAGGATTAAAGTAGCCTAGTGGGCGCATCAAGCGAGTTCCGGTGAGAAACGCGCTTGGCAAAAATACTAATGTCGCTATAAAAAAATAGGGGATGGTCGTAGAGGGTTGCAAATTTAAGGTTGTATGTATTCTTTAATGCTATATCATAAAAAAATAAAAACAAAAATTGTCTAAGAAATAAAAATTTTGGGGTGGACCACCCTTAACATTTAGGGGGATGAAAAATAGATGTTGGCTGATTCTCAGACCTACCCGATATGCACACAAAATTTAATACAAATCGGTCCAGCCGTTTCGGAGGAGTATGGGAACGAACATTGTGACACGAGAATTTTATATATTAGATATTTAATGACAGTGAAGGAGGGTAAAGAGGTGTGTAAGGATCGTAGCAAGTGGAAATCCGTTCTCTCTGTCTAACCCTGAAAACTTAGAAACCGACTTCAATGTACATCAATAGCATGTCAATTCCAATACAATAACACAATCGCGACGAGTGTACTGTTATCCGTTGAGGAGTTTTTTGTTCTCCGTACTCCGTCATCAGAACTTAACCAAATTTATATGGGACCACATCGCAGCTAAACTCTATCGAGTGAATTTTCCATCAAAATCGGTCCACAATTGGCGAAGAAATCTATGTAAATACATAAAAAAAGCAAAAACATAAATAAAAAAACGCGCCGAATTGAGAACCTCCAATTTTTTTGAAGTCAATTTTTCAATTTTGTCTACAGCATGAATGGGTCGGCTCGTCCGGGTCGTTACCACTGTCTCACAGAAAACCGGCGTAAAGTAGCAGCTTGCTGCTGCGTTTCGTACGGTGAGTGAGATATCCGGAGGCCCAAATCCCCCTCCCGTTCCCAATCCCTTATTATCCCTTTCCTTTGGGGTCGGCAACGCGCCCATGATTCTTTTGTATTGTGGGCGTACATGGGCGGTGGAGATCGCTTACCATCAGGTGACCCACTTGCTCGTTTGCCGGCCTATACTATAAAAAAAAAAGAAAAGAAAAGTCAGTTAAAAACTAACTTACTCCAAGTCAAAGGTTGCTGTTCAGATGACACGAAGTTATACACAGGTGGAGGTAGGTCTGGGGGTGGTGCATCCTCATGGTTTCCAGGATATTCCTTGGCAGTCTTCCACGCAGCAGCGATGCAGGCGTTCACCACCATGTCTCCCGGCACGAGGTCCGCCACGGCGGTAGGGTTACAGTTTAACACGTGGAGAAGGCCCACTGCAGCTCCAACTACCACCTGGAATGAAGAGTTTCGTTATGAACATCATCTTATGATATCAGCAAAGACTTTAATCCCATAGACGGGCTGTTCAGAAGTAAAATTGTGTTGCTTATGTGGCCGACGAGGCGGGAATGACGTCTAAGGCGTGGGAGCTAGAGGAGTTGAGAGTAAGCGAGATGGCAATATTGAGACGGCTGTTTTGTTTGGTATTAGTTTTCATTCACAATAAATGAATTTTTCGATCAAAACCAAGAAATAATATAGTTACTTCCGTAAAATAGCTCCAAATTGAATGAATAGTATATGCACGTATAAATATTTCGTGTTAGTTTATCGAATTTAACGTTCGAAGCTATTCAAACAACAACAACTGCTCTTGTCGTTCTCTCGCGGGCGACTAAATGAGTTGCGGTCAATTGACCGTAACTAAGTGTGCATTTTTTTGTACCGCACAGCTTGTCTAGTAGTACCTATACATTAAAGTCTTTGGATATCACAGAAAGAATCACAAATTTTATTTACGCACTCAAAAAACTTATGGTATGGGCATGTTATGAGAAGAGAGGAAACATGTGGGTAAGAAAGTGATGAATATGATTGTTGATGGATAGAAAGGTAGAGGAAGGCCAAAGATAAAGGTGGATGGAGTGTGTGAGAGGACATGAAAGAAAGAGGAGTGAATGTTGAGAGGACGCCTGATAGACATGTATGGAAGACGAAGACATGCTGCGCCGATCCCAAATAGAATTGGGCAGGAGAATGATGATTCCAAATTAGCACTAACTCTGAAGGGGTAGGCAGAGGTGTAACCAGTACACCCACGTTTCGCTAGAGTATCTCCATCCCATGATGTGATAGGGGGCGTACCTATCGCCATACCGGCCGTAATTCCAGACTCCGGACTGATACTGGGGAATACGTAATAGAAAAACCCAATACCACTTTACCCGACCCGGGAATCGAACCCGAGACCTCAAAATCAGCCTCAGTTGTAACGCGTACGCATTACAACTGCGCCACCGAGGCAGTAAATTTCTGATCTTATTCTCAATTTTTATGGCATATGCCGGCTAACGAACAAGTGGGTCACCTGATGGTAAGTGATCTCCATCGCCCATGTATGCCCATAATACCAGAAGAATCATGGGTGCGTTGCCGACCCTAAAAGGAAAGGGATAATTAAGGGAACTGTCAGTTTAGGTTAATTGCATTATATTTCTGAAAACACTTACACCAGTGGGTCCGTATACATTATCAATCCAGCCAGCAACAGGGTCTTTCGATGTTGCGATAACTGTAACAAATTTTATTTTATTTAACACCTTTATTTCAGATTATAATCCATAGTTGATATACACAAATTTTATTATTATTTCTAATTTTATAATTGCTTATTATGCTTCAAATATTTTACATATTGACAACAAGGTGGTAGGTCCCTCGTTTGCGAGAGACCGGCTGGGTTGACAAGGTGGTAGGTCCCTCGTTTGCGAGAGACCGGCTGGGTTGATAAAGTGGTAGGTCCCTCGTTTGCGAGAGACCGGCTGGGTTGGTACCACCGCTTTGTCTATTTCTGCCGCCAAGCAACAGTGTGTAAGCACTGTTGTGTTCCGGTGTGAAGGACATTGAACACAATTGAATTGACTTATGTCTCGGGGTGACGAGCGCAGTCCAGTGTCATGCAGTGCTTTATTTAAAGTTCTGTGTGGCGTTGCTTCTGTTTATGAGCAGGCGTGGCGCTTACCATCAGGCGACCGACCTGCTCGTCTCGTCATTCAATATAATAATAAAAAAAAAAAAAAAAACATACAGTCCATCCTATTATATAATTACATTCTTATTATGTTATCCAAAGGTTCAATTTTTATACCGATTACACATTACATAGAAAATGAATCATACTGCATACTGCAGTGATTCAAATACCAGAGGGGCTAGCACGGAAAACTTGCGAAAAGTTATTCGAGCTGTCATCGACAACAATTTCTATGAGATTTTAGTACAGCGCCTCTATCGTACGTAAAATAAACTAATATATATGGAATATAGACCAATGATATTTAAGGAATTATCTATCGAGCCCTCGATACCTTTACATTACAATTTCGATAGTTTTCCGTGCTAGCCCCTCAGTATTCAATTGAAGCCAGTGAAATTTCTGAGAATGATGAGACTTCAACATCTTTAAATTCTTATGTCTCAGGGTGACAAGCGCAGTTCAATATAAATAAATAAATACACGGCCAACAGTCACACACATAGTCCTGACCCCTCACTAGGTAAACCTGTATCGTGGATATCAGGAACTACGAGGGACTTGCCAACCCACAATACCCAGACCCGAAACAAACATTTGTGGGGTCACACAAACATTTTTTCTCGGTACGGGAATCGAACCCACGGCCTCACGCTTCGCAGCCGGCTACTCGCCCACTGCGCCACGGAGACTGCCATATCATCATAATATCATGTGGTGCTTTGTAATTCAAAGTTCTGTGTGGTTTTGCTTCTGTTTATAGACAGGCGCTGCGCTTACCATTAGGCGAGCGACCTGCTCGTCTCTTCATAATAAGCCAAGAAAGATAACTCACCTATGGAAGGTCTGAAGAGAGCAAACGGCAGGCCCTTGGAGTACTTCTGAACCACATCTTCAGCAGCTGCCTTGGTGTATGCGTAGGTGTTGGGGTAATCTCCTAGAAGTCTGGAATATATTAATTGAGAACATCAACTATTTGCCTAGGAGCAGTTAGGGTATGAAACTTTGAAGTCTTGAGTTCAAATCTCAGGTCATCACAATTTATATTTGAGCTTTTGATACTTGGTGGAGTTTTCGTATGCGCGGACCGATTGAGTTAGTAGGTACCCCGCTTTGTCTATTTCTGCCACCAAGCAGTATGTAAGCATTATTTCGGTTGGAAGGACATTGAAGTTACTGGGCATTATGAGCCTTTTCTGAGTGGTACAGCCAGACAGTTCTGTCTACAGCATGTATGGGTCGGCTCGTCCGGGTCGTTACCACTGGCTCACAGAAAACCGGTGTAAAGTAGCAGTTTGCTATTGCGTTTCGTACGGTGAGTGAGATATCCGGAGGGCCTAACCACCTCCCCTTCCCAATCCCTTTCCTTTAAGGTCGGCAACGCGCCCATGATTCTTTTGTATTGTGGGCGTACATGGGCGGTGGAGATCGCTTACCATCAGGTGACCCACTTGCACGTTTGCCGGGCTATACTATAAAAAAAAAAAAAAAGTTTCATGACGATCGGTTAAGTAGTTTTAGCGTGAAAGCGTAACAAACAAACTTACATTCACATTTATAATATTAGTGTGATGATTTAAATAAATACACTAGTGACATATGCATTAAAATAACAAAAAATGTGCAAAAGAACTGATGCACATGCCTATTGAAGGTGTGTACAGCATTCACAATATAATATGAGTATCATTTTACAGATTAAGTTAATAATTGTAAGATACATTAAGACTACCAATAAAATAAATTGTAACTAAGTATTAAGTGCATACTCTGACTTTTCTAAGTTACGTGTGTATTAATTGTTAATTATCACTTGCTTTAACGGTGAAGGAAACATCGTGAGGAACCTGCATACCTGAGAAGTTCTTCATAAGAATTTCGAAATTATGTGAAGTCTGCCCACCCGCATTAGGCCAGCGTGGTGGACTAGTGCCTAACCCCTCTCATTCAGTAGCGGAGGCCCGTGCCCAGCAGTGGGACGTGTATAATACAGGGCTAGTATTATTATAAGTATTAAGATACAGGACAAAATTAAATTATGAAGATAATAAATTAACGGAAAATGCAATGGTGAAACTTGGTTCCCGATGCGGGTTGTAGGGCTCAAATTGCGGGTCACTTTACCCGACCCCGGGAATCGAACCTCAGCACCGCAGTCGTATCGCATACGCATTACAACTGCGCCACTGACGCAGTTTCTACAATACTAGTTTATACGGATTTTATCGAGGTTTAATTTTTATTTTAATCCCGACGTTTCGAAAGCTTTTCAGCCTTCGTGGTCACGGGAGAGAAGTCAATGTTACATTGCCTACCTTCATTTTAAGATTATACTTATTTTTAATTATTTACTGCCTGCCTCGGTGGCGCAGTTGTAATGCATATGCGTTACGACTGAGGCTAACGCTGAGGTCTCTGGTTCGATTCCCGGGTCGGGTAAAGTGATATTGGGTTTTTCTATCATGAAATGCTCAGTATCAACCCGGAGTCTGGAATTGTGCCCGATATGGCGATAGGCTCGCCCCCTATCACATCATGGGACGGAGATGCGCTCGGCGAAGTGTGGGTGTACTGGTTACACCTCTGCCTACCCCTTCGGGGATTACAGGCGTGAGTGCGTATGTATGTATATTTTAATTATTTATAAAGTTAGTTGACACTAGTCCGATCTACGCAGAAAGAGCTCACGGTGTCTTGAGGACTGGTTCAATCTGAACCAAAAAGACCGCTGCGATACCGAAAACCGCGATAAATTCCGTATAAACTAGTTTTATTTCAATGTGTAATATTCACGTAAACCTAAGTAGTCAGTTTCTACAATTCATGTAGTTATTCTGCTGCGGCAGAAGTGTACGTATGTACAGAGTTGCTGAGTCAGAAGTGACTATTAGGGGAGGTTGAAGGTCACCTGGACGAGTGTCTTTAAATATTGGGCATACTGCGGTCACTGCCCGGCTCATATTGCGGTCACTGAGCCCACGCATCAAACATACACTACCATATGTATTTGCGTATTTCAAAAGGCGTTTAATGAAATAATACCTTTTGTTGTGTAAGTTAAGATAGAAATGTGTATTATATTATACTTTATAATCTTGACTGCCTCGGTGGCGCAGTTGTAATGCGTACGCGTTACGATTAAGCTAACGCTGAGGTCTCTGGTTCGATCCCCGGGTCGGGTAAAGTGGTATTGGGTTTTTCTATTACGAAATGCTCAGTATCAGCCCGGAGTCTGGAATTTGTGCCCGGTATGGCGATAGGCTCCCCCCTATCACATTATGGGACGGAGATACGCTCGGCGAAATTTGGGAGTACTGGTCACACCTCTGCCTACCCCTTCGGGGATTACAGGCGTGAATCCGTATGTAATGTTCCCTCCCCAGAGGGGTTGACGTCAGGCAGGCAGCCGGTCGTAAAAACTACAAGCTATGTGTTTAATAACATAACGTTTAACAAAACTTAGAATCCGACTTAAATTTTTAGTGGTAATTACAGCAATAGCATGTAAATTCCAATACAGTAACACAATCGCGTCGAGTTTACTGTTGTCCGTTGAGGAGTTTTATATTTTTACTCCGTACCCTGTCATCAGATCTTAACCAAGTTTATACGGGACCACATCGCGGCTAAACTCTATCGAGTGAAATTTTTTCCAACAAAATCGGTCCACAATTGGCGGAGAAATCGATGTACACACATATAAAGGCCTCCTTTTTTAAGTCGGTTAAGAATGGTCAAAAAGCATGTTTTGTTCGTTTGTCGACCCATGCCATAAAAATAATATAAATGACTGCTTCCTTACCCAGGAGTGATGTTATTGATAATCTTTTCATCCATGGTCTCCACCAGATCGATGAGCTTGTCTCCAGGGAGGGGGCTCTCGTAGAATTTCTCATCGATCACGTTCAATGGACAATTGCTGAAAAAGAGAATATTTTTTAAGATCATCAAAATTGCCGCACAAATTCCTTTCTAATGCCCGATTTCTGATAGGCTGATCAATGTAAAATTAACTAATCAAATCTTATGTCAAGTCGAAATTTAGTTGCTAGAAGCGTGGTCAACACCTTTGATTTGACACACATGTTAGGACATAGCTTACAAATTAATACGAAAAATCGTATGTCAAATGCTACGAAAGAGTCATCAAATATTATTTTTTTTCACTAAATAACAACTTGAGCAACTCGAATTGATTTGACAGCGGTGTCAAAATCAAAGTTCTGTTATGGCCGTTCCCAATATTAATCTTCAATTTCACGATAGATAGCTATCGTCAAACATCCGTATTGTTCTATCTACTGCTTGGAATCGTCCCCATTTTTTAGATATGCACGTCGGATACTATGATAGCAATAGATAGGCAGTCTATCTGGGCCCTCTTGTGCGTTATGTTCATACAAGCTGAGAAAGAGGAACTATTGTTTAATTTATGTTAGAAAATATGAAGATATGATTTAGATTAGAAATATAAGTTTTAATTTAACATTTATCTATAATTCTTATTTTTTACCACTGTAAATGAAATAATAATAACGAGAAATATTTATTATATTGCAAAACACAATGTAATAACGAAACGTTTTACTGTCAATACATTACGGCTCTGAATACAAGTCCTTTGAACAAAAATCCCAAGCGAATTTGGGGGATTTTACTGAAGTGGGGAATTATTTTGTTCGCATTAACAAATATTTATATGTCTCTTGCACTTAATTTAACTATCAAAACGGTGCATTATTTTTATTTATGGGAATCTTAGATTTTTTTTTAATTTTCTTTTAGATTTTTACATAAAGTATTTAGTTTTTTGTATTGCAGTGCAAGTGCCATGTAAGCCTTGTATACTCATGGCTATTTCTTCAAAATGCGTTATTTATTTCGTTTTTTTACAGCCGAGATATCTGTTTATCGATCAAAAACTACCGATAAAGAAAAAACTAAATAACTTTATCGACAGATAGCACATAAAAAATATTGGGACGCTTGAACTGTCATTTTCATAGTGTTGTATATCTGTAGTCAGCTATCAGTCCTCTCATCAGTAGACAGCAATGAAGAATAGGATTACCTATCATTAGTAAGTTTATTGGGACGGTAAAACGGAAAATAGATAAATTTTTCAATCGCCGGTATAGCAAAACTAGAGACAGACAGAATATAGGGAACGGCCATTAGTTGAATGTTGGTTTAATCAGGCTTTCAGAAACCGGGTTAGTGTTTTTTTGTTGACAACATAAGTGATAATATCTCCTCGCTTAGGGGTAATCTTGAAATTTAAATGGAACCAGCCTTGACCTAAGTACTTCGCTTTAGAATGAAAAAATAATCATACTTGAAATCAGCCCACATTTTGTGAAGTTATGCATAAAAAAATACAAAAGAAAGGACAATTTATTAGCGACGAGATCACAATTAATTTTATAGTAAAAACTATTGGTTTTTCATTTGCACCTCGTTACTGGGACAGATGAAAATGCCGAATGGTGTCGTTACTGTGAGGGGCTACTGAGTCCCACGAGAGAGAGAAGCCGTAAAGGGGCAAAGCGTAGAAACGGTTCCGGCAGCAATCTAGAGTACATCAGGATCCCCTGGGACCGTCTCAGTTGCGCTGAAGGCCATCGCGGGGTTTTTAGTCGGTATACCAGCGTAGGGATTTTGCATAGGAACCGATTTATGTCATAGGCTGGTAATGGAGCAAGTGGCTCACCTAATGGTAAGTGATTTCCACCGCTCATGTACGCCCACAATACTAAAAGGATCATGGGTACGTTGCCGACGTTAAAAGAAAGGGATAATAAAGGGATTAGGAAGGGGAGGGGGATTTGAACCCTCGGATATCTCACTCACCGTACGAAACGCAGCAGCAAGCTGCTACTTTACGCCGGTTTCCTGTGAGACAGTGGTAACGAGCCGGCCCATTCATGCTGTAGACACAACTGTCTACAGCGTGGCTCTACCACTCGAGCTATAATTCGAGCTCGTTCGGGGGGCAACAGGGTCGGAAGGTTGGCAAGTCTGACATTACCATGACCCCACCCCCGAGGTTAAGAAGGTATCCGTAAAAGGGATTTTCCCGGGAATAAAGGTGACAACTCAGCGTATTGCTGTGCTGTGGCGTGTACCAATAAACAGCGCTGATTTTCAGTGGTCACCTTATATGACGCGTGGAATAGGGTAGTTTCCTATATTGAATTTTATACATTATTTTACAAGCAACAGAAAATGATACGCAAAAGAAACCCTTTTCACAACAAAATTGGTTCAGAAATATGCCCGCAGTTATGAATTTAAATGTTGGTAAGAGGAAAAGTGGGTGCGTAGTAGGGATATCTCACTATCTCGCTTGCACGCGTGCACCCTAATGAACATTTTACACAGTGACGTCAAAGTATGCGTCGTCTGTCATTTGACAATTACCCCTTCTACAGGATTTGAATGGCTTCTAACTTATTTATTTTTGGTCCGATTTATAAAATTCTTTCTGCAATAGATTTTGAGTAACGTAACTTATTGATTTAAATAATAGAAAAAATCTAGTCAACCACCCTATTGCGAACCTCTGCAGTTTTTTAAATACCTATAGGCTGTAGATATATGGACCACGGCCCTCAGCTTCCCACAAGCCCTGGCGAGCTGACACATCTCCCTGGTGCCTCTGACGTTGATCTCCACGGCTGATTTAAGAGGTTCGTCGAAGCGTACCGTCGCTGCTCCGTGAAATATAATTTCTACCTGTTGACAAACATTAAGTTATAAGTTGGGCCTGCGTGGCGTAGAAGCCAAGTAGCCAGCTGTGAAGCATTCAGCGAAGCTAATGCCATAACAAGCCGCCATTTTACGTTGATTTTACGAGTGGTAGAGCCATGTTGTAGAAAATTTTGTCTACAAATGGGCCGGCTCACAGAAAACCGACATACAGAAGCAGGTTGCTGCTGCGTTTCGGACGGTGAGTGAGATATCCGGCGGCCCAAATCCCCTCCCCTTCCCAATCTTTAATTATCCCTTTCCTTTAAGTTCGGCAACGCGCTAATGACTCTTTTCGTATTGTGGGCGTACATGGGCGGTGGTGATCACTTACCATCAGATGACCCATTGCCCGTTTGTCGGAATATGCAATTAAAATAATATATAGTGAAAACGACCCGGTCGAGCCGGCCCATTCATGCTGTAGACAAAACTTATCACACCGTGGCTCTACCACACAGACTTGTACTCTGGATTGCCACCGACGCCTTTGTGGCACTGTTTTGGTAGAATTACGTCTTATTACAAATTAAAATAGGACCACTTTTGAACAACACTTTTTCGAAAAAGAAACATCCATTGGTTCTCATTTGGCGGTGTTATGCGTGGTTATAAATAAAAAAAACAATGGTATTAGCCCTGTATTATACACGTCCCACTGCTGGGCACGGGCCTCGTCTACTGAATGAGAGGAGTTAGGCTTTAGTCCACCACGCTGGCCTAATGCGGGTTGGCAGACTTCACATACCGTCGAAATTCTTATGGAGAACTTCTCAGGTATGTAGGTTTCCTCACGATGTTTCCTTCACCGTTAAAGCAAGTGATAATTAATAATTAATATACACGTAACTTAGAAAACTCAGAGGTGTATGCTCTTGCATAAAAAAAAACAATATACGCATCGAATTGAGAACCTCCATTGGTTTTGTTGGTTGAGAAACATAACTGCGTCTTCTATACATATTCTTTATCAAACATATTTACAACTAGCATTTACCCGCGGCTCTACGTCTATTACGTTTCCTAAATAAAACGTAGCCTATAACCGTCTCCAGGGTCCCATCTATCTATACATCAAAATTCATCAAAATCGGTTCAGTGATTTAGGCGTGAAAGCGTAACAAACAAATAGATTTTTCATAAAAGTATCCTATGTTACTTCTGTTACCTCCAAGAATGTGTGTGTAATAGTTTCATGATGATCGGTTAAGTTGTTTTCGCGTGAAAGCGTAACAAACAAACTTACATTCACATTTATAATATTAGTATGATATTTTGGATTCCAACATCGTTGCCAATTTATGAACTTGTTTATTATATTTTTTTGCTACAACTACGTAATTCTATTCCATACAGTGTAATACACAAATGGTACACAGAACACAAAAAATTAAGTACTTTGGAACTCGTATATATCCTGGTTTAAAGTTCATATCTCTGCATAGAATCATACATACTGCCTCAGTGGCGCAGTTGTAATGCGTACTACGACTGAGGCTGACGCTGAGGTCGCGGGTTCGATCCCCGGGTCGGGTATAAGTGATATCGGATTTTTCTATTACGAAATGCTCAGTATCAGCCCGGAGTCTGGAATTGTGCCCGGTATGGCGATAGGCTCGCCCCCTATCACATCATGGGATGGAGATACGCTCGGCGAAATGTGGGTGTACTGGTTACACCTCTGCCTACCCCTTCGGGGATTACAGGCGTGAGTGCGTATTTTAATCATACATAAGGTCACACTTGTATGCCCGAAAGGGTGGCATCAGGTGACCCACTTGCTCGTTTCTGACCTATTTCATTAAAAAACTTATTTTTAGTCTTCATACAATGTGGTACCACCTGGTAGGTGCTTCATATCCGAGAGGATCGTCTGGGTTGCCACCACCGCTTTGTCTATTTCTACCGTCAAGCAGTGTGTTAACATTGAAGCAGTGAAATTCCTGGGCATTATGAGACTTTACACCTTATGTATCCGGCTGACGAGCGTATTTCAGTGTCGTACATGCTTCATAATTCGAAATCTGATTGGTGTTGCTTCTGTTTACGGTCAGGCGTGACGCTTACTATCAGGCGAGCGACCTGCTCGTCTCGTGATCTAAAGCTAATAAAAACAAACTTGTATACCAAGGAACGTATAGCGAGTCGGAATTTGGCAATATTAATTAATAACTGGTTATTAATAAAATACCAAAACAGACTATTATTTTTAACTATCCAAGATAATTGGCCTGACTCCGAATTAGGTGTAAAAAATATGCAAAAATCCAAAAGTGACCATATTTTATGGTGCTCAGAACTCACGTGACGAGAGTTAAATGATATTTTTTATAGCAGAGACTGTAAACGTGCAAGCGGGTCATACGTCAAGTGATCTCTACCGCCCATGTACGCCTACAACACCAGAAGAATCCTGGACGAATTGCTGACCGTAAACGAAATGAATGGGGATTGGTAAGGAGGATTTGGGCCTCCGATAATTTAACTCATTATGCAAGACGTAACAGTGAGCTGTCAGTTTAAGTCGGTTTTCTGTGAGACAGTGGTAATAACCCGACCGAGCCAGCCTATTTATGATGTAGAACAGCCTGGCGAAGTGAAGGCGGACCCTGGCACTAGCAATAGAGTCTGGCTCTCTACTTTTACATTGAATAGTCTCTGCCCGGTACATTCTCGATGGATGCTATCGATCCTGGCTTATTGGATTTGTAGATTTCTATCACATAAATAAATACACCCAATAGTCACACACATAGTCCTGACCCCACACTAGGTTAACCTGTATCGTGGGTATCGGGAACTACGAGGGACTTGCCAACCCACAACACCCAGACCCAAAACAAAATATTTGTGGACATCACAAACATTTGTCTCGGTGCGGGAATCGAACCCACGGCATCTCGCTTCGCAGCCGGCTACTCGCCCACTGCGCCACGGAGGTTGTCAAATTGCATTGCATCTGTAGTCTCGCCGGTGCGTCGCGTCATTTTTGGAAGTAGGACGGGGTGCTTCATGTGTGGCTGCTGTGGGTGAGTACAGCGTTTGTTGGTGTGGTGGATGGAACATTATGGTTACCATCATCACCCTCCGGTTCCGAAGCAGTATTAAAGAGTTTAATTTCTTGAGTAGTAGAGCGATGCTGTAGATACTTTTGTCTACAGCATGTATGGGCCGGCTCGTCCGTGTCATTACCACTGTCTCACAGAAAACCAGCGTAAAAGTAGCAGCTTGCTGCTGCGTTTCGTACGGTGAGTGAGATATCCGGAGGCCCATTCCCCTCCGCTTCCCAATAGGGTAGTTTCCTTTATTGAATTTTATACATTATTTTATAAGCAACAGAAAATGATACGCAAAAGAAACCCTTTTATTAAAACACAATCAAAATTCGTTCAGAAATCTGCCCACAGTTATGACATTAAATGTTGGTATGAGGAAAAGTGGGTGCGTAGTAGGGATATCTCACTATGTCGCTTGCACGCGTGCACCATAATGAACATTTTACACAGTGACGTCAAAGGTTGCGTCATCTGTCATTTGACAATTATCCCTTCTACAGGATTTGAATGGCTTCTAGCTTATTTATTTTTGGCCCGATTTATAAAATTCTTTCTGCAATAGATTTTGAGTAACGTGACTTAATGATTTAAACAATAAAAAAAATCTAGTCAACTACCCTATTCCTTAATTATCCCTTTCCTTTAAGGTCGGCAACGCATCCATGATTCTTTTGGTATTCTTTTGGTATGGAGATCACTTACCACCAGGTGACCCACTTGCTCGTTTGCCTGGCCTATGCCATAAAAAAAATGTAAGGACTACATATTATGTATATTGTATTGCGTGCAATAAATATTTTTTTTATTATTATCATGAAGTAAGTGTGTAAGAAATATAATAGACAGACTCCGTGGGGCAGTGGGTCAGTTTCTTACGGTCGGCTGCGGAGCGAGAGGCCGTGGGTTCGATTCCTGCACCGAGACAAACGTTTGTGTGGTCCACAAATGTTTGTTTCCGGTCTGGGTGTTGTGGGAATTTCCTCGTAGTTCTTGATACCCACGATACAGGTTTACCTAGTGTGGGGTCAGGACTATGTGTGTGACTATAGGGTGTATTTATTTATTTATTTTACACTGGTGCTTCTCAGCAGAAATACACAAAGCCACAATTGGTCCCACCACCAATTCAGTCGGCATCTCGCTTATGAGAGACCTGCGACCTACTACAATGTATACACATTATTATGTTAGATGTAGTTGATAATGGAACAAATCCATGGTGAAGCTTACCTCATTGATGATCTTCTGCCTGTCTTCAGGACTCATGCCCAGGTCTATGGCTCCAACATCTCCTTCAATGATGCTGATCTTCTGCATGAAGTTTGGCCTTTCCTTTCTTAGTTTGTCATATAACTGAAAATAAATAAACATAGCATTAGTCTACAAACAAGCAGATGAGTCATCTGATCGTCACTGATCTCCATCTGATATACGCCTACATAAGAATCATGGGCGCGTTAGGAATAGTATAAATTAAGGGAATGGGAAGGGGGATTAAGGCCTTCGGATATCTCTCACCGTACAAAACGCAGAAGCCAAGCCGCTACTTTACGTCTGTTTTCTGTGAGTGGTAAAGACCCGGTCGAGTCTGCCCATTCATGCTGCAGACAAGACTGTCTACAGCGTGATTCTACCACTCATATAATTCATACGCACTCACGCCTGTAATCCCCGAAGGGGTAGGCAGAGATGACACCTGACGATTAGTGCTCTACACCACCCATGTACGCCCACAATACCAATAGGACCATAGGCGCGTTGTCAACCCGAAAGGAAAGGGATGATTTAGGGATTGGGAAGGGGAGAAGGATTGGGGCCTCCGTATATCTCACTCACCGTACGAAACACAAGCTGCTACTTTACACCAGTTTTCTGTAAGACATTGGCAACTCTGTTGAGTCCGCCTATTCATGCTGTACATAAAATTGTCTACAGCGTGGCTCTACCACTTATGAATTTGAAATAAAACTAGTTTATATGGATTTTATCGCGGTTTAATTTTATTTTAGTCCCGACGTTTCGAAAGCTTTTCAGCCTTCGTGGTCACGGGAGAGACCGAGGTGTAGGTCGTTCTCGAAAACGCCTAATTATTAATTATACATTTTTTTAAATTATTTAAAGAGTTAGTTGACACTAGTCCGATCTACGGAGAATGAGCTCACGGTGTCTTGAGGTCTGGCAGTTGGCCTTTTGGATAAAATCCGTATAAACCAGTTTTATTTCAATGTGTAATATACCCGTAAACATAAGAAATTACTTATAAATTTCCCTGCTATTATGAGTTTTAATCGGTGGTGGAGATCACCTACCCCTACTAACTTGTTCATCAGCCTATGCTAAAATAATGTGAAGTTACTTACAGCATCATCAAATTGTTCTTGCAGACGTTTTGGAATATCTTTGTTCTTCTTAGGTCTAGCTAATAGATAAAGTTTCTTAAGATCTGGACAGCATCTGTAACAAGTAAATACATTTTATTTTGTCATTTACCCAACATCACAAAGAAATTTTACATTACATTATTGAGTCGTAGCGCCACGCTGTAGACACTTTTGTCTACAGCATGAATGGGCCGGCTCGTTACCTCTGCCTCACAAAAAACCGACGTAAAGTAGTAGTTTGCTGCTGCGTTTCGTACGGTGAGTGAGATATCCGGAGGCCCAAACCCCCTCCCCTTCCCAATCCCTTAATTATCCTTTTCCTTTAAGGTCGGCAACGCACCCATGACTCTTTTGGTATTGTGGGTACATGGGTACTTCGTACATGGGTGGTGGAGATCACTTACCATCAGGTGACCCACTTGCTCGTTGGCCGGCCTATACTATATATATATATGTCAGACAGTAAGTTTCTCAGACAGTATTCTGTGTATATGTTTGTCAAAATTTATCAAATTCAATTAGACAGTTAATATTCAATTCATCACGCGGATGCAAAATTCAATTCCGCATTTGCAATGGAATGGATTTCCCAACAATATAATAAATTCCGATCGCACAATTGTTCTAGTAGTAACGCGCTTAACTCCGATGAGGTCGGGTTCGATCCCCAGGGACCTTATAACAAACTATAGACCTCTGGTCCATTCGTGATGACAAGTGTCTACAGAATAGCTCTACGTCTTACCACTGCCTCACTGAACACCGACATGAAGCAACAGTTTGCTTCGTTTTTTATGGCATAGGTCGGAAACGAGAAAGTGGGTCACCTGATGGTAAGTGATCTCCACCGCCCATATACGCCTACAATACCAAAATAATCATGGGCGAATTGCCGACCTTAAAGGAAAGGGATAAATAAGGGATTGCGAAGGGGAGGGGGATTCGGGCCTCCGGATATATCTCACCGTACGGAACGCAATAGCAAGCTGCTACTTTACGCCGGGTTTCTGTGAGACAGTGGTAACGACCCGGACGAGCCGGCCCATTCGTGCTGTAGACAGAAGTGTCTACTGCATGGCTCTACCACTCAATATAACCTCACACCTGTGTCCCCAACGGGTTAGGCTGTGTACGATTATACCCACGATGTATCAAGCTTATCTTTGTTTATGAATTTTACGCGGGCGCAGCCGGTGAGCAAAGGCTCGTAAAAATATAAAATAATAATACTAGCCCTGTATTATACACGTCCTACTGCTGGGCACGGGCCTCCTCTACTGAATGAGAGGGGTTAGGCCTTAATCCACCACGCTGGCCTAATGCGGGTTGGCAGACTTCACATACCTTCGAAATTCTTATGAAGAACTTCTCAGGTATGCAGATTTCCTCACGATGTTTCCTTCGCCGTTAAAGCAAGTGATAATTAACAATTATTACACACATAACTTAGAAAAGTCAGAGGTGTATGCTCTTGGGGCGGGTTCCGAACCTGCGACTTTCGTCTCGTCCATACTACTCCCCGCTGAGCTATGACTGCACTTTATCAAGAGACGAATTGGGAACCTCTTTGGTTAAATGATTGCGCAGTGTATATATTTTTTATAGTATAGGCCGGAAAAGGAGCAAGTGCGTCACCTGATGGGAAGTGATCTCCAGCGCCCATGTACGCCCACAATACCTTAATAATCATGGGCGCGTTGCTGACCTTAAAGGAAAGGGATAAGTAAGGGATTGGTATGGGGAGGGGGATTTGGGCACCCGGATATCTAGCAGCAGCAGCAAGCTACTACTTTACGCCGGTTTTCTGTGAGACAGTGGCAACGACCCGGACGAGCCGACCCATTCATACTGCAGACAAAAGTGTCTACAGCGTAGCTCTACTACTCAGGGGGGCGAGCACGAACAACTAACGAATCGAGAACGCTAGCATTTGTATGAAGTTTCAAACAATTTTTTGACATTTCGATACGAATACGTTCTCGCAAGTTTTTCGTGCTAGCCCCTCTATACAGTACGCTGCCATTACCGAAGAGGTAATATTTACATACAACAATATCAACACAAGCGTCTGTCTAACCTCGCTATGACGTAAAGCTGTTCAATATGGAACTCACATCCGACCCTGCCGCACGCAACCTTGGATGTTTCGCAACAACCGCGCCTTACTACGTATTGCGAGTCCGGTAATATGGTCGAAAGAACAGCTATCGTCTTATTGGTGTAATAGGGTAGTTTACTATATTTCATTTTATACATTATTTTATAAGCAACAGAAAATGATACGCAAAAGAAACACTTTTATTAAAACACAATCAAAATTGGTTCAGAAATGTGCCCGCAGTTATGGCTTTAAATGTTGGTATGAGGAAAAGTGGGTGCGTAGTAGGGATATCTCACTATCTCGCTTGCACGCGTGCACCATAATGAACATTTTACACAGTGACGTCAAAGGTTGCGTCGTCTGTCATTTTACAATTACCCTTTCTACAGGATTTGAATGGCTTCTAACTTATATATTTTTCGTCCGATTTATAAAATTCTTTCTGCAATAGATTTTGAGTAACGTAACTTATTGATTTAAGTAATTTAAAAAAATCTAGTCAACTACCCTATTGCAGCGTTGTGCTCCTCCGTCGTCGTCCCAAACATGTTTTGGCAGATCCCAACGACTCCATCACAGTCGCTATCGAAGCAGCATTTCCCTTGCCCAATCTGAATCACAATAATAATACGCGACCTCGACATAGGACACGCCTGCGAGTCCGAAGAACTCCCACAACTGACCGTCAGCACAATGATGTGTGAATGGCAAACGAGCAAGTGGGTCACCTGATGTTGAGTGATCTCCACCGCCCATATACACCCCACAATACCAGAAGAATCATGAGCGCTTTGCCGACCTTAAAGGAAAGTGATTTGGACCTCCGGATATCTCATTCAGCGTACGAAACGCAGCAGCAAGCCTCTACTTTACGTCGGTTTTCTATGAGACAGTGGTAACGACTCGGTCGAGCCGGCCCATTCGTACTGTAGACAAGACTGTCTACAGCGTGGCTCTGCCACTCGTGTAGTAATACAGGGCCAGTAATTATATTAATGAAATACATTTCTATTTATGTAAGTCTGACTTCTGTCAGTAAACAAAGTCATTGTAATTCATCTTATTTCGATGATTCAAATAAATAAAACAATGATTTGTATGTTTATTAACCTTTTAAACATTCCATCCTCAATCAAAGATTTTTTTAACCTGTTAACTGGCACGGTAGTGTTTTTTTTAATATGAGATGGGGCATACGGATAAGATGTTATTTTTTTCCTGTCTCGGCAGTGACTGCGCGACACCTTAGGGGCAATTCTCGTATTTAACTGCGGATGAATTTTAAACGAACTGAGATAAGATTTTGATTTGACTAAAATGGTATTCTGCTCCTCTTCATGTTCAGTCCGGTGTCAATATAATCTCATCTCGATCGCATTGTAATCTCAATTCAGTCACAATTTTGACGTTTATATAAGAACGTGTGAATACCGTTTAGGCTTCAGTAATTTTTTTTATTTCGATCTCATCACGATCTATGTTCAAGTTTTTCAATTCATTTCAAGTTGATTAATGGTATAAGAGCATAAATAATACCATTTGCAACTTTCTTGACACTGAGAATAGATCGGAACTTGTTTCTTTTATATTTCTTTGATTGAATAATCTTTAACTACCGTTTCGGAACGTGCTATGGCTGTGAAGAAGAAACGGCGAAAGAAACTCCCTCAGCAGCACGAGCTTTAGAATTTGGAAACAGCAATAATTATTACCATTACTTATTACACTACACTTGCAATTTAAAATAACAATTTGTACTAATCAATATCCAGTGCCCATTAATAATCGGTTCAACTTTAAAAACTGAATGAGCCGAAGGAGCATCTGCCCGTTCCTTATATTAGAATTCAGTCGCCCCTCCAGTCCTCCCTTCTCTACCGTCCGATTGATTCAAAGAAAACAGTAATACCGTATTCATTAAATAGTGGTTAATACAGCAGCACTAATTAAAAAACATACCGACAAATTCGTGGGTCGGTAATCAAATTAACCATGATTTTTTTAATGTTTCAATTACTCCGACATTTATAATTATGAGAATTGGCCTCCTGTTGGTTAGTGTAGTTTAATCTATCAATAGAGTTCACCAACGACATATAATGTATCTATCGTAGGTCAGCAGAATAGTGTAGTTGTCTTTTTGATTATTTAAATAAATACGACAGCCTCCGTGGCGCAGCGCGAGTAGCTGGCTGCGAAGCAAGAGGCCGTGGGTTCGATTCTCGCACCGATACAGATATTTGTGTCACAAAGATTTGTTTCGGGTCTAGTGTTGTGTTGACAAGTCCCTCGTAGTTGCTGATACCTACGATACAGGTTAACCTAGTGTGGGGTCAGGACTATGTGTGTCTGTTTGGGTGTATTTATTTATTTATTGAAACGACTGCCTCTGTGGCCCAGTTGTAATGCGTACGCGTTACGATTGAGGCTAACGCTGAGGTCTCGGATTCGATCCCCGGGTCGGGTAAAGTGATGTTGGGTTTTTCTATTGCGAAATACTCAGTATCAGCCTGGAGTCTGGAATGCCCGGTATGGCGATAGGCTCGCCCCCTATCACATCGTGGGGCGGAGATACGCTCGGCGAAATGTGAGTGTACTAGTTACACCTCTGCCTACCCCTTCGGGGATTACAGGCGTGAGTGCGTATGAAACGTTCCCCGCGTTATACAGAATTGTAAACTTTATCAGTGTCAGTTACTACACGATTCATAACATAATATTGTTTTTTATTAAATCGCAATAGTTTTTTTTTTATTTTATTTTTTTATTTATTTATTTTATTTGCCACATAAGATACACACAGTTGAAACACATCGGATATAAGTAACTACAATTTGTACAATAGGTTTGTTGAACACTGGTACCCAAAGTAAGATTTAACTTGTGTTATGGGTACCAGGGCTCTCGTACATAGGTGCTATGGTAAATCTTAACGTGTCGTGTATCTTGTTGTTCTGTGTTGTTCTGTGTAGTTAGTTGTGTATTATAAATATAAAAAAAAGGTTCAGCCCGATACCGGATAACGGATATCCGTTCACCCTGTAACTTAACTGAGCCCCCGTGGCGCAGTGGGCGAGTACCCGGCTGTAAAAGGAAAGGCCGCGGGTTCGGTATCCGACTTATAAGTTTGTGTGAACAAAAAATATTTGTTTCCTATCTGGGCGTTTTCTTCCCAGAAGGGTTGACGTCAGTCAGGCGGTCGGTCGTAAAAACTACAAGCTAAATCTTTCTGTAACATGTGTTATACATCATGTTGCGCCGACCCCACCGCGAGTGGGATAAAGGCAGGTGGAAGAAGACATATACGTACACACTACACCAGTTTGGCTATAGCATTCAATTAAATCAAGAAAACATAATGGTTAATTGCAAAGGTTAAATATATCATTATGTAAATATATTATAATAATTATTATTAACAAAGGGCCACAAATAATGCAATCATTATGATTCAGCGAAGTCAAAAATAATTTATTTTACATAACAATAGCATAACTAGCAGTGATAGCTCAGTGGGGAGTGGTATGGACTGTTGAGACGAAAGTCGCAGGTTCGAAACCAGCCCCAAGTGCATACACCTCTGACTTTTCTAAGTTATGTGTGTATTAATTGTTAATTATCACTTGCTTTAACGGTGAAGGAAACATCGTGAGGAAACCTGCATACCTGAGAATTTCTTCATAAGAATTTCGAAGGTATGTGAAGTCTACCAACCCGCATTAGGCCAGCGTGGTGGACTAAGGCCTAACCCCTCTCATTCAATAGAGGAGACCCGTGCCCAGCAGTGGGACGTATATAATACAGGGCTAGTATTATTATTATTTATAACAATAAGGTTGTCTGGAAGAAATCGCTGTTTGCGATAAGGCCGCCCATTGTATCACCCTTACTGTATGATCCTCGTTTTATAAGCTACCTATTTTATTTAGTGTGCAATAAAGAATATTCTATCTATCTATCTAACACTAGCTGCCCCGCGCGGTTTCACCCGCAACCACAGCAGCGCCACCTACCGGGTCCAATTGTGTATCTAAACCATCCAGGGCGCCACCCAAACGCATATAAAAAAAATCATTAGATCTGACATACAATTAAAAATACGAAATAATAAACACTGTCTTCGAAAAAAAAACCAACTTGAAGTAATCAAACCAAGGACTAACTATGGAAAAAAGACAATTTTATTTGAGGGGGCCTTGCTGTATAACAAGTTACCAAATAGTTTGAAAACCAGTGAGAGTGTTAATAGTTTTAAAAACAAGTTAAAGCTGCATATTGTTACGAGTACCAGAGACTAATTTATTGTACTTTATTGTAATCTATTTCTTTTGTATCTCATTTTAAGTGAAATGTACATTTCTTATGAGAATAAAGTTCTTTAAACCGAAATCATTCAAATCGGCCCACCCGTTTAGGAGTTCAGTCACATACACACGTACAGTAGAATTATATATATAAAGATAACATAAGCTCACGCCTTTATTCCCGAAGAGGTAAGCAGAGTTGCAACTACGAGACTATCCCGCCTACACACCCGCCACTGTAACTCCTGTGCACCAGGATCGACAGTGGCACGCATTTTTGTTGACACCGAGCAGTGAAGCTCGGCGAGTCTCTGGAAATGCTAAATTGTATTTGTCCAACTAGTGTACCGCCACCGAGCTTATTTCCGTCCCATGATGTGATATGGGGCGAGCCTACCACTATCCTGTCTGCCTGGCGTTATTCCTTCCTAATGCCAGGAACCGCGGTCTCATCTTGATTTGACGGTGAAATCGTCTTTTTTTTTGTTCCTTGCTTGGCTAAGTGACTACGCTACACCTGATGGTAAGTGTAGCGCAATCCAAGAATAGTGTCGACCAACGATAGACACGGTATCTATCGTAGATCGGCAGAATTATGCCGGCCTGCTTAATGGCTTCTTCACACTCCGTTTAAAGGATCCCATGTTATAGGGAGGAGGAAACACGTGCGCCGGCAAACTATTCCACAACTTTATGGTCCGACAGAAGTAAGATTTTGCGAACCTCTTGGTCCGAGCCGAGATGGAAGAGACCACGAAGCTGTGGTTCCTTAAGCCAGCACGCGTGGTTCTGTCAAGGAAAGGTGAGGAAGGAATAAGGTCAAACAATTCTTCAGAGCATTCACCGTGATACATTCACCATCAGACCCCACAATTCGCAACGGGAACCAAGTTCCACCATTGCCTCGTAAAGTGGTATTGGGTTTTTCTATTACGAAATGTTCAGTATCAGCCCGGAGTCTGGAATTTGTGCCCGGTATGGCGATAGGCTCGCTCCCTATCACATCGTGGGACGGAGATACGCTCGGTGAAATGTGGGTGTAGGTACTGGTTACACCTCTGCCTATCCCTTCGGGGATTACAGGCGTGAGTGCGTATGTAAAATCTATTTCATTATCGATGAATAATAAAATGCAAGTCAACTAAATTGTATTAATTTATTGGCGATTGAACAAATGCAAGTAATTTAAATTGTTAATCAATTTTAATTAACTATTGAAGCACAGTAAACTTACATTGTCACTGTTATAAATATTTAATTTGTATTAGAACTAAATATAAGGAGGACAGCTCCGTGGCGCAGCGGGCGAGTAGTCGGCTGCGAAGCGAGAGGCCGTGGGTTCGATTCCCACACCGAGACAAATGTTTGTGTGAACCACAAATATTGGTCTCGGGTCTGGGTGTTGTGGGACCGCAAGTCCCTCGTAGTTGCTGATACCCACGATACAGGTTTACCTAGTGTGGGGTCAGGACTATGTGTGTGACTGTTGGGTGTTTATTATTATATTATAATGTGAATTACCTGCGTAAATGTCTTTTTAGAATTCCTTAGCTAAATGGCAAAACCTTACCACGTATAATTTAATATTTTTTTCTTACTACGGGCTTTGCCCATGTTTTTCCACAAAACATAAAATACAAAAAAAAACTTAAAGTCCGACGAATATGAGACATATCTTACTTTCTTCCCCACATTATTCGGCATCGATTGGTATAAGTCTCGACCCCATACCGGAGGAGATAGCGTGACAAGCTTTTGGCAGCGGCGGCGGCGGCGCCAGTTACTATTTTTTAGAATAGAAAGATTTTTAGCTTGAGTGACGAAACGAACAGGTCGCTCGCCTGATGGTAAGCGCCACGCCTGCCCATAAACAGAAGCAACACCATACAAAACTTCGAATTATAAAGCAATGTATTGGACTGCGCTCGTCCGAGACATAAGATGTTTAGTCTCATAATGCCCAGTAATTTGTTTGCGTTATCTACAGCATAGTACTATACATGAAAAATAATCTAAAAAATCACCGGGCATCGAATTCTATACCTTTCCATTATACTGCCTCGGTCGCGCATTTGTAAAGCGTACGCGTTACGTCTGAGATTGACGCTGAGGTGTCGGGTTCGATCCTCGGATCAGGTAAGTGATATTGGATTTTTCTATTACGTTGGGAGAGCCAAGCCGTAGACAGTTTTATCTACAGCATGTATGGGCCGGCTCGTCCGGGTCATTACCACTTTCTCACAGAAAACCGACGTAAAGTAGCAGCTTACTGCTGCTACGTTTCTTACGGTGAGTGAGATATCCGGAGGCCCAAATCCCCTCCCCTTCCACAATCCCTTAATTATCCCTTTCCTTTAAGGTCGGTAACGCGCCCATGACTCTTTTGGTATTGTGGGTGTACATGGGCTGTGGAGGTCACTTATCATCAGGTGACCCACATGCTCGTTTGCCGACCTGTGCAATAAAAAAAACGAAATGCGCAGTATCAGCTTGGAGTCTGGAATTGTGATCGGTATGGCGATAGGCTCGCACCTATCACATCATGGGACGGAGATACGCTCAGTAAAATGTGGGTGTACCGGTCACTGAGGTATACTCCTTCGGACATGTATTTTAAATGTATTATACTGTGTTATATAGTTCAATAAAATTTGCAAATGCGTTCAAAATAGGTACTTAAAGGATTTTAATGAATCAATGCAATGCAAATGCAATGACACGTCATTTTGATTTGGTATTTATATTAGCTATAAAGTTCTTACGAAGTGTTCGAAATAATAATAATAATACCAGCCCTGTATTATATACGTCCCACTGCTGGGCACGGGCCTCCTCTACTGAATGAGAGGGGTTAGGCCTTAGTCCACCACGCTGGACTAATGCGGGTTGGCAGACTTCACATACCTTCGAAATTCTTATGAAGAACTTCTCAGGTATGCAGGTTTCCTCACGATGTTTTTCCTTCACCGTTAAAGCAAGTGATAATTAACAATTAATATACACATAACTTAGAAAAGTCAGAGGTGTATGCACTTGGGCCTGGTTTCGAACCTGCGACTTTCGTCTCGTCAGTCCATACCACTCCTCGCTGAGCTATCACTGCTATGCTATGTGTTCGAAATATTTTCTTTCAATTGATTCTAAAATAATAGGAAAAATGCATAGTCATTTTGTGACGCATGCCCCTCGTACTCCCTGATTTCCAGATACAGGTTAACCTAGGTGTAACCTAGTGCACAAATTCCAGACTCCGGGCTGATACTGAGCATTTCGTAATAGAAAAACCCAATACCACTTTACCCGACCCAGGGATCGAACCAGAGACCTCAGCGTTAACCTCAATCGTAACGCGTACGCATTACAACTGCACCACCGAGGCAGTTTTTTATTTATATTTATTTATTTATATATTCATATTTATTTATGTATACTTTGAAATAAAACTAGTTTATACGGATTGTACCGCGGTTTATTATTATTTTAGTCCCGACGTTTCGAAAGCTTTTCAGCCTTCGTTGTCACGGGAGAGACCACCACATCTCTCACTAAAATAAAATTAAACCACGATAAAATCCGTATAAAATAGTTTTATTTCAATGTGTAATATTCGCGTAAACATAAGAAATCACTAACGCCCGGTTTCTGAAAGGCTGATCAATGTTAAAATAACCAATCAAATGTCAAATCTTATGTCAAGTCGAAATTGACTTGCTAGAAGCGTGATCAACACCTTTGATTTGACACACATGTTAGTTAACATAACATTCAAATTAATATGAAAAATCGTATGTCAAACGGTACTAAAGAGAGATCAAGTTTTATTAATTTTTTCACTGAATAACGTTTCAGCAACTCGAATTGATTTGACAGCGATGTCAAATCAAAGTTCTGTTAGTTAATTGTTGATTTGATCAGCCTTTCAGAAACTGGGTGTAAGTCTAATATAATTTATTATTATTCAAAGTTCAGCGTGGTGTGGTTCTGTTTATGGGCAGGCGTTACGCTTACCATCAAGACTTTATATGTAACAAAAACTCTATTGGACATTTTAACTGTGATATCAGAATCGATATTCAAACGTAATGAAACAACTCGCATACGAAAATTTAACTATAAAATTATTATATATTTTTTTTAAATTGAATTAGTTTATTGTTTGTAAACCGTTTTTCGATTGATTACCTCTGCAAGAGCGATGACTTGGAGCAAGAGCGAGATGGCATGTTGTGGCGTCCACGTACATCAAATTTGCCGCGCCAAAGTTTCGTCAGTACAACAGAAATTAAGATGGAAAAAATATTTTTTAAATAAATAAATAAATACAGTCAACAGTCACACACATAGTCCTGACCCCACACTAGGTAAACCTGTATCGTGAGTATCGGGAACTATGAAGGACTTGCGATCCCACAACACCCAGACCCGAGACACATATTCGTGGAACAGATAAACATTTGTCTAGGTGCGGGAAACGAACCAACGGCCTCACGCTTTGCAACCGGCTACTCGCCCCCTGGGCCACGGAGGCTGTCTTAAAAATAAGCGAATTTTTTAAGTTACCTGTGTAAGGATAATATCTTGCTTCTGTTTATTATTTTTTTAATTTAACTATTTTTATTAAGCGAAGACAGTCATCTTCACGACCCTAAAAGGGCCAACAGGGTTTTCGTTATATACTGTATAAAAAAACTACGATAAAACTTGTTTATTTTGTGGAATTTAAAACGGTCAAGTATCGAACCCAGACCATTTAATGAGTCATCGAAAGCCTTCTACAGGTGCCGTCTGTGATTTTAAGTCCTTTTTAAAGGTCACTAACAGTACCTTCTGTGTACAGTTACTTGAAATCGAATAAAAAATTGTCTTTGCGTGATATGTGGACGGATTTAGATATTTTTGAGTGGTTAAATTATGACAAGAAATATTAATTAGAATTATTGAATTGACTGCCTCGGTGGCGCAGTTGTAATGCGTTACAACTGAGGCTAACGCTGAGGTCTCGGGTTCGATGCCCGGGCCGGGTAAAGTGATATTGGGTTTTTCTATCATGAAATGCTTAGTATCAACCCGAAGTCTGGAATTGTGCCCGATATGGCGATAGGCTCGCCCCCATCACATAATGGGACGGAGATGCGCTCGGCGAAGTGTGGGTGTACTGGTTACACCTCTGCCTACCCCTTCGGGGATTATAGGCGTGAGTGTGTATGTATGTATTATTGAATTGAGTGGTAGAGCCATGCTGTAGACAGTTTTGGCTCGTCCGGGTCGTTACCACTGTCTCACAGAAAGCCGGCGTAAAGTAGCAGCGTGCTGCTGCGTTTCGAACAGTGAGATATATCCGGAGGCCCAAATCCACACTGCGTTAGTTTTTTTTATCCCATCTCGGCAAAGTGTCTACTTGACGGTACGTGGAGAGCAATCCAAGAATAGTGTCGACAGACGATGTAAGTGATATCAACAGAATTATGCGGCCTGCCTAATTCCATCTTCACACTCTGTGTAAAGGACCCCATATTGTAGGAGGAAGGGTAAACGTATATCGGCAAACTATTACACAGCTAAAGGAACGGCAAGATTTTAATTATAATAAATAAATACACCCAACAGTCATACACTTAGTCCTGACCCCACACTAGGTAAACCTGTGTCGTGGGTATCAGGAACTACGAGGGACTTGCGGTCCCACAACACCCAGACCCGAAACAAATAATTGTGGGATCACACAAACATTTGTCTCGGTGCGGAAATCGAACCCACGGCCTCTCGCTTCGCAGCCGGCTACTCGCCCGCTGCGCCACGGAGGCTGTCAACTTAACTGTCAATTTTGAACCATCTTATTTCGAGCCGAGTTGGAGGTGCCGCTTTGTCTATTTCTACCACCAAGCAGCAGTGTGTAAGCACCGTTATGTTCTGGTGTGGACATTGAAGCCAGTGAAATTACTTGGCATTATGAGACTAAACAGCTTATGTCTCGGGGTGACGAGCGCAGTCCATGAAGTGCTTTGTAATTTAAAGTTCTGTGCGGTGTTGCTTCTGTTTATGGGCGCACTTACCATCAGGCGAGTGATCTGCTTTTGGTTAGAAATAAATGTACACGTATATCGGCGTTTTTCGTAAAATAGGGGTTGAAATTTCATATCATCATATTTAATCAGATGGTTTGTGTACAGTAATGGTCTGTTATGAAAGAATCTACGGAAATTCACATCATTCACAAAAGGGAGGGTCGAACTTTGTATGAAAATACTTAAAAACTATAAGTGTTCATGATATATGTAATCTTTGTATATACTATGGGACTGACATAGTCAACATTGACTCAAAGTCCATAAAATAAATAAGAAAAAAAAAAAAAGACGGCCCGGAGGAGCATAAATACATCCGCGAGTGAGACCGCGCGGGACGGCTAGGCGTTGATACAAGCGTCAAATTATGTACTTTTGTATCCATTTCACACTGTAGTGTAAATTATTACTCGTAATATGACAATCTTTAACACCTTACTGCAAAAAACATAACTGATTATACACTGGTTGGTTTTATAACTGTCTGGTAGTTGTAATTGGTACACGGTACGATTTGTCTATTTCTGCCGCCAAGCAATAGTGTGTAAGCACTTATGTTCCGGTGTGAAGGATATTGAAGCCAGTTTAATTACTGGGCATTATGCGACTTAACAGCTTATGTCTCGGGGTGACGAGCGCAGTCCAGTGTCATGCAGTGCTTTGTTATTTAAAGTTCTTTGTGGCGTTGCTTCTGTTTATGAGCAGGTGTGGCGCTTACTATCGGGCGAGCGAACTGCTCGTCTCGTCATTCAAGCTAATAAGAAAAAAAAGATCACTGCAGTGTGTGAGGTTCGATCCCCGGGTAGGGTGAATGTGATATTGAGTTTTTCTATCACATAATGCTTATTAACAACCTGGAGTCTGGAATTGTGACTGGCATGGCGATTGGCTCGCCCTCTATCAATCATGGGACGGAAATAAGCTCGGCGAAATGTAGGTGTACTGGTTACAACTCTGCCTACACCTTCGGGGATTACAGGCGTAAGTGCGTATGTATGTAGTTTTAAAACATAACATACGAGCAAGACTGCATCTCATAAAGAATAGGCAGAGGTGCGAATAGTGCACCCACCTTTTACCGAGCTCAAATCTGTCCCATAAAGTGATAGGGGGCGAGCATATCACCTATGTCCTAATCCAGGTCATGGTCTACCTGTGTGCAAAATTTCATCTAAAACCATTCAGCCGTTACGGCGGGATGGACTATCCAAATTCACAAACATCCAAACTTTTATAATAGTAATAGGATTAGAGTAGCTCAATTTATTTCTTTGCCTACCGTGCCTATAATGGGAAACTACCAAAAAAATATGCGGGGCAGTCTTTGGGGACTGCCGATAGAAGTAAAAACTAAGTAACTTGTGAATTGTATCGTTGAGCTATTAGTTTATTTTTTTTAATTATTTTTGGTTTGTAAAGAAGTGTTAATGTCCAATTTAATTGTATATATAATATATATTAATAACGCACGGAGGTATATCTATGTACATACATACACAGTATACATAAAGCTCATGTAAAGCGTTCGGTGACGATGACGCGAGTTCCATGATTTTTGTTCACCCAATAAGTGCTCAAAGCGCCTAAAGAAGTTTTCACTTCAATAATATAACGTTTAACAAAATTTAGAAACCGACTTAAAGCAATAGAATGTAAATTCCAATACAATAACACAATCGCGACGAGTGTACTGTTGTCCGTTGAGTTTTTTTTTTACTCCGTACTCCATCATCAGATCTTATCCAAATTTATATGGGACCACATCGCAGCTAAACTCTATCGAGTGAATATTTTTCCAACAAAATCGGTCCACAAATGGCGGTGAAATCGATGTACATACATAAAAATAGCAAAAAAGAAGCGCGCCGAATAGAGAACCTCCTCCTTTTTTGAAGTTAAAAATATGCCAGTCTAGACCCCCACATACCAACTGTAATCCGTCCCTGCGTCTAATGGTAATGCTATCCTATTAGACATTCTGTTGTAATAAAAGGCAAGCGTTCTAACCGATCAATATGATTAGGCACGTGCTTTACATACATCCATACGCACACTACTGTAATCCCTGGGCAGGCTTTTTTAAATTAATTGACGAAACGAGCAGGTCGCTCGCCTGATGGTAAGCGCCACGCCTGCCCATAAACAGATTCAAATCCACACTGAACTTGAAGTTACAAAGCACTTTACGGCACCGGTCTGTGCTCATCACCCCGAGACATAAGGTGTTGTCTCGTAATGCCCAGTAATTTAATGCTTCAATGCCCTTCAAACCGGAACACAACAGTGCTTGCACACTGCTGATTGGCGGCAGAAATAGACAATGCGCTGGTACCAACCCAGACGGTCTCTTGCATACGAGGGACCTACCCTCTTGTATAATACCAATATGATCAGCCACGTGCTTTAGTACATAGATACATACGCACACTCAGCAATCCCGGGGTAGGCTGAAGTGTAACCAGCACACCCACATTTCGCCGAGATTATTTCCGATAAGGGGCGAGTTGATCGCCATACCGGGCACAATTCCCAACTCCGGGTTGATACTAAGCATTAAGGTTTTTTATAGCGTAGGTCAAAAAACAAGCATGTGGGTCACCTGATAGTAAGTGATATCCACCGCCCATGTACTCCCACAATACCAATTGAATCACGAGCGCGTTGCCGACCTTAAAGGAAAGGGATAATTATGGGAAGGGGAGGGGATTTGGGCCTCTGAATACCCACTTACCGTACGAAACGCAGCAGCAAGCTCCTACTTTACACCGGTTTTCTGTGAGACAGTGGTAACGATCCGGACGAGCCGGCCCATTAATGCTGTAGACTAAACAGTCTACAGCGTGGCTCTACCACTCATAGATGCATATGCATGTAGTAAAAAGCGGTTATTTTAATATTACAAACGGACACTTCAATTTTATTTATTTGTGTTGTATGTATAGATTAGTGATGGCTAGTAATTAGCAACTTTAGTTATTTAAGAATCTTCTACATAATTATTATGCATGTCTGTAAGCCTTCCGACAAGTAAATAAATAAAAATAAATAAATAGACCCAACATTCAGACCCAAAACAAATATACTGGATCACACCTCCATTTGTCTCATTGCGGGGATCGAATCGGCGGCCTCTCGTTTCACATACTACTTGCAAACTACGGTTTCTATTAACAATGTTACCAACACCACGCTTGGCTAAGACACGGCGCGTGCTCTGAATACTTTATTATAGATTTACAAACACAACCGTAGACCGATTTATAATGGACCTTTGTTACATATACCATGCGTAGAAAGCATTGTGAAAGACAAGAAACGTAACTCAAGCAAAAAATAGCCGACCAAAACTCTGTGCAAGGGGGCGGGGCTATAAAAGTATGTGCAGCTCGTTCATTCATCAATTCATAAAAATTGATTCATGATCTCTACTTAATACGTCTAATTTTTTGCGCGGTGCAGAACGTCTCGATTTACAAATTTAATATTTAGACATTAACTTTTATGAAATAAAGTTGATTTTGAACGTTCATAAATTTTTGTTACCTTTGCATGTGTAAGTATGTGGAGCCATAGGTTCTGTAATATAGTTCCATAAAAGTGTTTCTAAATGATTTATATGATTTAGAAGCACTTTTATGGAACATACCTGAACAATTTATCTACATTCAGTTTCCCCAAGAAGCCCATCTACATTAAGCAACACCACGCACCCTAAGAACACCCTCTGTATCTGGAACCCGGTAAGATCCACCTTCTCATCCACCATATCCTTGTATATGATGTCACCATCTTGCTTCAGCTCTATCGGGGTGTCCCATAACGAGACTCACAATAATGATATTTTTGGTAAAAATACTCACTGTAATAAGACTCGCTGTAATGAGACACGTGCTACGACTCACGATGAGACTCTCGATGAGATTCATGATATGACTCATGATGAGACTCATGATGTGACTCACGATGTGACTCATGATGTGACTTACGATGTGACTCATGATGTGACTCACGATGTGACTCACGATGTGAATCACGATGTGACTCACGATAAGACTCACGATGAGACTCACGATGTGACTCACGATGAGACTCGCGATGAGATTCACGATGTGACTCACGATGAGATTCACGATGAGACTGACTATGAGACTCATGATGTGACTCACGATGAGACTCACGATGAGACTCATGATGTGACTCATGATGTGACTCATGATGTGACTCACGATGAGTCTCACGATGTGACTCATGATGTGACTCACGACTATGCGTCACGGAAATAACATAATAATCACTCACCTCAACAATTTCTCTACAATCAGCTTCCCCAGGAACCCAGTGCCTCCCGTAAGCAGCACCGTGGACCCTGAGAACAGCCTCTGTATCTGGGACTCGCCAAGATCCACCTTCTCATCAACCATATCCTTGTATGTGATGTCACCACCTTGCTTCTCCCCCATCATATCTTTTATAATTGTTGTCATAATATCTGGAAAAGTAATTTTTTATTTAGTTTCTTGTTCAAAAATACGACAATAGGGAATGGCACGACTACGGTTTGTTAAAACGGAAGTCGCAGGTTCGAAACCAGCCACAGACACAACAAACGAACAAGTGGGTCACCTGATGGTAAATGATCTTCATCGCTTATGAACATTTACAATACTAGAATAATCATGGCCGCGTTGCCGACCTTAAACGAAAGGGGATAATTAAGGGACTGCCTCGGTGGCGTAGTTGTAATGCGTACGCGTTACGATTAAGGCCAACTCTGAGGTCTCGGGTTCGATCCCCGGGTCGGGTAAAGTGGTATTGGGTTTTTCTATTCCGAAATGCTCAGTATCAGCTCGGAGTCTGGAATTTGTGCCCGGTATGGCGATAGGCTCGCCCCCTATCACATCATGGGACGGAGATACGCTCGGCGAAATCGAACCGAACGAACCGAAAATTCGGCTATTTTGTTTGTTTCTTTTTGTTAGTGTTTAATGTAATATTATTCTAAAAAATTTTAGTTAAATGTCTTATATGTGAAAAAAAGTTTCACTTTTACCGTGGTTTCATAAAACCACACAATCTTTTTTGCTTGAGTTACGTTTCTTGTCATCTTATTTCGATGACAGACACGGACGTATCAACTGATTTGGGAATTTCCCTACTAATCCGTCGAATTACGACTGCCACTTAATTTTGAGCTTTACGCTTCACAAAATTGAGTGTAGGATTGATGGCACGCTTTATTATGGAGCAAATAATGATCCTGACGTCATGACGTGTAAGTTGTTTTTATTGCAATTATCACATTAGCAAGCAGTCAGTCAATATGATGTACCATGATGTAGGCTGACGTCGGTCTGCAGGCTAACCATGAGTTTTTCTCCGTAAAATCGCTACCGACAACGTAAAATATTTATATGAAAAACTCAGTGGCGCCTCTAGCGGACACGTGACAAACTTAATTTTGTCATACAAATATTTTACGTGGACTGGACTGCCTCGGTGGCGCAGTTGTAATGCGTTCGAGTTACGATTTACCCTGAGGTCTCGGGTTCGATCCCCGGGTCGGGTAAAGTGGTGAAATGAAATAGAATGAAATGAAATAGTTTTATTAATCATGTAGGCAATTAAAATAGCACTTATGACAAGTCAGTACAAAATAAAGAAACTTATGTATAGAAATCATATCAACTAATGTATACATAACATACATAGCATCGTCAAATACACTAGGCAATTACACTAAATTGTTTATTTGGTGTCTTTTTATTTTACATTATTAACAGTATTTGTAATATGGAAACGTCCATTATTAATTATTAAATATTTTGAGTCGGTATGGACCACTGCATTTACCGAAACGGCACAAGTTTTAAAACTACCACCGGATCCAAAGCGACCCAGCTTGAGAAGACCCGGCGAAACAAACTCAGTGGGCTTAATTTACCACTAGATTCAACGCGGCGCGACCCAAACTCTGAGAAGATCCAGCTACTTGAACTCAGGGGGCTTGTTTTAGGTCCGGATTTTCAATAATTTATATTAGGAAATACAAAGTCCTATAGTTAACTTTAGGGAGATTGAATGCGGACCATGTGTATCTCCGAAGTGTTGTTTTAAAACTATTACTGGTATTGGGTTTTTCTATTACGAAATGCTCAGTATCAGCCCGGAGTCTGGAATTTGTGCCCGGTATGGTGATAGGCTCGCCCCCTATCACATTATGGGACGGAAATACGCTCGGCGAATTGTGGGTGTACTGGTTACACCTCTGTCTACCCCTTCGGGGATTGCCGGCGTGAGTGCTATGTATGTAAATTTTTACGTCAGCGATTTTACTGAGACAAACTCATAGTCAGCTTGCAGTACGCGTATTTAACAGACTTCAATAAAGGAGATTTTTTTTTGTATGAACATCGATTTCTCCGTCAATTGAAGACCGGTTTAGTTGGAAAAAATCGTTCGATAGAGTTTAGCTGCGATGTGTTTCCATATAAATTTGGTTAAGATCTAATGACGGAGTATGGAGCAAAAAAAGAAACTCCTCAACGGACAACAGTACACTCGTCGCGATTGTGTTATTGTATTGGAATTTACATGCTATTGATGAATCTATATAGCAATATATATTGATTTCTTAGGTTTACGCGAATATTACACATTGAAATAAAACTAGTGTCAACTAACTTTTTTAAATAATTAAAAAATAAATGTATAATTTTAAATGAAGGTAGCCAATGTAACATTAACTTTTCGAGACGACCTACACCTCAGTCTCTCCCGTGACCACGAAGGCTGAAAAGCTTACGAAATGTCGGGAATAAAAATAAAAATTAAACCGCGATAAAATCCGTATAAACTAGTTTTATTTCAATGCAATATGTATTAATAAAAAACGGTAGGCAGCGGCTTTGCTGTGCCCTGGCATTGCAGAAGTCTATGGGCGGCGGTGACTACTTACCATCAGGTGGCCCGTTTGCTCGTCTGCCTATCCAGGCAGTAAAAAATATATATATACAACGTGTTACAGAAAGGTGTGGTCATATTTTAGGTTCGTTACATACACCTTACAATTCGTACTTATGTATCGGATCTTTTCAAAACCAAGGCATCCAAAAATTTCACGTTAATTTTAATCACTCGTTTATTAAGATCGATAAGATTGATGACATCACTATTAATTATTGTGAACGACACTCACTTTTTAATAAACTTGAATAAGATGTACGTAATTGTACAGAAATACGTATATAACTTGTAATTTATACACAAATTAATACCTAAAAAGATTGTCTATTGAACACGATATAGGTACCATCCTCTAGAAGCTACAGTCGACGATCCTCTTAAAAGCTGTTATCAGTTACACCAATACAAATTACCAATACATAATACTTGTTTTTAGTCAAATACAACATATTTTTTGAACTCGTAATTATACTTCATAAAATCAGAAATTGCCGAACTGACTGCGTCAAATAAATATTGGCAATTGACAACTGTTTAATGTTTTTTTAATTATAAAATAATTAAATTAAAGGAGGTATATAGTATCATTGTTTATCATTTAGTGTTGTCCAAAGTTGAAAGTCGATATCGACAAGTTACTCATTCGATAAAAAAGAAAATTCTATAATTATTGTCCTAGCAATGCAATCGGATTTGGTACTATGGGAGAAAAAATACATATGCTCTACACTATACATTGCTTAAATTTGCCCGCCCCTTTCTATAACACGTTGTATATAGTTACACAACTACCACTAAACATTCAAAAATAAAATAAGATTTAACCGAACTTACAAACCGACTTCAAAATAAACACTGAAAAATCAAAAATAACAATTTCTATAGGTCTCCTTGGAGTTGGTGCAATTTTATGACCAGCAGCAATACAGGCAACGACTCTAAAGAGACATATAGAAAGTGTTATTTTTGTTTTTCAGTGTTTTGATTTTCGAAGTTACTACAAGAACAACTTACAAACAAGTTTTATTAAAACTTTTTTTTGACTTTGCAGTGTTATTTTTAAAGTATGTTATTAATCTACTGACTGCGTACGGTATGTCTGTCAGTTTGCTGTGACAGGATAAAAGACCCGGCAGCCACTTGGCGTCATTTGGTTACTATATTATAAAATCCATATAATGGTATTACTGGCATGCCTACGCCTGCCTCGGTGACGCAGTTGTAATGCGTACGCGTAACGATTAGTCTAACGCTGAGGTCCCGGGTTCGATCCCCGGGTCGGATAAAGTGATATTGGGTTTTTCTATCATGAAATGCTTAGTATCAGCACGAAGTCTGGAATTGTGCCCGATATGGCGATAGGCTCGCCCCCATCACATCATGGGATGGAGATACGCTCGGCGATATGTAGGTGTATTAGTTACACCTCTGCCTACCCCTTCGGGGATTACAGGCGTGAGTGTGTATTTCAATATACGAGTAATAGTACAGAGCTAGTACGTGTGCTCATTTGTATAATAAGCTAGAGACGCGGCACTTCTCCGATATTATTGAATATTATATTTATTTATTGAGTCCGCTTCCGTGGCCTAGTAGGCGAGTAGCCGTCCGTGAAGCTAGAGGTCGTAGGCTATGTGATAGCTGGCGAGCCTATCACACTCGCCATACCGGGTACAAATTCCAGACTCCGGGCTGATACTGAGCATATCGTAATAGAAAAACCCAACACCACTTTACCCGACCCGGGGATCCTCAGCGTTAGGCTCAATGATAACGCGTACGCATTACAACTGCGCCACCGAGGCAGTCACGTAGTTTAATCGCTCAATATCTAATAATATAGATTATTCAGCACTATTCGCGGCATCTCTAGTACAAACCTATGATTAGAATCTATTAGATTGGTTGCTAAATATATGAAACGGCCGTATAATTGTAGCTGACTTGATTGATATAGAAAGTTGTTTGTGGATTTGAAAACTGTGGTAATTCTGTGGCTTGGTAACAGAAGTAATTTATTTTGATGAGAGTTCCTGAATGAGGAACTTAGGCCCGTATTACAGAAAGCGTCTCAAACAACGTCAACGTTTTACAAGGTGGTAGGTCCCTCGTATGCGAGAGGCCGTCTGGGTTGGTGCCACCGCTTTGTCTATTTCTGCCGCCAAGCAACAGTGTGTAAGCTGTTGTGCCCCGGTTGGAAGGGCATTGAAGCCAGTGAAATTACTGGGCATTATGAGACTTAACATCTTATGTCTCGGGGTGACGAGCGCAGTCCAATGCCATACAGTGCTTTATAATTTAAAGTTCTGTGTGGCGTTGCTTCTGTTTATGGGTAGGCGTGACGCTTACTATCATGCGAGCGACATGCTCGTTTCGTCACTTAAGCTAATAAAAAAATATAAATAAAAAAACAGAATTTAAACTCTGATCATTCAAAACTAGTTTTAGCTTGAAACCTAAACTCAAGCATGCATCTTATTTCAGAGTTTTAAATTCAACTCAATCAACTTTCTACACAATCAAAGACTTTAATGTATACTACTAGACAAGCTGTGCGGTACAAAGAAATTGCTCACGTAGTTACGGTCAATTGACCGTAACTCATTTAGTCGCCCGCGAGAGAGCGACAAGAGCAGTTGTTGTTGTTTGAATAGCTGCGAACGTTAAATTCGATAAGCTAACACGAAATTGTTTATTGTAGGTAAGTACATAAAACATTTTCATTATTTACGTGCATATATTATTCATTCAATTTGAAGTTATTTTACAGTAACTATAATATTTCTTGGTTTTGATCTAAAAATTCATTTATTGTGAATGAAAACAAATACCAAACAAAACAGCCGTCTTAATATTGCCATCTCGCTTACTCTCAACTCCTCTCGCTCCCACGGCTTAGACGTCATTCCCGCCTCGCCGGCCGCGTTTGCAACACAATTTTACTTCTGAACAGCCCGTCTATGGTATTAAAGTCTTTGTACACAATTCAGGTGGGAGTCATGCTCAATAATCATTATTTTGTGTTATAATGTTCCTCTTTGCCTAATCTGAGCTGCTTTAACTCCAATTTAATTGTATTAATGTAGTATCAACATTGTAAATCAGTTTTGAAAAAGCAACGTTAGAGTTTCTTGTCTGTTCTTCTCTAGCGAAACAGCATTCCGAACTGGCGGTAGAGTTAAATTTTGATTGCATCTAAATGATGTATGTATAACATTTTATGGATTCAATAAATAATTTGAATTAGAATTTAATTATAAATTTCAGAGCAAAATATAATTATTTTTTGATAATAATTTATTCTAAATCTATATATTTGTAATCGAAATACCACTCACTCACGATTTCTCAAAAACTACTAAAGCTAGGATCATGAAATTTGGTCAGATGATAGGTAGTTTGTATAATATAGACGTCAGTTGAGAACAGATTTTTGGAAATTTACATTTTAAGGGGGTAAAGGGGGGGTTTGAACGTTGTATGAAACTTTTTGTGGAACGGACTACGACCGTGAAATTAAACAAACATTGCAAAATAAACATGATATTCACATTTTTTTTTCAATTCCACATAAAACTATGCTACTTTGTATGAAATTATTTTAACTTTTAAACGACTTCACCGAATGAGGTCGATTTACCCCAGAAAAAGACATTTACGCGGCGGACCCGCGGATAATCTAGTATCACAAAAAAATCGATGTTATGTAAAACTTATATTAAATTGTGAAGATATTTAAATTTTAATCTGTTGGCTAAAACAGATAAATCATATTTCTAATATTAACATAGATATTGCACATAATTATTATACTATAAAAAAAAACACCAAAATTTGCATGGCAATCAATTTGACAGAAATTAATTGATTATAAATTGTTACTAATGGGATCCATATCCTTCAAATGGTGGAGGCTTGTGATTAGCTATTAGTCTAAACTCTAAACCATAGATGTTATATCATATGAAATGAAATTAAATGAAAATATTTATTGAATCCATAAAATGTTATACATCATTTAGATTCCGACAAATTTTAACTCTACCGCCAGTTCGGAATGCTGTTTCGTTAAAGAAGAACGGACAAGAAACTCTAATGTTGCTCTTTTTTTTATTTCATTTACAATATTGGCACTACGATAATACAATTAATTTTGAATAGAGTTTACCATAAATGTTAAGCTTCCCTAAAATAAATAAATAAATGCTGTACCAACTTAACGGTAGGCAGCGGCTTGGCTGTGCTCTGGCATTGCTGAGGTCCATCGGCGGCGGTAACCACTTACCATCAGGCGGGCCGTCTGCTCGTCTGCCTAACTAGGCAATAAAAAAAACTATGCAAATAAAGCTCTATCATCTATCTATATTGACAGCCTCCGTTGCGCAGTGGGCGAGTAGCCGGCTGCGAAACGTGTGGGCGTGGATTCGATTCCCACACCGAGACAAATGTTTATGTGATCCATAAATGTTTACTCGAGTCTGGGTCTTATGGGACCGCAAGCCCCTCGTAGTTCCTGATCCCCACGATACAGGTTTACCTAGTGTGCGGTCAGGACTATGTGTGTAACTGTTGGGTGTATTTATTTATTAAAAGACTTAAGATCTTGTGACTAGGCGCAGTCCAGTGCAGTGCTTCATAATTCAAAGTTCTGAAGGCCAACTCTCGTATTGAACTGACACTGCGCCTGAATTTTAACCGTGCTGAGACTAGAGTGTGATTTGACAAAAAAATGTATTTTTGTCCCTTTTTATGTTCAGTCCTGTGTCATATTGACACAGGATCTCATCTTGATGTCATTGCAATCTCAATTCAGTCACAATTTTGACATTTATGATGTGTCATTTAAAAATGTTAGCAGAATGCCGTTTTGGCTTCAGTCAACTTTAAATCTACTTTCGATCTCATTTCGACCTATATTGACATTTGACAGTAATTATTGGTTTATGAGCATACCATACATTTTTAATTACGAGAATTGGCCTTCTGATTGGTGTTACGTCTGTTTCTGACGTTTACCATCAAACGAGCGACCTACTCGTCTCATCAAGACTAATAAAAAATTATGTTCAACAGTAAAGAACCCAACCATATTTAGTTAGAATTCATTTAATAATTACATTTCGGTATTCCGGCGACTTACATATGAAAGGATGTCAGGGTTTGTGTAAAAATTAAATTGCAACGTTTCGAACCGTAATATTAATAATGCTGTGAACAAATTTTTGCTTTGAATAAATGCAAGATCGAATTAATTAATGTTCAACAAAACTTAGAAACCGAATTCAATGTACAAGCAATAGCATGTAAATTCCAATACAATAACACAATCGCGACGAGTGTCCTGTTGTCCGTTGAGTTTTATTTTTTTTCTCCGTACTTCGTTATCAGATCTTAACTAAATTTATATGGGACCACATCGCAGCTAAACTCTATAGATTGATTTTTTTTCCAACAAAATCGGTCCACAATTGGCGGAGAAATCGATGTACATACATAAAAAAACAAAACCTTCTTTTTTGAAGTTTGTTAAAAAACGCGCCGAATTGAGAACCTTCTCCTTTTTTGAAATCGGTTAAAAATAGGTTAAATACAGCTGAAAGACAATGTTTTTTACTAGCCCTGTATTATACATGTTCCATTACCTGACCACTCTTCTACTGAAGAAGAGGAGTCAGGCCTTAGTCCACCACGCTGGCCTAATGCGAGTTGGCAGACTTCACATACCTTCGAAATTCTTATGATGAACTTCTCAGGTATGCAGGTTTCCTCACGATGTTTCCTTCACCGTTAAAGCATGTGATTAATAACAATTAATACACACATAACTTAGAAAAGTCAGAGGTGTATGCTCTTGGGGTTTCGTTTCCGTCACAGTGTTGTGTTTCGGTTAGAAGGACATTGAAGCGAGCGAAACTACTGAGCATTATGAGACTTAGCACCTTATGTATGTGGATGACGAATTACCATGTTCAGTACCATGCAGTGCTTTGTAATACATATTTATATGCGCATTGCTGTATTTGGGCAGGTGTAGCGCAACATTAACAACATTCACGCCTGTAATCCCCATGGGTAGGCAGAGGTGTAACCAATACACCCACATTGCGCCGAGCGTATCTCCGTCCCATGATTTGATAGGGGCGAGCCTTTCGCCATACCGGAATTCCTCAATTCCAGACTCCAGATTGATACTAAGCATTTCAGGATAGAAAAACTCAGTATCACTTTACCCGTATCGAACCCGAGATCTCAGCGTTAGCTTCAGTCGTAACGCGTACGCATTACAACTGCGCCACCGATTTTTTTATGCTATAGGCCGTTAAACGAGCAAGTGGGTCACCTGATGGTAAGTGATCTCCACCGCCCATGTACGCCTATAATACCAAAAGAATCATGGGTACGTTGCCGACCTTAACGGAAGGGATAATTAAGGGATTGGGAAGGAGAGGGGGTTTGGGCCTCCGGTTATCTCACTCACCGTACGAAACGCAGCAGCAAGCTGCTACTTTACGCCGGTTTTCTGTGAGACAGTGGTAATGACCCGGACGAGCCGGCCCATACATGCTGTAGACAAGTGTCTACAGCGTGGCTCTACCACTTACACTTCTTTTAATATATAAAATTCTCGTGTCACAATGTTACTCCTCCGAAACGGCTGGACCGATTTGTATGAAATTTTGTGAGCGTATCGGGTAGGTCTGAGAATCGGCCAACATCTATTTTTCATAGCCCTAACCCACCTACCCCTAAATACCCGCCCCTAAATATTTTCATAATTTTTTTTGACAATTGTTTTTATTTTTTTATGATGTGGCATTAAAAATACATACAACCCAAAATTTTCACACTTCTACGATCAACCCCTATTTTTTAATAGCGTCATTAGTATTTTTGTCAAGCGCGTTTCTCACCGGGACTCGCCTTTAATCCTGGAAATAGGCATTCACGCGGTTGGAGCCGCGGGCAACAGCTAGTATATATATAATTTTAATCAATATGGGATAAATAATAATAATAATACACCCAACAGTCACACACATAGTCCTGACCCCACACTAGGTAAAGCTGTATCGTGGATATCAGGAACTACGAGGGACTTGCGGTCCCACAACACCCAGACCCGAGACAAATATTTGTGGATCAGACAAACATTTGTCAAGGTGCGGGAATCGAACCCACGGCCTCACGCTTCGCAACCGGCTACTCGCCTGCTGCGCTACGGAGGCTGTCAATACTTCAGAAGTAGGTCAATTACCTTCATTTTAGCAAATGACAATGTCACTACACTTCCTGCCTTGACTATAACGCTCGTCCGAGGCCGCTCAGTTTCTACATATTACATAATGAATATGTTATGTATTAATACCGACGAGGTCCTATTTGTCTTTGGTTGAGCAGTTAAATCTCGTGCCCAAGTTGGAGATATTCTCGAGAAAGTTCGTCAGGAGTACCCTAAACCGACGTGCATGTATGAAAACATTTAATGAGAGTGAATGAGGCCAAAGAGGTATGCAAGGAAATCCGTTGTCTCTGCCTACCCTTATGGGAAACAGGCGTGAGTCTATGTATGTTTTTTTTTTAATAGTATAGGCCGGCAAACCAGCAAGTGGGTCACCTGATGGTAAGCGATCTTCACCGCCCATGTACGCCCACAATACAAAGGAATTATGGGCGCGTTGCCGACCTTAAAGGAAAGGGATAATAAGGGATTTGGATTTGGATTTGGATTGTATGTATGAAAATCTCGGACCCAAAGCTACCAACGGATATCATTTCCTACGCAGCCTGTCCTATCTGTTTTACTTTTAAATGACACTGTTTTAAGTATGTACAAGAGCATTTTGTTTCAAATAAATGTTTTTTTATTATCTTGAATGACCGAATCGAGCAGTTCATTCGGCTGATGGTAAGCGCCACGCCTGCCCATAAACAGAAGCAACACCACACAGAACTTTGAATTACAAAGCACTGCATGACATTGGACTGCGCTCGTCACCCCGAGACATAATGCGAAATATCTCGCATGATCTCTAGAAACTTAATACGTCTATTTTTTTTCATCTCGTACTCATACTCCTTTATTCGTAATAAAATTACATGTCAAACAAAAAACAAATCAACAGACGCACTCACGCCTGTAATCCCGTGTAATATATCCCAATACCACTTTACCCGACCCGGGGATCGAACCCGAGACCTCAGAGTTGGCCTCAATCGTAACGCGTACGCATTACAACTGCGCCACCGAGGCAGTCAAGTAAATTTTATTGTATATTATAAATAAAAATATTCACTATTATTATAATGTATTTTAACACTTATTATTTATATTAATTTGTAATTTTTAATATTTCTGAATTGATTTGTTTTGACTGCCTCTTTGGCGCAGTTGTAATGCGTACGCGTTACGATTGAGGCTAACGCTTAGGTCTCTGGTTCGATCCCCGGGTCGGGTAAAGTGGTATTGGGTTTTTCTATTACGAAATGCTCAGTATCAGCCCGGAGTCTGGAATTTGTGCCCGGTATGGCGATAGGCTCGCCCCTATCACATAAGGGACGGAAATACGCTCGGCGAAATGTGGGTGTACTGGTTACACCTCTGCCTACCCCTTCGGGGATTACAGGCGTGAGTGCGTATGTATGTAATAAAATTTACCAAATATACAGACAGACGCCGATAGCTACTTTGGTTTTCTACTATGTATTGATACCATAGAAGTAAACACGTTTAGCTATTTCCTTGTAAATATAAATATGGATGTTGTTTTAATACTCTAATGATTATTCTGCTCTAGTCACCTTGATCTGAACATTGCTTTGTAGCTATAATATTCCGGTAATGTCACTGTTTTTAACCAACTTGACATAATAAATAAATAAATACACGGCCAACAGTCACACACATAGTCCCCCCCACCCTAGGTAAACCTGTATCGTGGGTATCAGGAACTACGAGGGACTTGACAACCCACAACACCCAGACCCGAGACAAATATTTGTGAAACAGACAAACATTTGTCTAGGTGCGGGAATCGAATCCACGACCTCACGCTTCGCAACCGCTGCCCGCTGCGCCACGGAGACTGTCCAATAAGGAGGAAATACTCGGTTGCCCCCCATCACAGCCGCCACTGTAACTCCTGTAAGCCAGGATCGCAGGCACGCATATTTTGACACCGAGCAAAGTACCGAGCAAGCTTGGTAAGTCATTGAGTTTTTTTTTATTTGCTTTAGAAGACGAGACGAGCAGGTCGCTCGCCTGATGTTAATCGTCACGCCCGCCCATAAACAGAAGAAACACCAATCAGAACTTCGCATTATGAAGTATGTATTATTCATTCAATTTGAAGTTATTTTACGGAAGTAACTTATATTATTTCTTGGTTTTGATCGAAATATTCATTTATTGTGAATGAAAACAAATACCACACAAAACAGCCGTCTTAATATTGCCATCTCGCTTACTCTCAACTCCTCTCGCTCCCACGGCTTAGACGTCATTCCCGCCTCGCCGGCCGCGTTTGCAACACAATTTTACTTCTGAACAGCCCGTCTACATAAAGTCTTTGCGTGCGTAAACATAAGAAATCACTATATAAGTTTCCGTTTAAAAAGGTGTACTGCGTCATATACTTGGATTTATGTCTGTGTCACAGTAAACCTGTTCTAAGTAAGGTCATAACATAAGTTTATTTAATTCTCATCTTTACATAGTTAAAGTACACATTGCGGATTATATTTATCTAATAACAAGTATTCTATGTTAGTTTTTGTTAATACAAAAAACAAAGACACTATCTTTTTTTATCTTAGCTCGGCAAAGTGACTACGCTACACCTGATTGTAAGTGTAGCGCAATCCAAAAAAACTGTCGACCAACGACACACGATGTGTCTATCGTAGGTCGGCAAAATTATGCCGGCCTGCCTAATTGCTTCTTCACACTCCGTTTAAAGCACCCCATATTATAGGAAGGAGGGAACACGTGTGCCAGCAAACTATTCCACAGCTTGATGGTCCGGCAGAAGTAAGATTTTGCGAACTTGTGCCCGATATTGCTATAGGCTTGCCCCTTGTCACATCGTGGAATGAAAATCTTTCTTTCCTCCTGGCGTTATTCCGGTTTAATGCTAGGCTTTTTCATCATGATTTGACGATGGATCTGTTATTATTAGCGGCGATCCGCCGCACTGTCTGACCGCATAACCCGCAACAGGAACCAAGTTCAATTATTTATTTATTCAGCACATCAATATTGCAAATTCAAATTTTAATCATTTATTCTGTATATTGGATCATAAATATCACTTTTACATTATTTATGCTACATTACATTTACGACGGCATTTCGGGGCTAGCCATGAGAAGAAATGCCGAAACAAACTCATGGGTTATGACCTCTTTTAATGCCCAGACATTGTTTTACAGAATAGGGTAGTTTCCTATATTGAATTTTATACATTATTTTATAAGCAACAGAAAATGATACGCAAAAGAAACCCTTTTATTAAAACACAATCAAAATTGGTTCAGAAATGTGCCCGCAGTTATGACTTTAAATGTTGGTATGAGGAAAAGTGGGTGCGTAGTAGGGATATCTCACTATCTCGCTTGCACGCGTGCACTATAATGAACATTTTACACAGTGACGTCAAAGGTTGCATCGTCTGTCATTTGACAATTACCCCTTCTACAGGATTTGAATGGCTTCTATCTTATTTATTTTTGGTCCGATTTATAAAATTCTTTCTGCAATAGATTTTGAGTAACATAACTTATTGATTTAAATAATAAAAAAAATCTAGTCAACTACCCTATTATGCGAGCGTAATGTACAGAAAATCCTGGATTGGCCTTTACAAGAAATAGCCAAGAGTATACCAGACATACTTGGCACTCGCACTCACATAAAAAAAAAATGAAATAATTAATAATAAAAAAATAAAAAGTTCAACATGTCAGTATTCCCATAAACACTAATATTGACACAAAACTTAAGCTATAGTATCATTATTTATAGGAAGAGAATCTAACGTTTACATTAAAATAAAGATATGCATATATACTTACAGATACATTTATTTAACAAACTACCATAATCATAATATAATAATACCAGCCCTGTATTATATACGTCCCACTGCTGGGCACGGGCCTCCTCTACTGAATGAGAGGGGTTAGGCCTTAGTCCACTACGCTGGCCTAATGCGGGTTGGCAGACTTCACATACCTTCGAAATTCTTATGGAGAACTTCTCAGGTATGCAGGTTTCCTCACGATGTTTCCTTCACCGTTAAAGCAAGTGATAATTAACAATATATATATACGTAACCTAGAAAAGTTAGAGGTGCTCTTGGTTTCGAACCTGCGACTTTCATCTCGATTGTCCGTTGAGCTTAAATGCGTTTTTTTTATTTGAAATCTAGATTAATGTTAATGTATATCTATATTTGCAGAAAACTGGTTCCGGTGTTTAATAATTATAGGTGTTAATTGACGACCGGGGAGTGGGGAGGGGTTAACGATTAGCATAAATTATTTATGAGTTACTTTACATTATTTTTTTTATCGCATGGATTTTTAAAGTCGTTTAAAAACCATTACTTTCCATCAAATCAAGTTTATTTATTTTTTAGGTATCTAGATCTTTAAATATCGCTTTATTCGGTCAATGACTTATCAAAAAACTACCTATTTTAGGATAAGTCATGGACCAAATAAATATTAAATAAACCTGTTTAAAACAACAGCAGCAATGTAGTTGTAATGCGTACGCTTTACGACTGGGGCTGACGCTGGGGTCACGGGTTCGACCCCCCGGATCGGGTAAAAGTGATATTGGGTTTTTCAATTACGAAATGCTCAGTATCAGCCCGGAGTCTGGAATTGTGCCCGGTATGGCTATAGGCTCGCCCCCCATCACATCGTGGGACGGAGATACGTTCGGCGAAATGTGGGTGTACTGGTTACACCTCTGCCTACCTCTTCCAGGATTATGGGCGTAAGTGCGTATGTATGTTTATAACAAAGATTGTAAATTTCCATTGTTCAATAACAATAAGCATGTAATCTTAAAATTATACATACATACATCGCCAGACCAATTCCAGACTCCGTGCTGATACTGAGCATTTCGTAATAGAATAACCCATTAACACTTTTACCCGGCCCGAGGATCGAACCCGAGACCTCAGCGTTGGCTTCAATTGTAACGCGTATGCATTACAACAGCGCCACTGACCAGTCATTTACAAATTATGTTTATTTTTATAGTGTTTACAGTGTAACACTACCACTTGGGTGTTGTGTCATGACGTGTATCGCACGTCATGGGTTATATATTATACAGATAATAAATAAAATAAATAAATAAACAGGTTGTTGTTATAAAAAGTTTCCACGGAATTCGGTGAAAAAAAGTAAAACAAAATACATACATACGCACTTACGCCTGTGATGACCGAAGACTGGCAGAGTTGTAACCAATACACCCACATTTCGCCGAGCGTATCTCCGTCCCTTATGTGATAGGGGGCGAGCCTGTCGCCATATCGGGCACAATTCTGGATTATGGAACATTGTATGGAACTGGATTGCGCTCATCCCGAGACATGAGATGATAAGTCTCATACTGCCCAGTAATTTCATTTCAATGTCCTTCAAACCGGAACACAACAGTGCTTACGCACTGTTGTTTGGCGGCAGAAATAGACGGCGCGGTGGTCCCAACCCAGACGGCCTCTCGCATACTATAATGGGATGGAAATAAGCTGGGCGAGCTGTAGGTGTACTGTTTACACTTTTGGCTACCTCTTTGGGGATGACAAGTATGAGTTTTTTTTTCAATAAAGCCGGCGCTTATGGCTCTCTAGCCAGAAATATGTATAACGTGGTAGTTCCATAGTGGTTTTACAAGGTGGTAGGTCCCTCGTTTGCTAGAGACCGGCTGGGTTGGTACCACCGCTTTGTCTTTTTCTGCCGCCAAGCAACAGTGTGTAAGCACTGTTGTGTTCCGGTGTGAAGGACATTGAAGCCAGTGTAATTACTGGGCATTATGAGACTTAACACCTTATGTCTCGGGGTGACGAGCGCAGTCCAGTGTCATGCAGTGCTTTATTTAAAGTTCTGTGTGGCGTTGCTTCTGTTTATAAGCAGGCGTGGCGCTTACCATCAGGCGAGCGACCTGCTCGTCTCGTCATTCAATCCAATAAAAAAAAAAAACTTAGCGAGCACAGAGGCGCCTTATAGAAGGCTCAGCCCTCAGCTTGAGCAATCGCTGGGGAGTATAGTTTAGGGTCGCCTCTGCACATCATTATGCCGACGGTCAGTTGTGGGAGTTCTTCGGACTCGCAGGCGTGTTCTATGCCGGGGTCGCGTATTATTATTGCGATTCGGATTGGGCAAGGAAAGTGCTGCTTCGAAGCAAGTATGAGTGCGTAGGTACATATGCATGTATGTATGTCAGTTAAATGACTTAAAATTAATATTCATTATTAAACGCATTTGAATGGTCACGTGTATGTAATTAACACAAATTAAGTTAATAGTACATCGCACTAAGTGGTAGTAGGTCGTTCTTATGCGAGAGGCCGTCTGGGGTACTACCGCTTTGTCTATTTCAGCCGCAAAGCAACAGTGTGTAAGCACAGTTGTGTTTCGGTTTAAGGGGCATTGATATATACATATGCACTCACGCCTGTAATACCTGAAGGGGTAGGCAGAGGTAACCAGTACACCCACATTTCGCCGAGCGTTTCACCGTCCCATGATGTGATAGGGGGCGAGCGTATCGCCATATCGGACACAATTCCAGACTCCGGGCTAATACTGAGCATTTCGTAATAGAAAAACCCAATATCACTTTTACCTTTTTGTATAATAATATTATTTATTTATTTATTTTATTTATTTATAATGCTTTATTGTACATTAGACACATATTTAAACTAGAAAGACAGTTAACATTTAAACATAGTACAATTGGCGGCCTTATCGCTCAGGGCAATCTCTTACAGGCAACCATAGGATGGAGTTAAGGTACGAATAAGAGAGGGTTGTCTAAGAGTACATGAAATATACAGTTTATAATAAGAATATATATAAATACCATATTACAATACACATATACATACATACATATAATTATTAAATTATTATAGTGAATAATAATAGTCATCAATACCGTAACACATATTAGTGAGAGAGATAGTGATCTTTCACCATCTTTTTAAAGATAGCCAGTGATGGGGCGCGCTTTATTTCAATCGGCAATGCATTCCACAACCGTGTCGCCTGAACCGTAAAGGACTTGTCCATAAAAGAGGTGGAATGCGCCGGCATCTTCAGTCTCAAGTTCTCTGATGATCTGAGGGTTCTAGGGTGCGTGTCTTGCAGAAATTTAAAGCGAGATTTGAGATAACAAGGAGTGAGAGGATAGAAAAGAATGTTGTACAGAATAGAAAGAATGTGAGCATTCCGGCGAAGCCGTATGGGTAGCCACTTGAGCTTAGTACGAAACTCTGAAACATGATCATATTTACGGAGTCCAAATATGAATCTTATGCAAAAGTTTATATACAAACGCACTCACGCCTATAATATACACTAAGTTGCGGTCAATTGACCGTAACTCAATATTACCATTTACGAGTGGTAGAGCCACGCTGTAGACAATATTGTCTACAGCATGAATGGGTCGGCTCGTCCGGGTTGCTACCACTGTCTCACAAAAAACCGACCGAAAGTAGCAGTTTACTGCTGCGTTTCGTACGGTGAGTGAGATATCCGGAGGCCCAAATCGCCTTCCCCTTCTCAATCCCTAAATTATCCCTTTCCTTTAAGGTCGGCAACGCGCCCTTGATTCTTTGGTATTGTGGGCGTATATGGGCGGTGGAGAGCACTTACCATCAGGTGATTCACTTGCTCGTTTACCGACCTATAACATAAAAAAACGTGCATGTGAGGTTGACTTTGAACCTAAGATGTTGGTGGCTCACTTACACATTTTCTAATAATTCCTATCAAAAATATATTGAAAGCCTCCTTGGCGTAGTGGGCCAGTAGCCGGCTGCGAAGCGTGAGGCCGTGGGTTCGATTCCCGCACCGAGACAAATGTTTGTGTGACCCACAAATATTTGTTTCGTGTCTGTGTGTTGTGGGTTGGCAAGTCCCTCGTAGTTGCTGATACCCACGATACAGGTTAACTTAGAAGGGGGTCAGGACTATGTGTGTGACTGTTGGGTGTAAGTATTTTATTTTATTAACATTAATATATTTTTTTATTAGCTTGAATGGCGAGACGAGCAGTTCGCTCGCCCGATAGTAAGCGCCACGCCTGCTCATAAACAGAAGCAACGCCACACAGAACTTTAAATAACAAAGTACTGCGTGACATTGGACTGCGCTCGTCACCCCGAGACATAAGGTGTTAAGTCTCATAATGCCCAGTAATTTCACTGGCTTCAATGTCCTTCAAACCGGAACACAACAGTGCTTACACACTGTTGCTTGGCGGCAGAAATAGTCAAAGCGGTGGTACCAACCCAGCCGGCCTCTCGCAAACGTGGGACCTACCACCTTGTAAAGCTTCCATTAATATTAATTAATGGAAGCATCAGTGCGCAAGTCAGTCTCACGTGTCACCAGTTATTTTTATATCAAAGGCCGACGAACTAGCGAGTAGGGTTTTTTTAACAAAAAAACAAAGTTTCTTAATTGATCTGTAAACTTTTTTATGCATGTTCATGCACAAAAACCGACGTAAAGTAGCAGCTCACATTCGCAGAGTTAGTGAGTTATCCGGAGGCCCAAATTCTTAACCCATTCACAATCCCTTTCAAATCAAATCGGTCGATGATGCGTCAGTATTCTGTATTATTATTTTTTAACATTTTGTGTCCCACTGCATGGCAAAGGACTCCCCCATTTCCTTCCACTGTTCCCTGCCGTGAACTTTTTCTTTATACTTTTACTTTTACTTTTTATCTTTATTATATCTTTTTATTTACCAAAGGTCGGCTAACGATGGGTCGGAACGGTGGGTCACCTGATGGTAAGTGATCTCCACCGCCCATGTACGCCCACAATACCAAAAGAATAATGGTAACGTTGCCGATCTTAAAAGAAAGGAGATGGGGAAGGAGTGAGGAATTTGATCCTCCGGATATCTCACTCACCTTACGTAACGCAGCAGCAAGCTGTTACTTTCCGTCGGTTTTTTGTGAGACAGTGGTAACGATCCGGCCCATTGATACGATAGATAAAAGTGTCTACAGCGTGGCTCTACCACACTCTTAATGATTAAATTATAAATAAAATCAAAATAAATATTGTTTCAGCAACTCGATTTGATTTGACAGCGGTGTCAAAATAAAATTTCAGTTAGTTTAATGTTGCTTGATCAGCGTTTCAAATGTTAATATCATTAGCATTCCGTAGGTACAAACTGCGGAACCCTAAAAATCAAGCCAAAGACAACTTCAACAAAAAGTTTCCATACTCAGAACGATTGCATCATTAAACAAAAAAAATGGAATTTTACAGCGTTACAATTGTACATTATAAATAATATTAATTTATACATATTATTGTAAAACATTTGTGTGGGCGCATTTGTTTTCGCACACCGATTAAAAAACGGCTGAGCGGATTCTCGCCTGTAATCCCCGAAGGGGTAGGCAGAGGTGTAACCAGTACACCCACATTTCGCCGAGCGCATCTCCGTCCCTTATGTGATAGGGGGCGAGCCTATCGCCATACCGGGCACAAATTCCAGACTCCGGGCTGATACTGAGCATTTCTTAATAGAAAAACCCAATACCACTTTACCCGACCCGGGGATCGAACCCGAGACCTCAGCGTGGGCTCAATCGTTACGCGTACGCATTACAACTGAGCCGCCGAGGCAGTCAAGGTTAACTCTTTTTTTCGGTCGCTCGCCTGATGGTAAGCGCTACGTTGGCCCATAAACTGAAGGAACACCTCACAGAGCTTTGAATTACAAAACGTGACATTGGACTGCGCTCGTCACCCCGAGACATAAGATGTTAAATCTCATAAGCCATCAGTAATTGTTTTATTTATTTACAAGTGTCATAGCTGTAAGTTTTCCTTAATAAATAAAATAAAATAAAAATAAAAAAATAAAATAAAAATAATACTCAGTAATTTCACTGGCTCCAATTTCCTTTAAACCGAAACACATTAGTTCTGTTTGGCGGCAGGAAGAGACAAAGCGGTGCTACAAACCCAGACGGCCTCTCGCATACGAGGGACATACCACCAAGTCTGGGTTGATACAACCGCTTTGTCTATTTCTGCCGCCAAACAGCACTATTAAAAAATTGGAGCCAGCAATGTGTAAACACAATTTTGTTTTGAAGGCCATTGCAGCCGATAACATTTCTGGGCATTATGAGACTGATATGTCCCACAACGAGCGCAGTGCAGTGCCGTGCAGTTTTTTTCCACCGTTTACTCTCAGGCGCGAGCAATCTGTTTAGCTAAATAAAAAAGTCGGTCAAGGCCATGTAAATGACCTCATTATTTTCTACTTCCTCAAAATACATAATTAATTAGTACATATTCGTTTTTATATTCAGATATTTGTAAAACAAGATATTAAATTGTTGCTTAATTCAAATTTATTCACAATGTAAAATGTTTCAACAATTTGTTTTGCCTATTTACCTGCATATTTAAAGTGGTATTGGGTTTTTCTGTTACGAAATGTTCAGTATCAGCCCGGAGTTTGGAATTTGCGCCCGGTATGGCGATAGGCTCGCCCCCATAACACATAAGGGACAGAGATACGCTCGGCGAAATGTGGGTGTGCTGGTTACACCTCTGCCTAACCCTTCGGGGATTACAGGCGTGAGTGAGTGTGTGTGTGTTTACCTGCATGAAGTCGCCTTATTGGTCTGGCAATATACTAAGGCTGAGAGCCTTGAGGTCCTGGGTACAATTCTCAGTTCGGTCACTATTTGTGTTTTCGATTTGAAAAATTACACATATTTTTTCTTTTATATGGATACCAACATGACAAGACTGGTGGTGCAGTTGTAATACGTACGCGCTACGACTGAGGCTCACGCTGAGGTCTCGGGTTCGATCCCCGGGTCGGGTAAAGTTATATTGGGTTTTTCTATCATGAAATGCTTAGTATCAAAGTCTGGAATTGTGCCCGATATGGCGACAGGCGCGCCCGCTATCACATCATGGAATGGAGATACGCTCGGCGAAATGTGGGTGTACTCGTTATACCTCTGCCTACCCCTTCGGTGATTACAGGCGTACCAACATGACAAGGGAGATTTGGGGCTCCGAATCTCATTATACGTACGAAACGCAGCAACAAGCCGCTACTTTACGTCGGTTTTCAATGAGATGTGCTATAGATCCTGTCGAACTGGTCCATTTATGCTGTAGACAAAACTGTCTGTTTATTTTTTATAATTTTAAGCAGTGATAGCTCAACGGGGAGTGGTATGGACTGTCGAGACGAAAGTCGCAGGTTCGAAACCAGCCCCAAGTGCATACACCTCTGACTTTTCTAAGTTATGTGTGTATTAATTGTTAATTATCACTTACTTCAACAGTGAAGGGAACATCGTGAGGAAACCTGCATACCTGAGAAGTTCTTTATAAGAATTTCGAAGGTATGTGAAGTCTGCCAACCCGCATTAGTGCACCGTGGTGGACTAAGGCCTAACCCCTCTCATTCAGTAGAAGAGGCCCGTGCCCAGCAGTGGGACGTATATAATACAGGGCTAGTATTATTTTATAGTTTTAAAGAACCTTTGCTAACGATGCGTTTTTTATCGTTTTGGAAGTCGGAAAGGGTATTTCCAAGATATTACTGAGAATTTGTTTGTTAAAGCGTACACCGACCCCTGGAAAGGAGTTGGGGATATTGAGACCTTAAAAAGGTAATTCTAAATATATCGGACCAAAGTTCTTAATAATAAACATAAATATTGTCCTAATTATCAGATAGTATGCTTTAAAAAGAAAATGACTGCCTCGGTGGCGCAGTTGTAATGCGTACGCGTTATTATTGAGGCTAACGCTGAGCTCTTGGGTTCGATTCCCGAGTCTGGTAAAGTGGTATTGGGTTTTTATATTACGAAATGCTCAGTATCAGCCTGGAGTCTGGAATTTGTGGCCGGTATGGCGATAGGCTCGCTCCCAATCACATCGTGGGACGGAAATACGCTGGGCGAAATGGGAAAAATGTACTGGTTACACCTCTGCCTCCGGGGAATACAGGCGTGAGTGCCTATGTATGTATGTATATGCTTTAAAATACGAGGTCGTGTCGGAAATACAAATGTTTGTGTTACAACGAACTGACATACGCTAATGTCAGTAATATATTTGTTTTATGATATTTACGCTTGAAAACCATATACATGGATATCAATAAATCACAACAAATTGTATGAACCAGGGGCAGTAACACGAGATGATTTTTTAACAATCTAGGGGCGTTGCCCATGTTTTCCCACAAAAAAAAAACTTATAGTCCGACGAATATGAGACATATCTTACTTTGTTCCCCACATTATTCTGCATCGATTGGTATCGGTCTCGACCCCATACCCCCAGCGGTTTCGGAGGAGATAGCGTGACAAGCTTTTGGCAGCGGCGGCGGCAGCGGCGACAGTTACATTTTTTTTAAATAGAGAGAAATCATGGAACTCGCGTCATTGTCTCCGAAAGTTTTCCATGAGCTGTATGTATACTGTGTATATATGTACATAGATTATACCTCCGTGCGTTATTACTATACTTTTTTTTTTTTTATATACAAAGAGTATATCTCTCTACATATATATTGGTCATTAACGCTTGTTCATAAGCTGGCAGGCCCCTCGTATGCGAGAGGCCGGCTGGGTTGGTACCACCGCTTTTGTCTATTTCTGCCGCCAAGCAACAGTGTGTAAGTACTGTTGTGTTCCGGTTTGAAGGACATTGAAGCCAGTGAAATTACTGGGCGTTATGAGACTTAACACCTTATGTCTCGGGGTGACGAGCGCAGTCCAGTGTCATGCAGTGCGTTGTTATTTAAAGTTCTTTGTGGCGTTGCTTCTGTTTATGGGCAGGCGTGACGCGTCATCAGGCGAGCGACCTGCTCGTCTCGACACTCAAACTAATAAAAAAACTACTATAATATCCGTGATCTGTGATTAAAAAAGAATGGACGGTAAAAAAGTTAATTAATTTACGCCCATTCTTTTTGTTTCTTACTCTAAGAAATATATTATAGTTGTTTATACAAAATATTCAAAGTTATTAATAGTTAGTTCATTCTTTTTTGTTGAAAGTTTTTGTTGGAGCAAATTATAAAATTACAAGCTTTTTTCCCCTAATCTTTATAAAGGAGGTCTTCCGATAATCAAGCATCAGACGATCGTGTCAGTCGGGGCTGGTCCTTTTTTACACGCTTTTATTAGCTTCATACATAATGTATGTAACGGAAACTTTGAATGATTTTGACCGCTTCAAAACGTCGGATTAACTCGAAATTTGGCATACTTATCAAGGACCGATGACAATTCAAAATTAGAATTAATTAATTTAAATTTTATAGAAAATCATAGAAAATAAATAATAGTTTAAAAAAGCTTTTTTTTACAATAAAAACATTTTAAAATATTATTTATTTTTAATTTTTTAGTTGGATTTTCTATAAAAGTGTGTTTTTGATTTTTTTTACAAATTATATTAGGGATTCCACTGAAGTTTTTAGTTATGTGTTATGTGATAGCTCAGTGGTACGGACTGCTGGGTTAAAAGTAGCAGGTTCGAAACCAGCCCTAAGAGCATGCACCGATGACGTTTTTAAGTCACGTGCGTATTTATTGTTAATTATCATTTACTTTAACGGTGAAGGAAACCTGCCTACCTGAGAAGTTCCCCATAAGAATATCTAAGGTAGATATCTTCTGCTGAGTTCGAATTGGAACAATACCGAATCTGCTATAAAAAAATTAACGGTATTACAAGGTGGTAGGTCCCTCGTTTGCGAGAGACCGGCTGGGTTGGTACCACCGCTTTGTCTATTTCTGCCGCCAAGCAACAGTGTGTAAGCACTGTTGTGTTCCGGTGTGAAGGACATTGAAGCCAGTGTAATTACTGGGCATTATGAGACTTAACACCTTATGTCTCGGGGTGACGAGCGCAGTCCAGTGTCATGCAGTGCTTTATTTAAAGTTCTGTGTGGCGTTGCTTCTGTTTATGGGCAGGCGTGGCGCTTACCATCAGGCGAGCGACCTGCTCGTCTTGTCATTCAATCTAATAAAAAATAAACTTTTTAAATGCTTGCAACTTTTATGGATTTAAATTATATGAGTATCAACCTCCGGATATCTCACTCACCGTACAAAACGCAGCAGCAAGCTGCTACTTTACGTCGGTTTTCTGTGAGACAGTGGTAACGACCCGGACGAGCCGGCCCATTCATGCTGTCGACAAAACTGTCTATAACGTGGCTCTGCCGCTGATGTTAAGTCTTATAACGTCCAGTAATTTCATTCGCTTCAATGTCCTACAAACCGGAACAGAATAGTGCTTACACACATAAGAAACAGCTCGGCGGTAGAAATAGTCAAATCGGTAGTACCTACTACCTACGCAGACGGATTCTCGCATAGGAGAGACCTAACATCCAGGGAAAAATAGTATTAAAAAGAGGAAAGATTTGATTGTTTGTTTTTTTTTATTATTGTATAGGCCGACAAACGAGCAAGTGGGTCATCTGATGGTAAGTGAACACCACCGCCCATGTACGCCCACAATAACAAAAGAATCATGGGCGCGTTGCCGACCTTTAAGGAAAGGGATAATTAAGGGATTGGGAAGGGGAGGGGATTTAGGCCTCCGGATATCCCACTCACCGTACGAAACGCAGCAGCAAGCTACTACTTTACGTCGGTTTTCTGTGAGACAGTGGTAATGACCCGGACGAGCCGGCCCATTCGTGCTCTAGACAAAATTGTCTACAGCGTGGCTCTACCGCTCTTAAAATGTTTGCATTGAATAGGCTCCGAAACTACTGAACCGATTTGAAAAAATCTTTCACTGTTGGGAAGCTACACTATCCCCGGGTGACAAGGGCTACTTTTTAAGGATACCGGATAAGGCCGTTCACACGGGCGGAGGAGCCGCGAGCAAAGGCTAGTTCTCCAATAATTTTGACAGACGCTGTAACATTGACGCGCTTGTCTGTCACTGGACGTGTTTATCGGAAGTTTACCTTAAAATGCTTAATTTAAGAAAAGGTTATACTTACATAAACAATTTATAATAGTCCTAAATTACTGTTTAAATGTGACCTTAGTAAATGTCAAGTTCCGACTAGAGGCCAACTTGTATATTATTTCTTATTCAACTGGTTTTTTATTAATTAGTTAATTACATACTTATAATTGGGACCGCAAGTCCCTCGTAGTTCCTGATACCCACGATACAGGTTTACCTAGTGTGGGGTCAGGACTATGTGTGTGACTGTTGGGTGTATTTATTTATTTAAGTAAATAAAACGACAAAAATAAAATGCTAACATATAAATCGACTGCCTCGGTGGCGCATTTGTAATGCGTACTGCGACTGAGGCTGACGCTCGTCTCGGTTTCGATCCCCGGGTCGGGTAAAAGTAATATTGGGTTTTTCTATTACGAAATGCTCGGTATCAGCCCGGAGTCTGGAATGGTGCCTGGTATGGCGATAGGCTCGCCCCCTATCACATCAAGGGACGGATATACGCTCGGCGAAAAGTGGGTGTACTGGTTACATACACCTCTGCCTACCCATTCCGGGATTAAAGGCGTGAATGCGTATGTATGTATATGTAATACACAAGTTCCTTAGAAAAGTCGTCGGTGCATACTATTGGGGTTGGTTTCGAACCTGCGACTTTCGTCTCGACAGTCCGTATCACTCCCCACTGAGCTATCACTGCTATCTAATATAATAATAATAAAATTAAAATACGCACTCACGCCTGTAATCCCCGAAGGGGTAGGCAGAGGTGCAACCAGTACACCCACATTTCGTCGAGCGTATCTCCGTCCCATGATGTAATAGGGGGCGAGCCCATCGCCGTAGCGTACACAATTCCAGACTCCGGGCTGATACTGAGCATTTCGTAATAGAAAAACCCAATATTACTTTTACCCGACCCGGGGATCGAAACCGAGACGAGCGTCAGCCTTAGTCGTACCGTGTACGCATTTCAACTGCGCCATCGAGGCAGTCGTAATAACAAATTAATAACTATGTATTTAATAAAAAAAAATGGAATAATGGACAGCTTTACCATTTTGACTTCAAAAGAATTGAAGTTTATGAATAGAAGGTGAAGGTAAATCTAACACAATGTTAATTATTATGAACTAATGACTTGTCTGAAAACAAAAAAAAGATTTGGCGGTCAAAGAACCATGTACGACAATTTGTTACGTTTTTTTAAATCGAATACCATAAATTATGTTTGATTCAACTTTTTACTATTAGTTTGCATGAGGAAACGAGCATGTCGCTCGCCTGATAGTAAGCGCCACGCCTGCCCATAAACAGAAGCAACGCCACACAGAACTTTGAATTAAAAAGCATATCCAATGTCATGCATTGAATTGCACTCGTCAGCCCAACAGAAGTTGTTAAGTCTTATAAGGCCTAGTAATTTCTCTGGCTTCAATGTTCTTCAAACAAAAACATAGCCGTGCTTAGACACTACTAATCCAGACGGCCTCTCGCATATGACGGGCTTATCTATACATACAAATAAATAAAATTGAAGTACATACATACATACGCACTCACGCCTGTAATCCCCGAAGGGGTAGGTAGAGGTGTAACCAGTACACCCACATTTCGCCGAGCGTGATTTCCGTCCCTTATGTGATAGGGGGCGAGCCTATCGCCATACCGGGCACAAATTCCAGACTCCGGGCTGATACTGAGCATATCGTAATAGAAAAACCAAATACCACTTTACCCGACCCGGGGTCGAACCTGAGACCTCAGCGTTGACCTCAATCGTAACGCTTACGCATTACAACTGCGCCACCGAGGCAGTCAGGTAAAATTGAAGTGTCTGTTTGTATATTAAAATAACCGCTTTTTACTACATGCATATGAATGGATATACGGTACTTAAACCAAAATAACATTTTTTACAAATTTTTTGTTTGTCCGGCTAATCTCTGGAACGGCTGGACCGATTTTGACGGGACTTTCACTGGCAGATAGCTGATGTAATAAGGAGTAACTTAGGCTACTTAGGTACTTTTTTATCCCGGAAAATGATATTCACGCGGGCGGAGTCACGGGCAACAGCTAGTTACCTAATAAATTCTTGCTATACATAAATATACGTTTCTGGTCTGAGTGTTTGAAGTCAGGCAGGTGGTTAAAAACAACTACAAGCCAAATCAAAGTATTATGCGTCAATCCCACTGTGTGTGGTGTCAGGTCAGGTAAAGAAGATTTTGACGAGTCTAACGCCTAAAATAATACCGACTCAAGAATACATTCAAAAGCTAAAAATAAATGTAAACAACAATGTTGATACCATCAATCATTGCCCATTAAATTGTAATAACACTGACTCAAAATTGTAGTTTAGTTTTATTTTTAGCTGACTTCAAAAAAGGTTCTCAGTTCGGGGCGTTTTCTCTTTTTATTTTTATTTTGTTTGCTTTTTTATGTATTCGATTTCTCCGCAAATTATGGACCGATTTTGTTGCAAAAAAAATCATTCGATAGAGTTTAGCAGCGATGTGGTCCCATATAAATTTGGTTAGGATCTGATGAAGAAGTACGGAGTAAAAAATAAAATTAAACTCGTCACGATTGGAATTTACATGCTATTGCTGTAACTACCACTAAAAATTGAAAAATAAAATAAGTTTTAACAAAACCTAGAAAATTACTTCAAAATAAAAACATTAGAAAGTCAAAAATAACAGTTTGTATAGGTATCTTTAGAGTCGGTGCCTATTTGAAGGTCTAATGAAATTGCACCGAATCCAAAACGACCTATAGATATCCTATATATATATAACCTAGACCTATAGAAAGCAAAAAGTCGGTTTCTAGGTTTTGTTATAACTAATTTTTTAGATTTATTTTTTAGAATTACTACTAGTGGTAGAGCCACGCTGTAGACAATTTTGTCTACAGCATGAATGAGCCGGGTCGTCCGGGTCGTTACCACTGTCTCACAGAAAACTGGCGTAAAGTAGCAGCTTGCTCCTGCGTTTCGTACGGTGAGTGAGATATCCGGAGCCCAAATCCCCCTTCCCTTCCCAATCCCTTATTATCCCTTTCCTTTAAGGTCGGCAACGCGCCCATAATTCTTTTGTATTGTGGGCGTACATGGGCGGTGGAGATCGCTTACCATCAGGTGACCCACTTGCTCGTTTGCCGCCCTATAATATTTTATTTTTGGAAAAAAAAATATAATTCATATCGGGGAGTTCTAACGGGTTTATTTTATATAAAAACTGATGTACAATCATAAACATGCCACAGATGATGCGAATCCATCATGCATAATAATTAACGTAAGAGAAAACTAAATTTAAATTTAATTATAACATTGTGAGCATCGAAATAAGATGACAAGAAACGTAATTCAAACAAAAAAATTACCCCACCAAAATAAAAGTCTGTGCATAATAATCTCTAGTTGACACTTGACACGTCTAATCTAGAAATTTAATATTTAGACATTAACTTTTATGAAATTAACTTGATTTTGAACGTTCATAAATTGTTGCGTGTATGAGTGTTACGTGTAATTTACTTTTGCATGTAAGTAAGTGGAGCCATATTTTTAGCAGATTCATATGAGAGTCATCGTTCTAGTTATCATATTTCGATGTGAAAAACCCCTCTCCTTCCCAATCCTTTAATTACTTATACCTTTCCTTTTAAGGTCGGCAACGTGCACATGATTTTTCTCATCGGGTATCAGTAATATTGTGTTTTTCGATTACGAAAAGCTTATTATCAGTCCGGCATCTAGAATTGTGCACGGTATGCCAATAGGCTCGCCCCATATCACATCGTGGGACGGAAACAAGCTCAATAAAATGTGCGTATTAGTTACACCTCTGCCTACTCAATCGGGGATTACGTGTATGTATTTTCTTTTTCTTCCATGTTTGAAAATGCCACTTGGAGTAGATAAATATTTGTACCAGCAGAATTACCAGCGCTTTGCTCCTTGGAGCATTGCATATTGCTGAGCTGGGGCCTGATTGCAGCTACAATATTTCACAAATGGATGTATGCTTGTCTGTTGTCTATGTATGTACAGAGTATTATTTGTAGCCGAAATAAACTTTTTTATCTATCTGTCTATCTATGTATATAGACAAAACTGGCAAGACCGTGGCTCTACCGTTTAAGGTAATGGTAATTAAGAATTTGATGTTATTCATAAGATTTCTAAACAAAATTAACTATAAAATCATCAAGGTCTATCATAAAAGCAAAATTCGCGGTCGCCATTTTAGGTGTAGAAGGTTAAACACTTTGCAATGTTATTTGATTTCACTATGAAGGCCGATATACCGGATTTAGAATTAATTATAATAAAAGCACACTCTACATATTGCCATATTGATACTCAAAAAGTATGCTTATAGATAAAAGACGTTAATGTATACTACTAGACAAGCTGCGCGGTACATAGAAATTGTACTACTTAGTTGACCGTAACTCAAAATGACCATCTCGCTTACTCTCAAATAGACCCCCTATCGCGCTCCCTGTCTGTCAGCTGTCAAACTCCCGCGTTATGTGACGCAATTTTACTTCTAAACAACCCGTCTAGTAGTATACATAACTGATAACTGTGAAAGGGCAGAAAATGGAACTACAGCGTCTTTTTTATTTGTTCACAAACTGAATGTTCCATAAAAAATAACATACATTTTTCAAAATTATACAGAAATCCATGAATATATGGACAATCTTAAATAGTAAACATAACATACACACATACATACCTAATACGATGGAAGATCATTAAATAACCAACAACATTACCATAAAACTGCTTGACTACCTCGGTGGCGCAGTTGTAATGCGTACGCGTTACGACTGAGACTGACGCTGAGGTCGGGTTCAATCCCCAGGTCAGATAAAAGTGATATTGGGTTTTTCTATAACAAAAATGCTCAGTATAAGCCCGGAGTCTGGAATTTGTGCCCATTATGGCGATAGGCTCGCCCCCTATCACATAAGGGACGGAAATACGCTCGGCGAAATGTGGGTGTACTGGTTACACATCTGCCTACCCCTTCGGAGATTACAGGCGTGAGTGCGTATATATGTATAAATAAAATTATACTATTTTGAGTCTGTGGTATCAATCATTGACTTTTAAACTACAGTACAAGTCCCGAATCAAAATTGTTTCGATTTATTTTAGCCTTTTAGTTTATTATCGATTCAAAAGGATCTATTGAAGGTAAATTAGTAGTCTTAATAAATATTCATGTTTAAAACCTGGCATAATTAAACATTTAAATGTAGGCGTTGTTTTTTTTTACATTCACGACGTCTTTTATGCTAATGGCAATACCGATCGCCTTTCCACCATAAATCTTTCAAAGGTGCAATGACCGACCAAACTGATTCCTGTAATACAGCTACGCTTAGTAGTTTGGGGGTCATAAGCTGAGGTTAAGTTGTATTTAACTGTAATTGTAGTGTATAAGTAGTCGTGTAAGTTACATTATATGAACAGTCTTAATAAAGAGTCGTAACTGAGCCTTCGATCTTTCAACACGTCTCCACGAACCAATAACATTCATTACATGGCGACTCTGCCAGTCGGCGCAGCCCTGCGCCAGCGCTTCACGCGCATACCCAAAATTTAATTAGAAGAACGGAGAAAATAAATAGAAAAATGTAGTTTCAAGAAAGAAAATTTCATAAATAATATTAAGGAAAATAATAAGAAGAAAGAAAACAGAATATTTCATCTCATCATTTATTATCATATTTCATCGTGAATTTAAATGATTTGGACACAATGGTATTTTTTTTTAGCTTCACTGACGAAGCGAGCAGGTCACTCGCCTAAAGGTAAACGTAACTTCTGCCCATAAACAGACACAACTCCGAACCCCACACTAAGTTAACTTGTATCGCGGGCAGGCCCGGATCTAGGAGGGGGGGGGGGGGGGGGGGCAAACTGGACTACGAGGGACTTTTGGTCCCACAAAACCAGACCTGAAACAAATATTTGTGAATCACACAAACATTTATCTCGGTGTGGGAATTGAACCCACGGCTTAGCCCGCTGCACCACGGAGGCCTTGATATTAAATTAAAATCACCTAAAGGGTCTCTACGTGATGACTTGGGCCCCACGCACGCCTTCCAAAGGTCCGAGACCGGTACTCCCGAGATTTTGGTAATAAAATCGGTCCACAATTAGCGGAGAATTCGTTAAACATACATTTAAAAAAAAACGCCGATATGAGAACCTGCTCCTTTTTTTAAGTCTGTTAAATATAGATACTAAAGAGCCTCATCTAAAACCTCCAGGGGTACTCAAATGGTCGAAGAGCCTCAACTAACACCTCTAGTAGCTCTCAATTGGTCGTTGGGTCAAGAGCCAGATTCAGAAAGCGTTGTTATAGGACACGGCATGCATTGTGAGGAGATTCCTCATACGGGGATCCTAACCACCGGTGACTTGGATCCTAGGCTTCGCCATTGGCGGCGTGGGAGCTGGAACGGCGGATCCTGGTCAACAATACATACATACGCACTCACGCCTGTAATCCCCGAAGGGGTAGTCAGAGGTGTAACCGGTACACCCACATTTCGCCGAGCGTATATCCGTCCCTTATGTGATAGGGGGCGAGCCTATCGCCATACCGGGCACAAATTCCAGACTCCGGGCTGATACTGAGCATTTCATAATAGAAAAACCCAATACCACTTTTATCCGACCCGGGGATCGAACCCGAGACCTCAATCGTAACACGTACGCACTACAACTGCGACACCGAAGATTGGATAAAACCTCTCCCTACCTCTTGTTTCTGCGATGCTGGAGGGAGAGGATGAAAGGAAAGCGGTTGCCTCCTTCTGTGAGACTGTTCAGGACAGAGCTGACCCTGCTCGGAGGCGTAGACGCCGAGGCGATGCCAGAAATCACCTCGGTTCCTCTGCAAGATGTATTTGCTGGAGGAGTTAACACATAGCACAGCAGTGATAGCTCAGCGGGGAGTGGCATGGACTGTCGAGAGCAAAGTCGCAGGTTCGAAACCAACCCCAAGTGCATACACCTCTGACTTTTCAAAGTTATGTGTGTATTCATTGTTAATTATCACTTGCTTTAACGGTGAAGGAAACATCGTGAGGAAACCTGCATAACTGAGAAGTTCTTCATAAGAATTTCGAAGGTGTGTGAAGTCTGACAACCCGCATTAGGCCAGCGTGGTGGACTAAGGCCTAACCCCTCTCATTCAGTAGAGGAGGCCCGACCCAGCAGTGGGACGTATATAATACAGGGCTAGTATTATTATTAGTTAACACATACTCTCCCCTTGGCGTGCTATTACAGCGTTGCATTGGATGGGTTTCGGCGTGTTTCTGTTGGAGTTTCCGAAACCCTTCCATACTGCAGATGGCGACAATCATGGGGTTTTTAGCCGGTAAAAATCCGACATAACTCGTCTATCTTCTTTTAAGGTGGCCAGGAATCCAAGAGGATTTTACCCATGTAAAAAAAGGCCTTGCCGTTGGAGGATGATCCTTTTATATTTTTAAATGTTTCATTGTTTAGACATGTAATATTTGAAAATGTAAAAAACCTTTTAGAATTAAGAGAACTGTACATAAAAGTAAATAAACTAAATTATATAACAACTAAATTATATTTATCATATAACTAGTAGTTTCCCGCAGCTCCGCCCGCGAAAATGTCTTTCTGGGATACAAGTTGCCTATGTTTGCCATATCTTGGTCTACCTGTATGTCAAATTTTATTTAAATTCATTTAGCCGTTAAGGCATAATCGTTCTACAAACAACCAAACTTTCATATTAATAGTATAGATAAAATTAACCCCCCCCCCCCTTCGCGATTGGAATTTTACAAAAATGTGAAACATTATTTTTAATAAACAATATTTGTGCTCAATTTCACAGTCGTATTCCGTTCCATAAAAAAGTTTCATACAACGTTCAAATCCCCCTTTTACCCAATTAAAATGTACATTTCCAAAAATCTTCTTCTTAGCGGACGTCTACATTACACAAACTATAATCTGACCAAATTTCATAATCCTAGCTTTAGTAATTTTTGAGAAATCGCGTTTATCAGTGCATGAGTGGTATTTCGCTTTTATATGTATAGATTTAGTTGCTTAAATGTAATTTATTTAATTATATTTTATTTTCCGCGTTTGTGTTTTAAGTCGGATTTAATTTTATAATTATAATTTATTTTACAATTTTATGTAATAACATCATTAAGATTCCAACTCAGATTTATTTAGTTTCGGAGTGTACAATTACAGCAATCGCTTTGATCTTTTGAGTGGTAGAGCCACGCTGTAGACACTTTTGTCTACATCTCAATAGGCCGGCTCGTCCGTAGCATTACCAGTGTTTCACAGAAAACTGACATAAAGTAGCAACTTGCTGCTGCGTTTCGTACGGTGAGTGATATATCCCGAGGGCCCAAACCCCCCGCCTCTTCCCAATCACTTAATTATCCCTTTCCTTTAAGGTCGGCAACGCGCCCATAATTCTTATGGTATTGTGGGCGTACATGGGTAGTGGAGATCACTTACCATCAGGCGACCCACTTGCTCGTTTTCCGGCCTATGACATAAAAAAAACGTAATACGACGGAAAGAGCATGTAATCTCCGGAGGGGAGACAGAGGTGTAACCAGTACACCCGTATTTCGCCGAGCTTATTTCCGTCCCATGATGTGATGGGGTCGAGTCTATCTAGTTGTCAGTGCCTAGGGTTTAGTCGTAATCTCTAGTGCATAGTGATCATTGCCTAGGGTTTAGTCGTAATCTCTAGTGCTTAGTGATCAGTGCCTAGGGTTTAGTCGTAATCTCTAGTGCTTAGTGATCAGTGCCTAGGGTTTAGTCGTAATCTCTAGTGCTTAGTGATCAGTGCCTAGGGTTTAGTCGTAATCTCTAGTGCTTAGTGATCAGTGCCTAGGGTTTAGTCGTAATCTCTAGTGCTTAGTGATCAGTGCCTAGGGTTTAGTCGTAATCTCTAGTGCTTAGTGATCAGTGCCTAGGGTTTAGTCGTAATCTCTAGTGCTTAGTGATCAGTGCCTAGGGTTTAGTCGTAATCTCTAGTGCTTAGTGATCAGTGCCTAAGGTTAAGTCGTAATCTCTAGTGCTTAGTGATCAGTGCCTAGGGTTTAGTCGTAATCTCTAGTGCTTAGTGATCAGTGCCTAGGGTTTAGTCGTAATCTCTAGTGCTTAGTGATCAGTGCCTAGGGTTTAGTCGTAATCTCTAGTGCTTAGTGATCAGTGCCTAGGGTTTAGTCGTAATCTCTAGTGCTTAGTGATCAGTGCCTAGGGTTTAGTCGTAATCTCTAGTGCTTAGTGATCAGTGCCTAGGGTTTAGTCGTAATCTCTAGTGCTTAGTGATCAGTGCCTAGGGTTTAGTCGTAATCTCTAGTGCTTAGTGATCAGTGCCTAGGGTTTAGTCGTAATCTCTAGTGCTTAGTGATCAGTGCCTAGGGTTTAGTCGTAATCTCTAGTGCTTAGTGATCAGTGCCTAGGGTTTAGTCGTAATCTCTAGTGCTTAGTGATCAGTGCCTAAGGTTAAGTCGTAATCTCTAGTGCTTAGTGATCAGTGCCTAGGGTTTAGTCGTAATCTCTAGTGCTTAGTGATCAGTGCCTAGGGTTTAGTCGTAATCTCTAGTGCTTAGTGATCAGTGCCTAGGGTTTAGTCGTAATCTCTAGTGCTTAGTGATCAGTGCCTAGGGTTTAGTCGTAATCTCTAGTGCTTAGTGATCAGTACTCGGTCGATAATCCAAGAGTTTATTACGCGGTAACTCTGCCGGTTTACTATTCAATCCTGGTTGTCTTAGTTATAATTAGAGAGTGGTCTCTAGAGAATCCTGACATGGGGTTGTGGCCTGTAAAGCAGTAATATTGTAATAGTGACTCGATAAACCATCTGTAGATTTGATACAAGTATTTGTTTGATACCGCCGTTTTGTATTTTTAAAATAACACTCTTAGACTCTCATACAAGGTGGTAGGTCCCTCGTTTGCGAGAGACCGGCTGGGTTGGTACCACCGCTTTGTCTATTTCTGCCGCCAAGCAACAGTGTGTAAGCACTGTTGTGTTCCGGTGTGAAGGACATTGAAGCCAGTGTAATTACTGGGCATTATGAGACTTATGTCTCGGGATGACGAGCGCAGTCCAGTGTCATGCAGTGCTTTATTTAAAGTTCTGTGTGGCGTTGCTTCTGTTTATGAGCAGGCGTGGCGCTTACCATCAGGCGAGCGACCTGCTCGTCTCGTCATTCAATCAAATAAAAAATAAAATAAAAAAACGTAGATTAAAAAACATATTAGTCAAGATTCAAGATTAATGAATTCTTAGGTTTACGCGAATATTACACATTGCAATAAAACTAGTCTAAAATAATAATAAATAGTAGAGTCGGAAATCTCTAATCATAATTTAACATTTTGCATGAGATAAAATCTGTTATGTTGTTAAGTGAGTCCTTAAAAACTTTTCTTTTTACCGCATAGGCCGGCAACGAGCAAGTGGGTCACCGGATGGTAAGTGATCTCCACCGCCCATGTACCCCCACAATACAAGGAGAATCATGAGTGCGTTGTAGACCTTAAAGGAAAGGGATAATTAAGGAATTGGGAAGGGGAGGGGGTTTGGGCCTCCGGATATCTCACTCACCGTAAGAAAATAATAATAAATAGTAGAGTCGGAAATCTCTACGTATCCCTAACATTCTGATAAATCATACTGACCATGTTATTTTGCAAATTATTTTAATTTTCTAATTATAATTTAATTGAACTAAGTACTTATATAAGGATGGAAGGATGGATGAAAGACGACTTACGAAAGGTATTTATCGTGCGAATGTGAATGGTAGGGTTGGAAGAGGGCGCCCGAGGAGAACATATGCGGATCAAATAAATGACATTATCCGAAAAGGGCACGTCACGAGTACCCTCAACCGACGAAAATGTATGAGAAGATGTATGAATGTGGATGAGGCGAAAGAGGTGTGTCAGGATCGTAGCTTGTGGTACTCAATAGTCTCTGCCTACCCCTATGGGACATAGGCGTGAGTGTGTATGTATGTATGTACTTATATAAGATTGTATGTATTTATTTATGCATGCTGTGTTTGGCTGTAATTTGAGTTGCAATATATTCAATTGTTATTAGAGTTTATATTTAATGTACGTATGTATTATTGTAAACTTTGTTGGCAATCCATAGATAATAAAATAAAATAATTAAACCGCGATAAAATCCGTATAAACTAGTTTTATTTCAATTCAAGATTAATATTTAATTAAGATTGTATAGGTACGTATCCGGAAGTAAAGCTTGGGTGTAATCGTATTCTTAGAAATTACTATGACTAAGTTAATTGCAGTTTCAAGGTGCGGCAGCAACTCTCATAAGGCCTAGTAATTTCTTACAATGTAGGGTAATTAGGACTGTTATAATAAAAAAAATACATCCAACAGTCACACACGTAATCCTGACCCCACACTAGGTTAACCTGTATCGTGGGTATCAGGAACTACGAAGGACTTGCGCTCCCACAACGCCCAGACCCAAAACAAATATTTGTGGATCACACAAATATTTGTCTCAGTGCGGGAATCGAACCCGCGGCCTCGCTTCGCAGCCGGATACTCGCCCACTGCGCCACGGAGGCTGTCGAACTATATAATTACGAAGATATTATATAGTTAATTAGTTAGGTCAATGACGAGACGAGCAGGTCGCTCGCCTGATGGTAAGCCTGCCTATTAACTCCACAATACCACACAGAACTTTGTATTACAAAGCACCGCACTGTACTGCGTTCGTCACCTCGAGACATACGAGTGGTAGAGCCACGCTGTAGACAGTTCTGTCTACAGCATGAATGTGCCGGCTAGTCCGGGTCGTTACCATTGTCTCACAGAAAACCGGCGTAAAGTAGCAGCTTGCTGCTGCGTTTCATAAGGTGAGTAAGATATCCGGAGGCCCAAATTCCCCTCCCCTTACCAATCCTTAATTATCCCTTTCCATTAAGGTCTACAACGCGCCCATGATTCTTCTGGTATTGTGAGCGTACATGGGCGGTGGAGATCACTTACCATCAGGTGACCCACTTGCTCGTTCATTTTTGCAGATTGGTTATAACACTTTATTGTATACTACACACATTCAAAACACTATATGAGAAAATATAGCATCAGAATCACGCCTGTAATCCCCGAAGGGGTAGGCAGAGGTGTAACCAGTACACTCACATTTCGCCGAGCGTATATCCATCCCATGATGTAATAGGGGGCGAGCCTAGATACCGGGCACAATTCCAGACTTCGGGCTGATACTGAGCATTTCGTAATAGAAAAACTCAATATACCTTTACCCGACCCGGGGATCGAACCCGAGACCTCAGCATCAGCCTCAGTCGCACCGCGTACGCATTACAACTGCGCCACCGAGGCAGTCAAAATTATCATTCTAATGATATAAAAGCATATTATGTCAAATTAGTACTTCTTAAATTACCTGTGTAATCTTAGATTGCTTAATTAATTATCTTACAGATAAAAATTGAGAAAAATATATGCTCTTATTTAAATTATAGATAAGTAACAACTTATAAAAAATAATTAAAAGATGATTTTTTGTTTTAAAACCCAGTCCTTTTTTATTACCACACAAGAATATTTTTACATTGTTTTCCGCATTTTTTCATTGTTTACCGTTTTTATATTTGATTTTAATAAAAAAAAATGATAATTTTATTGTATATTATTATTATAAATCGCGATGAAAATGGTTGGAATTTGTTCTGGAAATTACAATAATTTTACAACAAAAAAATTAAATGTGTTTTAAATTATTTACTTTAATATTTTAAAAATATTTTTCCGCATATTAAAACTAATTTTACAACAAAAAAAAAATATTTGTTGCAAATTGTTTGTCACAAAGAACAATTTTAAAAAAATCCGCATAACAATCTAGCAAAAAATAATCTTTAATTTTTATAACGCAAATCAATTTCATTTAAAAAAAAATCTAACTTACCCAATTAATTTGTAAATCACAAAACAAACACAATGAATACAACTGGCGACGGTCGTGTGCCGCACACGGTTACTGCGCGACGACTGATGATTGCTGACTGCTGATTTTGAATTGCACAACGAACGTGCTCGCACGATAGCCACAGGATTGTCGTAATACTTTGACATTCAATGAAAGTGGCAAAGATGCATAATTTGGAAGCATTGTCTAATTTGCAGCAATAGTTATTGAAGTGGTGTACAAGGTGGTAGGTCCCTCGTATGCGAGAGTCCGGCTGGGTTGGTACCACCGCGCCGTCTATTTCTGCCGCCAAGCAACAGTGTGTAAGCACTGTTGTGTTCCGGTATGGACATTGAAGCCAGTGAAATTACTGGGCATTATGAGACTTAACACCTTACGTCTCGGGGTGACGAGCACAGTCTAGTGTCATGCAGTGCTTTGTTATTTAAAGTTCTGTGTGGCGTTGCTTCTGTTTATGAGCAGGCTTACCATCAGGCGAGCGACCTGCTCGTCTCGTCATTCAAGCTAATTAAAACAAAAAGTGGTAAAGCCACGGTGTAGACAGTTTTGGGCCGGTGTTTTTTTATAGCATAGGCCGGCAAAACAAGCATCACTTGATGGTAAATGATCTCCGCTGCCCATATACATTCATTATACTAGTAGAATCATGGGCGCGTTGCCGACCTTAAGGAAAGGGATAATTAACGGTAGGCAGCGGCCTGGTTGTGCTCTGGCACTGCTGAGGTCCATGGGCGGCGGTAACCACTTACCATCAGGCGGGCCGTCTGCTCCTCTGCCTATATAGGCAATAAAAAAAATTAAGGGATGGTAAAGGGAATGGAATTTGGGCTTCCGGATATCTCACTCACCGTACTCATAACCAGCGCCAGGCATGTTATGTCTGGTAAAATGCTAATTCTCATGACTTTATATATTTTTTATTTATTTTTTTAATTGTACTGTTACTATATTAAATTTTTTTTTTTTTTTTAAATCTATAGTCAATATATTTTTTATGTACATCCGTGCGCCACACCTACAAGGTTCTAGTCGAAAACCAGCGCCAGGCACGATATGTCTGGTAAAATGCTGAACTAGATCCTTTTCGGCAAACTCGGGAGACATACGCTGCCTATACTTATTTAGTACATACTTTGTTTAATTACTTTGCTTTCTTCTCTTTCGTTTATATCTCTTGTTTGTTATGTAACTGTAATGTGTTTTTTTATCATTATTTCTATTTGTGTTAATTGGAGGTGTGTGTCTTTGTATACGCCGAATAAACGTTTTTCTTTCTTTCTTTCTTTACGAAACGCAGCAGCAAGCTGCTATTTTACGCCGGTTTTCTGTGAGACAGTGGTAACGACCCGGACGAGCCGACCCATACATGCTGTAGACAGAACTGTCTACCACTCTGAACAATTTCGTAATAGAAAAACCCAAATCACTTTTACCCGACCCGGGGAACGAACCCGAGACTTTAGCGTCAGCCTCAGTCGTAACGCGTACGCATTACAACTGCGCCACTGAGGCAGAATTATTAATCTTCATAACAAAATAAAATAAGCGGTGGCGCAGTTGACGATCGAGTCCAACGCTGAGGTCTCGGGTTCGATTCCCGGATCGGGTAAAGTGGTATTGGGTTTTTCTATTACAAAATGCTCAGTATCAGCCCGGAGTCTGGAATTTGTGCCCGGTATGGCGATAGGCTCGCCCCCTATCACATAAGGGACGGAGATACGCTCGACGAAATGTGACGACTGGTTACACCTCTGCCTACCCCTTCGGGGATTGCAGGCGTGAGTGTGTATGTATGTAAAATAAAAATAATTAAGCATAAATTAAGTTCATTTTAGCGATATAAAAAATCAATATCAACAGACTTGAACGAACCATAAACTTATTTGTATTATACTAGGGGCTTTGCCCATGTTTTTCCACAAAACATAAAATAAAAAAAAAACTTAAAGTCCGACGAATATGAGACATATCTTACTTTCTTCCCCACATTATTCTGCATCGATTGGTATCGGTCTTGACCCCATACCCCCAGCGGTTTCGGAGGATATAGCGTGACAAGCTTTTGGCAGCGGCGGCGCCAGTTACTTTTTTTTAGAATAGAGAGAATTTTTGAAACCTTCTATATTATTAATTAATTATTTATTATAATTCGCCTTCACGCCTTTAATCCCCGAAGGGGTTGGCAGAGGTGTAACCAGTATAATTCTGTAAAATAATGTCTGGACATTAAAAGAGGCCATAAACCATGAATTTGTTTCGGAATTTCTTCTCATGGCTAGCCCCGAAATGCCGTCGTAAATGTAATGTAGCATAAAATGATTTACATGTAAAAGTGATATTTATGATCCAATTTACAGAATAAATGATTTGAATTGAATTTGAATTTCAATCCACTCGCAACTCAGAAATACGCAGCGTGTCTGCGTAACTCGTCGCCGGTACGGGAATTCCCCGCGCAATCTCACCGTTTTATATTACATTTTTTTTTCTTTTGAGTGGTGGAGCCACGCTGTAGACACATTTGTTTACAGCATGAATGGGCCGGCTCATCCGGGTCGTTACCACTGTCTCACAGAAAACCGGTGTAAAGTAACAGCTTGCTGTTTTGTTTCGTAAGGTGAGTGAGATATCCGGAGGCCTTAACCCTCTCCCCTACCCAATCCCTTAATTACCCCTTTCCTTTAAGGTCGGCAACGTGCTCATAATTATTTTTGTACTTTCAAAAAAAAACTACTTTATACGGATTTTATCGCGGTTTAATTTTATTTTATTCCCGACGTTTCTAAAGCTTTTCAGCCTTCGTGGTCACGGGAGAGACTGAGGTGTAGGTCGTCTCGAAAAGTTAATGTTACATTAGCTACCTTCATTTTAAAATTATACATTTATTTTTAATTATTTATAAAATTTAGTTGACACTAGTCCGATCTACGCAGAAAGAGCTCACGGTGTCTTGAGGTCTGGCAGTTGGTCTTTTGGGTTCCGATTTAATTAAGTGCATAATTGGATCCCAGGCTTGTGCAAGCTTCCAACCAATTCTCTATTGAAATTTGGGTGTTTTTTAATTTCAATAGCCTCGCGAATCATCCTAGGTAGGAATCGGTGTTCTTTGGCAAGGATTTGTGGTTTGTCAAATCTAAGGTAATGTTTGGAGCCTTCGTCTGAATGTTCAGCAACTGCAGACTTCTTAGAGCGTCGGTGTTTAACATCAGCTATGTGTTCTTTTACGCGGGTCCCTATGTTTCTTTTTATTTGTCCGATATAGGAGAGCCCACAGTCACAATCTATTTTATATACTTATTTTTAGCGTGGTAGAGCCACGCTGTGGACACTTGTCTTCAAGCATGAATGGGCCGGCTCGCCCGGATTGATACCACTCTCTCATAGAAAACCGACGTGAACAGCTCTGCTGTTGCGTTTCGTGCGGTCAGTGAGATAGCCGGCGGCCCGACCGCCCCCCCCCCCCCAACAACATGGCAGCGGAATGTACAATGAATTTACCCCAGGGGGGTACCGGCACCTTGAGTGCAGGAGAATCCCCCCCTGAGCACCCCTGCTCAGGCTGCCCTACGTATTCTGGGGAGGGCAATATCCCGCTCAGAAACCATTCTGCCAGGAGCAAACTTTATCAAGGACCTGCGGCATCCCCGTCTATGCTCTGCATGGACTTCTGCAATATCAGGGGAATTAACTCCAACATCAATGCCGTCCACTACCACCTTGAGACGAGCAAGCCGGCCTTACTGTTTCTAACGGAGACGCAAATTTCTTCCCCTCCTGACATTTCTTATCTGCGCTACCCGGGCTATAACATTGAACACTCTTTTGTGGCACGTGCCCGGTGTATGCGTATTTGTCAGGGAGGATTTATGCTTCCGTCGCCTTGGCAGCCTTGAAGGTCGGGACCTGTCCATCCTTTGGCTACGTGTAGATTGCAACGACCATCCTCGCATCTATGCATGCCTCTATAGGTCCCATAGCTGTAATGCCGAAACTGACCGACTCATTGAGCATATCCAAATGGCGACAGATTCCGTACTACAACGTGGTGATCTTCTAGTGTACTTAACTTAACGATGGGCAGAGGCAGTTGAGAGCAAGGGGAGGCCTTAGCGGTTGGCTTGGATATAGCGAAGGCCTTCGATCGGGTCTGGCACAAAGCGCTTCTTTCAAAGCTGTCTTCTTTCGGGTTTCCCGAGAAACTTTGTAACTGGGTCAGCAGTTTTCTTACAGAGCGGAGCATCAAGGTCGTAGTTGACGGCTCATGCTCAGACTCCAAGCCTGTGAATGCTGGTGTCCCACAAGGTTGTGTGCTATCATTATGTAATATTAACATTAATATTAACATTGATTTATTTGTCTTTTGTTTGATTTTTGTCCTTCCCTGTTATGATAATTTTCGTGTTTGTTCAACTATTCTATTTTAAATTAATTCAAGTTATATTTGTTTGTAATATCTAATTTTAATGTGATTTATGATTATTATTATTTAATTCAATGAGATTATTATAATATTTTATGCAATATTTAATTATTATTATTATTGGTTTATTAGAATTGTTGATTCTACTATAAATATTAATTGATTATTGCATTTTTATTTATGCAACATTTTCATTTTTAATATAATTTGATAGGTGGTAAAACTGTATTTGTGTACACGCTAATTCTCATGACTTTATATATTTTTTATTTATTTTTTTAATTGTACTGTTACTATATTAATATTTTTTTTTTTTTTAAATCTATAGTCAATATATTTTTTATGTACATCCGTGCGCCACACCTACAAGGTTCTAGTCGAAAACCAGCGCCAGGCACGATATGTCTGGTAAAATGCTGAACTAGATCCTTTTCGGCAAACTCGGGAGACATACGCTGCCTATACTTATTTAGTACATACTTTGTTAAATTACTTTGCTTTCTTCTCTTTCGTTTATATCTCTTGTTTGTTATGTTACTGTAATGTGTTTTTTAATCATTATTTCTATTTGTGTTAATTGGAGGTGTGTGTCTTTGTATACGCCGAATAAACGTTATTCCTATCTTCTTTCTATCCCCTACCCTCTTTCTTCTGCATATCAATGACATGTTAATTACTGATAACATTCATTGCTATGCAGATGACAGCACTGGGGATGCTGTTTATACCAGCCACGCAAATCTTTCTCGGGAACACGTCATCGAGTGCCGGAACAAACTTGTGTCTGAAGTAGAGACTTCACTGTCTCGAGTCTTGGATTGGGACCGTCTAAATTTAGTCGATTTTAACCCCAAAAAGACACAAGTTTGCGCGTTTACCGCTAAAAAGACTCCCTTTGTCGTATCTCCTTGATTCGGCAACACTCCCCTTGATGCCTCGCCTAGTATCGGGATCCTTGGTGTCGACATATCGAGTGACGTCCAATTTAGCAGTCATCTGGAAGGCAAAACCAAACTGGCTTCCAAAAAGCTGGGTGTGCTCGGCAGAGCGAGACGGTATTTCACACCGACCCATCGCCTTCAACTTTATAAGGCACAGGTCCGGCCCCATATGGAATACTGTTCTCATCTCTGGGCAGGTGCACCCCAGTACCAGCTGATTCCATTTGACCGCATCCAACGACGAGCGGTTCGAATCGTCGATGACCAAGTTTTATCGGAACGGCTTGACTCACTGGCACTGCGAAGAGACGTTGCGTCTCTTAGCATATTCTATCGTATCTATCATGGGGAGTGTCCGAGGAGCTGTTTGCTTAAATACCATCGGCCAAATTCCACCACCGCACAACGCGTCACAAGTTGGGATTCCATCCACACCATCTGGATGGCTGGCGTTCCTCAACGGTGCGATTTACGCGAAGTTTTCTTCCCCGTACGGCATCCTTATGGAATCAGCTATCTCCTGCGGTATTTCCAGACCGATACGACTTAGGAACCTTAGAAAAGAGCCTACTCTTTCCTCAAAGGCCGGCAACGTAATCCCCAGGTATTGACGGTGTCCATGGGCGGCGGTGATCACTTATCATCAGGTGACCCGCTTGCTCCGTTGCCACCTCTTTCATAAAAAAAAACACCCTGTTCTTGTAGAGGTATGTGACACTTGACAGGAGGTAAAATTAAACCGCGATAAAATCCGTATAAACTAGTTCTATTTCAATGTGTAATATTCACGTAAACATAAGAAATCACTATATTTGTACTGTGGGCGTACATTGACGGTGGAGAACACTTACCATCAGGTGACCCACTTGCACAATTGATTTTAAAATTTGAGTATGTACAAAAGTACTTTGGCTCTTGCGTCTACAGTTGTGTCGCTCATTGACTCTGATTAATAACTAATACTAATAATAATACTACCATCGAAATAAGATGATAAGAAACGTAACTCAAGCAAAACAATTACCCCACCAAAACTCTGTACAAGGGGGCGGGGCTATAAAAGTCTGTGCATAATAATCTCTAGTTGACACTTGAAACGTCTAATCATTTGCGCGGTGCAGAACGTCGTATCTCGATTTAGAAATGTAATATTTAGACGTTAACTTTTATGAAATAAAGTTGATTTTGAACGTTCATTAATTTTTGTTTGCATACATACGCACCTACGCCTGTAATCGCCGAAGGGGTAGGCAGGGGTGTAACCAGTACTATATTGTGATACAAGGTGAGCCTATCGCCGTACCGGGTTTGATTTTGATTTTGATTGTGGGCTCCTTTTCTCCGCACTGAGCCCGTTGAGTGTCGGGCTATTGTGCGCCGTATCGGGTACAATAGGGTAGTTGACTAGTTTTTTTTTATTATTTACATCAATAAGTTACGTTACTCAAAATATATTGCAGAAAGAATTTTATAAATCGGACCAAAAATAAATAAGTTAGAAGCCATTCAAATCCTGTAGAGGGGGTGATTGTCAAATGACAGACGACGCAAACTTTGACGTCACTGTGTAAAATGTTCATTATGGTGCACGCGTGCAAGCGAGACAGTGGAGATATCCTACTACGCACCTACTTTTCCTCATACCAACATTTAAAGTCATAACTGCGGGCACATTTCTGAACCAATTTTGATTGTGATTTAATAAAATCGTTTCTTTTGCGTATCATTTTCTGTTGCTTATAAAATAATGTATAAAATTCAATATAGGAAACTACCCTATTGTGCCCGGTATGGGGATAGGCTCGCCCCCTATCACATCATGGTGCGGATATACGCTCAGTGAAATATGGGTGTACTGGTTACACCTCTGTTTACCCCTTCGGGGATTACAGGCGTGAGTGCGTATGTATGTATGTATATTCTTTGGGAAAAAGCAACTTCAATTTTACTTAATGAATAAGTCAATCAATAGCAATCCAATGAATATCTATACAAATAAATAAAATTGAAGTGTCTGTTTGTATATTAAAATCACCGCTTTTTACTACATGCATATGAATGTATAACGGTACATATACCGAAATAACATTTTTTACAATTTTTGTCTGTCTGTCTGTTTGTTCCGGCTAATCTCTGGAACGGCTGGACCGATTTTAACGGGACTTTCACTGGCAGATAGCTGATGTAATAAGGAGTAACTTAGGATACTTAGTTACTTTTTTATCCCGGAAAATGACATTCACGCGGACGGAGCCGCGATCAATAGCTAGTAATAAATAAATACACCCAATAGCCACACACATAGTTTCGATCCCACGCTAGGTTAACCTGTATTGTGGGTATCAGGAACTACGAGAGACCTGCCAACGCATTACACCCAGACCTGAAACAAATATTTGTGGATCACACAAACATTTGTCTTAGTGCGGGAATCGAACTCACGACCTCTCGCGTCGCAGCTGCCATGGACGCCGTCGGAATATGTACCATGCATGAGACAGAAATACGCGTGCTTATGGCAAAAGGCTCGACATTTTAATAAAAATCTGGTTTTTTGTTAGAACTTTTCCATCCGTTAACCCTACTCCCACCAAAATTTATAGCTTACCGGTGATTTAAATAATAATCAAACTTATCACATAAAAACAGGTTAAATATTAATCTAATGAAGTCATAAAACCTGTTATACACAGACTAAAGTAAGGCGAGGCTTTTATGCTTGGTATACATAGTTGGACATCTTCAAAATCATTTTTAGTGAAAATGTTATGGGATCGCGTCACCGACATACTCATGACGCGCAGCGACCGTGTGCTGACACTTTGTTGGATGGGTGAAATCTCGTGCGTTCGCGTCACCGACATGATAATAGCAGTATATCTGTAGCTATACAGCTGACGTATTGTGCAACAATAGTGATGTGTATATCTTATAAGTGAAATTGAATGGATTTAGTGAAAAGTTCAATGTGTATATACTGTGCATTGTTGAAATAGTGTTTTTGTTTGATTATTATTTGAATCGTTTAATTATATTATTATACATCAACACTCTTCATATATTAAAACGCACAATCACAATTATATAAGTAAAATTCACTCAATTTGCACATATAAATCACTACATACTACATATTTACAGTACATAGTACACACCAACAAAATTATTCACATAATATACACCCATACACCGCTTGCATATAATGACAACATTCCCACTCACATAGGGTTCAAAAAGAATGGATCCTTGTTTTCCACATATACCATATATTATTTAATGCAAAATATTGACACCAATGTTCCAATACTTAAGTACCATCAACTTTTTTCTTTTAAAATTCGATAACCATAGTCTTGACAAAGACATCGATGACTTAACTTTGGCAGAAAGCTTTACATGTGACATTCATGACTGTAATAAATTAGTCAAGAATTGCAAATCATCACTGAATATAATCACTCAAAATATACGAAGTCTCAAATGCAATATAGATAACTTTCGGGTGGTCCTTGCTAGTACAAAAGTGGATTGGGATCTTATAATTTTTACTGAATGTTGGCTACGAAGCAACATAACTAAACCTATTCTTCAAGGCTACAATGTCTCAACCACTACAAATAATAGTTCGCAAAATGATGGCGTCGCGGTTTACACCAAGACTGCTTTCAATTACAGCATTTCAGAGCCTCATATTGCAGATGCTAATTGTTTACTGATAAAAGTTAATAGATCAACAGCTGTTCTCGCTATTTATAGATCACCGAAGGAAAGGAATATTAATAACTTTTTAGAATCTTTAAATACGACATTAACATCACTTACTTCCTATAGGAATGTAATACTGACAGGTGACATAAACATTAATATATCTACAACGTCTAAAGATCAAAGAGCGGAGTGGTCTCTTAATCTATTAGCTTCACATGCTATGTTACCAGCCTTTAATACTCCGACACACGCATCTACATGCCTTGACCATTACATAATTAAAACTAAATCTCCGGTAACTTGTTTTGTTGCTCCAACCACTGTAACAGATCATTACACCATAATCCTTAGCCTAAAATCTATAAGTCGACATCATGCGGTAGGAAAGTTTACTAAGTTCGTTAAGCATATTGATTTCAATTCTCTGGATTCACTCATTATGCAATTTGATTTTAATCCCATCTATAAGACAAATAATGTTAATGACGCTACCCAGTTTTTAATTACCTCGTTAAATCATATGATAGCGCAATGTACCTCTGAAAAGAAGACACCAAGAAGGAAACGTATCATAAAACCGTGGATTACACCAGGTCTATTAAAATGTATAAGAAATAGAGATAGACTTCACATGAAGTTAAAGAAGGATCCAGAAAATGAAATTGCTAAGACTATCTACCTCAGATATAGAAACTACTGTAACCAAATCTTGCGAAAAATTAAAATAAATTATGAAAGAACTCAAATTAGTGAATCGAATAATAATTGCAAAAAATTATGGGAAGCAATAAAAAATATAACTTATACTAACAAGCCTAAGCAACCAGCATTTGAATTATTGTGTGAGGCCAGTCCCCAGCAATCGGTTAATGCTGCGAATTCCTTTTTTGTGAATGTTGGGAAAACGTTGGCTGAATCTTTGAAGGATAATGTCGATTCACCATTTGTATTTGCAAATAACTCTACTTCCCATTCGTTTATGTTACTTCCCACTGACAAAAGTGAAGTGCGATCGCTTATTTTAAATTTAAAAAATAATTGTGCTGCTGGACGTGATAACCTGTCTGGAAGCATAATTAAAAAATATGTTGAAATTTTAGTGGCGCCACTTACCTTCATTTGTAATATGTCATTGAGCTCGGGGGTATTTCCCGTGGAATTCAAAAGGTCGGTAATTATTCCAATCTATAAGAGTGGTGTTAGGGATTGTGTCAACAACTATCGCCCCATCTCCATTTTGCCTACATTTTCAAAAATTTTGGAAAAAATTATAAATAAAAGATTATTAAATTATCTAGAGTCTAAACATCTTCTTTCTAACTGCCAATTTGGCTTTCATTCTAAGAAATCTACATGTGACGCTGTTCACGATTTAACTGAGTATATTATAAGCAATATGGAGGATAAGAAAAAAGTAATCACAATATTCCTTGATTTAGCTAAAGCATTTGACACAGTCTCTACACCACTACTTCTTCGAAAGCTGGAAAATTTGGGTATAAGGGGTACTCAATTGAAGCTCTTTGAAAGTTATTTGTCTGAACGCTATCAATGCGTGAAAATTGGGGAATGGTTAAGTAGTGACCTCGAAGTGCAATACGGAGTCCCGCAGGGCAGTGTCCTAGGCCCAACAATATTCTTAGTCTTTGTTGACGAATTATGTCGACTTTGTCTTCCTAATGGCAAAACGGTTGCATATGCGGATGATACGGCCTTGATTTTTAGTGGAGATTCTTGGGAACAGGCTTACAGGAACGCACAGTTTGGATTTAACTTAGTTAATGACTGGCTAACTGTTAATTTACTTTCATTAAACGTAGATAAAACCAAGTATATTTGCATGACCCTAAAGAAATTTAACAACTCTGTAAATCCTGCATTAGATATTGTTGCTCATAATTGTAACAATAACCTTAGTAAATCCTGCAATTGCCCTAGACTACAAAACGTCTGCAGTATCAAGTATCTGGGAATGATAATAGATTGTAACCTTAACTTTAAATGTCATATAAATACACTTACATCTAGAATTAGAAAATTGATTTACATATTCAAAAACCTCAGACATATAGCAGACCCAGAAATTATAAAATCTACCTATTTTGCCCTATGCCAATCTTTAATGACGTATTGTATAACGGTCTGGGGAGGTGCTGCAAAAACGTATATGCTACCATTAGAGCGCGCCCAAAGAGCTGTTCTTAAAGTATCCCATTGTCTTCCATTCTTTCAGCCTACCACAGAACTTTATCAAAAATGTAGGGTTCTGACTATTCGACAGCTTTTTATTTTAAACACAATCTTAAAAAAACATTCACAGTTACCGTATTATAACTTCGTAGAAGGGTTTCACCAGCGAAGGAGTCGCAATATATGTACTAATACAAAAATATTCAAAACAAGCCTATCACATAAATTCTTCTGTTTCCTGGGGTGTTATCTTTACAACAAAATAAATCGTTTGTTGTCAATTCATAAATTAAACAAGAATAATTGTAAAACAACGGTTACCTTATGGCTGCTAGATTTGAACTATGAGCAAACAGAAAATCTATTAAGAACGTTACCTTAAATTGAACACACACACACAAACATCACACGCACAAACAAACACTCACTCACACACACACACACACACACACACACACACACACACACACACATACAGGCACACACATTTCTCTATTATTCTTGTCTCAACACACGTGTTGCATCAAGAATATTGTATTTTTCGGTAAGATTAATATGTCGGGAGGCCTGGTAATCTGTTAGACAGGATTTTATCCTAGTATAGATACCAGTCTCTCACAAAAGTAATTTTTGAGTTCAATGTTTAATACAATAGCTTTTAAGTATCTTTTGTGATGAGAGAAATAAATAAATAAATAAAAAAAAAATTAATTCATACATTATGAAATTTCAAAGTTTAATACTAATAGTTCTGTTTTCACTTCTATCGGCAGTCTCTACAACTGCAAATTTCTTTTTCTTCTTAGTTTGAATTACGGGACGAGCAGGTAGCTCGCCTGATGGTAAACGCGACGCCCGCTCGTAAACTGAAGCAACGCCACACAGAACTTTAATTTACAACATTACAATACACATTTCAGAGTGGCCGGCTCGTCTGGGCCGTTACCACTGTCTCACAGAAAACTGGCGTAAAGTAGCAGTTTGCTGCTGCGTTTCGTACGGTGAGTGAGATATCCGGAGGCCCAAATCCCCTTCCCCTTACCAATCCCTTAATTATCTCTTTCTTTTAAGGTCGGCAACGCGCCTATGATTCTTTGGTATAGTGGGCGTATATGGGCGGTGGAGATCACTTACCATCAGGTGACGAACTTGCTCGTTTCCGACCTATGCCATAAAAAAATATATACCTACACCACGCCTGTAAACCCCGAAGGGGTAGGCAGAGGTGTAACCAGTACACCCATATTTCGCCGAGCGTATCTCCGTCTCATTATGTGATAGGAGGGAGCCTATTGCCAAACCAGACTCCGGGCTGATACTGAGCATTTCGTAATAGAAAACCCCAATATTACTTTTATTCGACCCAGGGATCGAACCCTACACTTAGCACATCAGTCGTACAGCGTACGTATTACAACTACGCCACCGAGACAGATAATTTAACCCTTAATGTGTATGTAACCTTATATTTATTAATATTTTACTAATCTAATTTATTTCAACTGACTTTAATTGCATTTATAAAAAACCTTGTGATTTTTGCCCAATTTTTATCTCTCACATGCCAACCGTCTACATAAATACTTTTATTGATTTAATCGTAATATATCCTATAGCCTTGGAAACATGTTGCAGACGGGGGCCTAATTATGTATTAATTATGTAAAAATATTTGTATACTCTTTTTTCTTGTTCATTTGTTCCATAAAGAACCGGCTAAGACCAGAAACAATGCTGCCAAATCATCAGTTATATTATTTTCCAGTAATTATTTTTATAATGCCTCGGTGGCGCAGTTGTAATGCGTTCGCGTTACGATTGAGGCCGACACTGAGGTCTCGGGTTCGATCCCCGGGTCGGGTAAAGTTATATTGTGTTTTTCTATTAAGAAATGCTCAGTATCAGCCCGGAGTCTGGAATTTGTGCCCGGTATGGCGATAGGCTCGCCCCCTATCACATAAGGGACGGAGATACGCTCGGCGAAATGTGGGTGTACTGGTTACACCTCTGCCTACCCCTTCGGGGATTACAGGCGTGAGTGCGTATGTTATTTTTATTATGTTTTTTTATGGCATAGGCATTTGGGATGATTGCGTAATATTTTTATTCATACTTACACCAGTGGGTCTTCATACATTATCAATCCAGCCAGCAACTGGGTCTTTCGATGTTGCGATAACTGTAACAAATAACAGTATAAAATTGAAGCCAGTGTTTTTTTATGTCATAGGTTGGCAAACGAGCAAGTGCGTCACCTGATGGTAAGTGATCGCCACCGCCCATGTACACTCACAATACCAAAAGAATCATGGGTGCGTTGCCGACCTTCAAGGAAAGGGATGATTAAGGGATTGGGAAGGGGAGGGGGTTTGGGCCTCCGGATATCTCTCACCGTACGAAACGCAGCAGCAAGCTGCTACTTTACGCCGGTTTTCTGTGAGGCAGTGGTAATGACCCGGACGAGCCGGCCCATACATGCTGTAGACAAGTGTCTACAGCGTGGCTCTACCACTCATGAGCTAACATAATTTTCAAATCAATATGAAAAATCGTATGTCAAACGGTACTAAAGAGACATCAAATATTATTAATTTACACAACTAGGGGCGTTGCCCATGTTTTTCCATAAAACATAAAATAAAAGAAAACTTAAAGTCCGACGAATATAAGACATACCTTACTTTCTTCCCCACATTATTCTGCATCGATTGGTATCGGTCTCGACCCCATACCCCCAGCGGTTTCGAAGGAGATAGCGTGACAAGCTTTTGGCAGCGGCGGCGGCGGCGCCAGTTATTTTTTTTTAGAATAGAGTGATTGACTAAACCACACCACTTAAACAACGAACACAACTTTAAACTAGTTTAGGAAATATAATAATAACCTATTTAAACGGGTAATAAATAAATAAACAGGTATCTATACCTTCAAATACAACGCGATTAAGACACGAAGAGAGGAAGTAGTAAAAAAAACACTAAGCAAATATTTGTGGATCACACAAACATTTCGTCGCGGTATAGAAATCGAACCCGCGGCCTTTCGCTTCACAGCCATCTGTCGCAAAGACAAGAGATATTAGAGAAAATATACATGGTACATGGGCGGTGGAGATCACTTACATCAGGTGACCCACTTACCCAATTGATTTCAAAATTTGCGTATGTACAAAAGATTATGCATTAAGAGACTTAACACCTTATGTCTCGGGGTGACGAGCGCAGTCGAGTGTCATGCAGTGCTTTATTTAAAGTTCTGTGTGGCGTTGCTTCTGTTTATGAGCAAGCGTGGCGCTTACCATCAGGCGAGCGACCTGCTCGTCTCGTCATTCAATCTAATAAAAAAAAAAAAAAAAAAGATTAATTAGGTACTTCGGCTCTCACGTATACTGTTGCGTAGCTCATTGACTCTGATTGTTACTGACATCGAAATAAGATGACAAGAAACGTAACTCAAGCAATAAAATGACCCCACCAAAACTCTGTGCAAGGGGGCGGGGCTATATAAGTCTGTGCATAATAATCTCTAGTTGACACTTGATACGTCTATTTATTAGCGCGATGCAGAACGTCGTATCTCGATCTAGAAATGTAATATTTAAACGTTAACTTTTATGAAATAAAGTTGATTTTGAACGTACATTAATTTTTGTTTGCATACATACTCACCTACGCCTGTAGGCTTAGTACAAGTTTTAATAGTTTTGTAAAACGATGAAAATTTTCGTTTTCTCTCCATACGTCAAGTATTAGTAGCCACTATTAAGAAGTATGATGAATTAAAATTAATAATATGGTTTATTTTATTTCATATAAATAAAATAAATAAATAAATACACCCAACAGTCACACACATAGTCCTGACCCCACACTATGTAAACCTGTATTGTGGGTATCAAGAACTACGAGGGACCTGCCAACGCATTACACCCAGACCTGAAACAAATATTTGTGGATCACACAAACATCTGTCTTAGTGCGGGAATCGAACCCACGACCTCTCGCTTCGCAGCTGCCATGGACGCCGTCGGAATATGTACCATGCATGAGACAGAAATACGCGTGCAAAAAGCTTGACATTTTAATAAAAATCAGGTTTTTTGTTAGAACTTTTCCATCCGTTAACCCTACTCCCACCAAAATTTATAGCTTATCGGTGATTTAAATAATAATGAAACTTATCACACAAAAACAGGTTAAATATTAATCTAATAAAGTCATAAAACCTGTTATACACAGACTAAAGTAAGGCGAGGCTTTTATGCTTGGTATACATAGTTGGACATCTTCAAAATCATTTTTAGTGAAAATGTTATGGGATCGCGTCACCGACTTGCGGTCCCACAACACCCCGACCCGAGACAAATATTTTTGGATCAGACAAACATTTGTCAAGGTGCGGGAATCGAACCCACGGCCTCACGCTTCGCAACCGGCTACTCGCCCGCTGCGCCACGGAGGCTGTCATTTCATATTAGTCGAATATGAAATTTATTTTCAAGCGATTCTTTCCTTTATTACCGTATGAATTACTAGTTTGACACTTCGACGGTAGTAATTTTATACGAAAACTGTGAACGTATTTGTAACTCATACTAGGCCTACTGTAATCCCCAAAGGATAGGCAGGGGTGTAACCAGTACCATAATGTGATACGAGGTGAGCCTACCGCCGTACCGGGCACAATTCCAGACTCCGGGCCGACCCGGGAATCGAACGTGGTGGCGCAGTTGTAATGCGTACGCGTTACGACTGAGACTGACGCCCGGGTCGGATTAAAGTGATTGAGTTGTTCTATTATGAAATGCTCAGAATCGGCCGGAGTCTGGAATTGTGCCCGGTATGGCGATAGGCTCCCTATCACATCATGGGATGGAGATACGCTCGGTGAAATGTGGGTGTACTGGTTACACCTCTGCCTACGCCTTCGACGACTACAGGCGTAAGTGCGTATATGTATGTATGTATATTCTATTACACTTTCTACTCAATATTTTAAATCAATCCGAAACAAGATAATAGTCGGTTGAAGCGAACGGATAAACAAAAAACTGTCGACACCAAGTTAAATACTTTAAAAAACATTTGACTGCAGGAAGAAATTGTGACGTGATATAATATTTCTGTTAACACTTTTAGGTTTAAGGACGGTAGAGTAACATATATATATACATTTATTTCGGGGTATAAAATAAAAGTTAAATTTTGTAAACTATTTGAATCGATTAATTGTAGAGACATTGTGCAGTACAATAGTGAGTACTAAAAACCATATAAACATGCATATAATCGGGCAGTTTCCTATATTGTATTTTATACATTATTTTATAAGTAACAGAAAATGATACACAAAAGAAACCCTTTTATTAAAACACAATCAAAATTGGTTCAGAAATGTGCCCGCAGTTATGACTTTAAATGTTGGTACGAGGAGAAGTGGGTGCGTAGTAGGGATATCTCACTATCTTGCTTGCACGCGTGCACTATAATGAACATTTTAGACAGTGACGTCAAAGGTTGCATCGTCTGTCATTTGACAATTACCCCTTCTACAGGATTTGAATGGCTTCTGTATTTTTGGTCCGATTTATAAAATTCTTTCTGCAATATATTTTGAGTAACGTAACTTATTGATGTAAATAATAAAAAAAATCTAGTCAACTACCCTATTGTTGAGTGTCAATAGATGTGAAAACCAGATTGATGTTGATCATTTTATTCAACCATTACGAAATTTCAAATATTAATACTAAAAGTTCTAAGTTTTCACTTCTATCGGCAATCTATACAACTGCTTTATTATTATTTTCTTCCTAGTTTGAATTACGAGACGAGCAGGTAGCTCGCATGATGGTAAACGCCATGCCCGCTCGTAAACAGAAGCATCGCCACAACAAACTTTAAATTACAATACACATTTCAGAGTGGCCGGATCGTCCGGGTCGTTCGTTACCATTGTCTCACAGAAAACTGGCGTAAAGTAGCAGCTTGCTGCTGTGTTTCGTACGGTGAATGAGATATCTGGAGGCCCAAATCCCCCTCCCCTTTCCAATTCCTTAATCCCTTTCCTAAAAGGTCGGCAACACCCCCATGATTCTTTTAGTATTGTGGGCGTATATGCGGTGGAGAACACTTATCATCAGGTGACCCACTGGCTCCCTTAAGCAACCCTTGTCGCGGTCAGTCTATGGATGGGTGACCGCTTATTTCAACTGGGCGCCTCGGTGCTTCGGAGGGCATGTAAAACTCGGTCCCGACTGTTATCAACTGACACCAGTCGTAAAGCCAAGTCCGAGGTCTTTGTGCGGCTTGAAAACTGACTCTAACTTGGCCACTAACCATTTGTTATAGAATAGAATTTGGAGTTTTGGATGTTTGTGAATTTGGAAGATTGTTAATCAGTCACGCCTTAACTGATGAACGGATTTGTATTAATTCAGCCTTTGATCATGTAGCATCTGGGTTAGGAAAGATCTAAAAGATCACCCATATTTCGCCAAGCGTATCTCCGTTCCATGATATGATAGGGGCCAAGCCTATCGCCAAACCGGGCATATTTTCAGACTCCGGGCTGATACTGAGCATTTCGTAATAGAAAAACCAAATATCATTTTTACTCGACCCAGGGATCGAACCGGACACTTGAGCACAGCAGTCGTACAGCGTACGTATTACAACTACGCCACCGAGGCAGATAATTTAATACTTAATGTGTATATATATAGCCTTAAATTAATTATTATTTTAATAATCTAATTTATTATCAACCGATTTTAAATGCATTTATAAAATACGTAATTTTTTGCCTATTTTTATGACTTATGCTAATCGTCTATTTAAATATTTTTATTTTAATAATCTAATTTATTATCAACCGACTTTAAATGCATTTATAAAATACGTAATTTTTTGCCCATTTTTATGAATATGCTTATCGTCTATTTAAATATTTTAATTGATTTAATCCTAATATATGCCTTGCAACATGTTACAGACGGGGGCCAAGAATAATTATGTTAAAATATTTGTAGCTATACTCTTTTTTCTTGTTAATTTGTTCCATAAGATCCGGCTAAGATCAGAAACTATGCTGCCAAATAATAATAATAATAATATAAAATAATAACTTTATTAACAGCAACAACAAATCACACAATACAAATCTATTACAAACATTATTGAAATAAATAAGCTGTGATAAGTTACAATAGTGCTATCCTGTGGTCTTCACACTAGGCTAGCCTGTATCGTGAAGACCTGGACTACAATCTTAACCTAATCTGAGTAAAATACTCTAAAAGACAAAAATTGACACCAGTCATACTTACATGGAATTTCTAAAAGCAATGCCAAAACAGTTAATTTTGTTAGGTGTTAGTATTTACATAACTTATTTAAGTCAATAAATAAGCAAAGATAAATATATAATGTATACATAAAATAATAAATAAATATATGTATACATACATAGGTCTATGCCCACGCACACTTACACATAGTACATATTATTTTAAACATACACATCTACCCAAGTGCAGCAAAAAAAAAAAAAGAGGAGTTTATGATTTTATACGCACTCATACGCACTCACGCCTGTAATCCCCGAAGGGGTAGGCAGAGGTGTAACTAGTACACCCACATTTCGCCGAGCGTATCTCCGTCCCACGATGTGATAGGGGGCGAGCCTATCGCCATACCGGGCACAAATTCCAGACTCCGGGCTGATACTGAGAATTTCGAAATAGAAAAACCCAATACCACTTTACCCGACCTGGGGATCGAACCCGAGACCTCAGAGTGAGCCTCAATTGTAACACGTACGCATTACAACTGCGCCACCGAGGCAGTTTATGATTTTATGTTTACAAAATTTTCGGTACCATCGTAATTAAGTGTAGACAGTAAAATATTACTGGAAAATAATATAAATCATCAGTTATATTATTTTCCAGTAATATTTTTTCATATTTTCCAAGAACGATGAAACAATATTGAGCCGATTTATAGGTCTTGCTGGAGTTTTGGTGTTAATTACTTTCAGTACAATGCTTCTTAATTATTTTTTTTAAGTCATAATCCGGCAAACGAGCAAGTGGGTCACCTGGTGGTAAGTGATCTCCACCGCTCATGTACTCCCACAATACCAAAAGATCATGGGTGCGTTGTCGACCTTAAAGGAAAAGGATAATTAAGGAATTTGGGAAGGGGAGGGGATTTGGGCCTCCGGATATCTCACTCACCGTACGAAACGCAGCAGCGAGCTGCTACTTTACGCCGGTTTTCTGTGAGACAGTGGTAATGACCCCGACGAGCCGGCCCATACATGCTGTAGACAAAAGTGTCTACAGCGTGGCTCTACCACTCCGAAATTACAATATAGCGTAATAAATATAACACTAATTACAGTATACCGCTACACACAGAAAACCGGCGTAAAGTAGCAGCTTGCTGCTGCGTTTCGTACGGTGAGTGAGATATCCGGACGCCCAAATTCCCCTCCCCTTCCCAATCCCTAACTTATCCCCTTCCTTTAAGGTCGGCAACGCGCCCATGATTATTTTAGTATTGTGGGTGTACATGGGCGGTGGATATCACTTATCACCAGGTGACCTACTTGCTAGTTTGCCGGCCTATACTATAAAAAAAAACGTGCATATATTATTCATTCAATTTGGAGTTATTTTACGGAAGTAACTATATTATACAACCTCCGTGGCGCAGCGGGCGAGTAGCCGGTTGCGAAGCGTGAGGCCGTGGGTTCGATTCCCGCACCTTGACAAATGTTTGTCTGATCTACAAATATTTGTCTCGGGTCTGGTTGTTGTGGGACCGCAAGTCCCTCGTAGTTCCCGATACCCACGATACAGGTTTAACCTAGTGTGGGGTCGGGACTATCTGTGTGACTGTTGGGTGTATTTATTTATTTCTTGGTTTTGATCGAAAAATTCATTTATTGTGAATGAAAACGAATACCCGTTGAGTGAGTTTAAGACGGCTGTTTTGTTTTTTTCACAACAAATGACTTTTTCGATCAAAACCAAGAAATAATATAGTTACTTCCGTTAAATAACTTCAAATTGAATGAATAATATATGCACGTAAATAATGACAATGTTTTATGGCTCACAATAAACAATTTCGTGTTAGTTTATCGAATTTAACGTTCGCAGCTATTCAAACAACAACAACTGCTCTTGTCGCTCTCTCGCGGACGATTTAATGAGTTGCGGTCAATTGACCGTAACTAAGTGCGCAATTTCTTTGTACCGCACAGCTTGTCTAGTAGTATACATTAAAGTCTTTGTTGGTTACCAATCTACTATCGCTTACGCTAAGACGTTTGAGTTTGTTCGAATAGAATCGACACGAAGCGTTTGCCACTTGTCTAGGGCCACTGATTTGTTTTATAGGCCAGAGGCCGATAAATGAACAAACCGCTCATCTGATGGTAAGTGATCTCCACCGCCCCTGAACAACAATAATGTCAGAAGAATCATAGACGCGTTGCCGACATTAAAGGAATGAGGATTGAGAAGGGAAATGGGCTTCCAGTAATCTCACTCACCGTACAAAACGCAATAACAAGTTGCTACTTCACGTTGGGTTTCTGTGAGACAGTGGTCAAATATTATTGTCCTGGCTCAGCAAAGTATACAATTTTTTTTTTTTATTAGATTGAATGACAAGACGAGCAGGTCGCTCGCCTGATGGTAAGCGCCACGCCTGCCCATAAACAGAAGCAACGCCACACAGAACTTTAAATAAAGCACTGCATGACACTAGACTGCGCTCGTCACCCCGAGACATAAGGTGTTAAGTCTCGTAATGCCCAGTAATTACACTGGCTTCAATGTCCTTCACACCGGAACACAACAGTGCTTACACATTGTTGCTTGGCGGCAGAAATAGACAAAGCGGTGGTACCAACCCAGCCGGTCTCTCGCAAACGAGGGACCTACCACCTTGTTATAATACCATATAATATAAATACACCCAACAGTCACACACATAGTCCTGACCCCACACTAGGTTAACCTGTATCGTGGGTATCAGGAACTACGAGGGACTTGCCAACCCACAACACCCAGACTCGAAACAAATATTTGTGGGTCACACAAACATTTGTCTCGGTAAAAACACTCCCGCACACACACAATATTTCAATATAAATAAATTAATAATATGTTTAATTTAAAGCAGTTTTTAAAGCAGTGATAGCTCAGCGGGGAGTGGTATGAACTGTCGAGACGAAAGTCGCAGGTTCGAAACCAGCCCCAAGTGCATACACCTCTGACTTTTCTAAGTTATGTGTGTAATAATTGTTAATTATCGCTTGCTTTAACGGTGAAGGAAACACCGTGAGGAAACCTGCATACCTGAGAAGTTCTTCATTAGAATTTCGAAGGTATGTGAAGTTTGCCAACCCGCATTAGGCCAGCGTGGTGGACTAAGGCCTAACCCCTCTCATTCAGTAGAGAAGGCCCGTGCCCAGCAGTTTGACGTGTTTAATACAGGGCTAGTATTATTATTTTAAATAGCTGTTAACTCTCTCTTATGATGACACAGAATGTTTCATAAAAACAAGTAGCTAATGGAGTAAAACACACACAGACACACCCAAAAATTCAATATAAATAAATTAATAATATGTTTAATTTTGTTAACAATTTGCTAATCTTTTGGAGTATAAAGTGTCGCCGCTTAATATTGAGGTGGGCGGTAATGTCTGCAGTCTGCAACACAGTTTGTAACTAATATAGATACATACGCACTCAAGTCTGTAATCCCTGAAGGGGTAGGCAGAGGTGTAACCAGTACACCCACATTTCGCCGAGCGTATCTCCGTCTCACTATGTGATAAGGGGCGAGTCTATCGCCATACCGGGCACAAATTCCAGACTCCGGGCTGATACTGAGCATTTCGTAATAGAAAACCCAATACCACTTTATCCGAACCGGGGATCGAATCCGAGACCTCAGCGGTGGCCTCAATGGTAACGCATACGCATTGCAACTGAACTCGGGTTCGATGCCCGGGTCAAGTGATATTGAGTTTTTCTATTACGAAATGCTCAGTATTTATTTATTTATAATGCTTTATTATACATAAGAAATTTAGTAAAAACTAAAAAGACAAAAATACATAGTACAATTGTCGGCTTTATCGGCGGTATCAGCCCGGAGTCTGGAATTTGTGCCCGGTATGGCGATAGGCTCGCCCCCTATCACATAAGGGACGGAGATACGCTCGGCGAAATGTGGGTGTACTGGTTACACCTCTGCCTACCCCTTCGGGGATTACAGGCGTGAGTGCGTATGTATATTATTGTTCCAAATAAATAAATAAATACACCCAACAGTCACACACATAGTCCTGACCCGACACTAGGTAAACCTGTATCGTGGGTATCAGGAACTACGAGGGACTTGCGGTCCCACAACACCCAGACCCGAGACCAATATTTGTGGTTCACACAAACATTTGTCTCAGTGTGGGAATCGAACCCACGGCCTCTCGCTTCGCAGCCGGCTACTCGCCCGCTGCGCCACGGAGGCTGTCAAATATAAATACATTATTATTATTATCACTTACGGTCCCACAACACCCAAACATAATAATATTTGTCGTTACGGGAATCGAACCCACGGCCTCTCATTTTACAGCAGACTACTCAGCCGCTGCGCCATAGACGCTGAGATATTACAAAAATCATCAGTGCAAGTTAACTGCAGGGCCGCGGAATCGAATCCCGTTCATCTTGACCTGTTCAATACCGGTTATTGCAGATATACACTTTTCGTAATGCATGTAATTATATGTTGCGAACTTTAAATAATCTACGATGAAGATTTTAACCCAAGACTAAAAAGAGGGGTATTGTACATTTGACCTCCTTTTTTTTCATAGGCCGGCAAACGAGCAAAAGGGTCACCTGATGGTAAGTGATCTCCACTGCCCATGTACGCCCACAATACCAAAAGAATCATGGGTGCGTTGCCGACCTTAAAGGAAAGGGATAATGGGAAAGGGAGGGGGTTTGGGCCTCCGGATATCTCACTCACCGTACGAAACGCAGCAGCAAGCTGCTACTTTACGCCGGTTTTCTGTGAGACAGTGGTAATGACCCGGACAAGCCGGCCCATACATGCTGTAGACAAAAGTGTCTACAGCGTGGCGCTACCACTCTCCTAACTCCTCCTTGTCTGGTGTCTGGTCTGGTTTCACAAACAAATGGCTAAAGCGGAACTCTTATCATTTCATCATGACCGTCTGGCCGTCTGCCCGTCTCTATGTCATGAGCGGATTACATCGACTAGCAACTGATCACATTTGTTAATGTTCATTCAAACGCTCGATTGGTTGCAATGATCTTTTTTATTTGACGTGACGAAACAAGCAAGTCGTTCGCCTGATGGTAAGCGCCACACGTGCCCATAAACAGAAGCAACACATAGAACTTACAAAGCACTGCAAGGCATTGGACTGCGCTCGTCACCCCGAGACATAAGATGTTAAGTCTCATTATGCCCAGTAATTTAAATTTGTAAATGTCCTTGTACCTGAGGCTCATTATTTTGTCTCCCGCTTTGCTATGGAGGGAAGTGGACAATTAATATTTCCAACTCCTCCTTAACTTTCTATTTGATTAATTTCGTTGCGGGACAAAGACAATTTAGCATTTCCAGAGACTCGCCGAGCTTCACTGCTCGGTGTCAATAAAAATGCGTGCCACTGTCGATCCTGGTGCACAGGAGTTACAGTGGTGGGTGTGTGGGCGGGGTAGTCTCTGGCTTCAATGCCCTTCAAAACAGATCACATTTTTGCTTGTCAGAAATAGTCGGCGCGGTGGTATCAACCCAGACGGCCTCTCGCTTACGAGGGACCTACCTTGGAAACCTTGTTGTGACTTTTTAGTCGCGGGGAAAAGCGAATTATTGCTGCCTCCCCACCCTGGGGGATGGCGGAACGGTTATGTTGGGTTCACCGGCCTTAAGACCCAACGTTAAGCTGTCCGGGAGAGATGGTAAATCCGGGCGACCGCTGGGCCGAGTCCCTAACACTATATACTCGTACACCCTACACCGGCATACCAGCTAAAAACCCCGCGACAGCCATCTTGGAGCGGCCCCGGGATATCCTTAGATAAGCTAAGAATTGCTGCTGGAACCGCCCCTGCGCGGTGCCGCCTAGCGTCCCCGTCTCCTTGTCGGGGGGCACAAAAGCCTCCGAGCACCGCATTGTACAAAATTTTAAGGTGTCACAACATGAATAAAGTAACATAATATGTATTATTAGCAAAAATTAAAGAAATATTTGACATTAAGATTAAAAAGATAAACGACTATTTAAATTATATGTCGATATGTAACAAAAACACTTTCACTTATATATTACACAAAACTAAACATGATGAAACATGAGCAAAGATAAATTAACGAAAATATTTAAAGAACTATAATAATATCATCATCATCATCAGCCACAAGACGTCCACTGCTGAACATAGGCCTCCCCTAATGCCTTCCAGGCAGACCTGTTGGAAGTGGCCTGCATACATCGGCAATAATCATATATAATGTATGATATATACAATATGTAACAAAAACCGCGTCGGACCTTTTAGGGTCGTGAAGATAGACTTATAGACAGCTTAATAAAATTGGTTAAATTAAAAATTAATAAACAGAAGCGAGATTACTTACACTGGTAGCTTAGAAAAGTGAACATTTCAAGTGTCGTACTGCCGGGGCGCGGCGCGTTTGATGTAGGTAGCCGCCGCAACTTACTATCTCGCTCTGGCTCCGATTCATCGCTCTTGCACAGGTAGTCAATCGAAATACGGTTCACAAACAATAAAATAATACAAAATAAATATGATTATTTTTGTAGCCTCATTTTCATATGCGAGTTATTTCATCATTACGTTTGAATATCGATTCTGATATCACAGTTAAAACGTCGGACAGGGTTTTTGTTACATATTGTATAATGTAGAGAACCAGCAATTGTTTTGTTTTGTTTTAATCTCTTAACAATGTAAAAACGACTTTTTTGAAAATTGGCAATTTATCGGCCTGCCTCGGTGGCGCAGTTGTAATGCGTACGCGTTACGACTGAAGCTGACGCTGAGGTCTCGGGTTCGATCCCCGGGTCGGGTAAAAGTGATATTGGGTTTTTCTATTACGAAAAACTCAGTATCAGCCCGGAGTCTGGAATTTGTGCCCGGTATGGCGATAGGTTCGCCCCCTATCACATCATGGGACGGAGATACGCTCGGCGAAATGTGGGTGTACTGGTTACACCTCTGCCTACCCCTTCGGGGATTACAGGCGTGAGTGCGTATGTATGTAATTTATCGAAAAATTCATCCACTTTGTTGCACCGTGTTGCATGTAAGTGCGCTGTATTAGAAAACAGGCTACTTTTTGTCCCGGAAAAAGTCATTTAAGCGAATGGGGCCGCGGGCAAAAGTTAATTGAACATAATTAAAATATTACCGGAAAATAAACATTACCTCCTTTGAGGTTAATCTGTAATGTAATAAAATTTTATTATTAAATTGCATTATATTCACAATTACTTTAGTCTTAATGGCTTAGTGGCTTGTTTAGGCCAAGAAACCTTGACCGGGTTCAAACTCGAGCTTGGCCAACCACGTTTTTTTATTAGAGCACGTCTGCCCATAAACAGAAGCAACGCCACACAGAACTTTGAATTACAAACTGCATGACATTGGACTGCGCTCGTCACCCCGAGACATAAGTATCATAATACCTAGTAATTTCACTGGCTTCAATATCCTTTGAATCGGAACACAACAGTGCTTACACGCTGCTGCTTGGCGGCAGAAATAGACAAAGTGGTGGTACCTACCCAGACAGTGGCGGATCCAGGATTGTACTTACATATGTAATAAATTACTTTACTTATCCTAATTCCGCTAAACTATAAATCTTCCTAGTCCCTGCGAGAGGTCGGCTGGGTTGATCCCACCGCTTTGTCTATTTCTGCCGCCAAACAATAGTATGTAAGCTATGTAGTGTTCCGGTTTCAAGGATATTGAAGCCAGCGAAATTACTGGACATTATGAGACTTAACATCTTATGTCTCGGTATGACGAGCACAGTCCAATGCCATGCAGTACTTTGTAATTCAAATTTCTGTGTGAGTAATCTGTTTATGGGCAGGCGTGGCGCTTACCATCAGACGAGAGACCTGCTCGTCTCGCCATTCAAGCTAATAAATAAATAAATGAAAGATTCAGGTAGATTTGACATAGTTTAGTTTATACAAAAAAGCCATTCACACAAGTGGTGCCGCGAGCAAAGCCAGTAGGCATAATAAACAAAGTTTTCTTACAAAACTGTATACAAAGTACAATAATTATTCTTTGAAATAATTAACAGTTATCATCAGGATCTCGACGAGTCCACGGACGGGGTAATTTGATAAATTACTGTAGCTTGCAAAAACTTTAATGTATACTACTAGACAAGCTGTGCGGTACAAAGAAATTGCGCACTTAGTTACGGCCAATTGACCGCGTCATTTAGTCGCCCGCGAGAGAGCGACAGGAGCAGTTGTTGTTGTTTGAATAGCTGCGAACGTTAAATCGAAATTGTTTATTGTAACCCATAAAACATTGTCATTATTTAACTATGTTATTTCTTGGTTTTTATCGAACAAGTCATTTGTTGTAAATGAAAACTAATACCAAACAAAACAGCCGTCTCAATATTGCCATCTCGCTTACTCTCAACTTCTCTCGCTCCCACGCCTTAGACGTCATTCCCGCCGCATACAACACAATTTTACTTCTGAACAGCCCGTCTATGGTATTAAAGTCTTTGATAGCTTCTTCTAATAGTGTCAGTGACGCAGTGGTCATAATATATCCGGCTGTGAAATGACACGCCACGGCTTCGATTCCCGCACTGAGACAAATATTTGTGTAATCCACAAATATCTGTTTCGGGTCTGGGTGTTGTGGGACCATAAGTCCCTCGTTGTTCCTGATACCCACGATACAGGTTAACCTAGTGTAGGTATGAAATGAAATGAAATAATTTTATTAATCATGTAGGCAATTAAAATAACGCTTATGACAAGTCAGTACAAAATAAAGAAACTTATGTATAGAAATCATATCAGCTAATGTATACATAACATACATAGCATCGTCAAAATACACTGGGCAACTATACATTTTACAATATTTTTATAATAGTCCAGAATTATTAAGTATTATTATTATTTTACCTCTTCTTCTTTTTTATAGGTGGATATGCATTACCGAAACGGCACGTGTTTTAAAACTACCACCGGATCCAAAACGACCCAGCCTGAGAAGACCCAGCGAAACAAAATCAGTGGGCCTACTTTACCACTGGATTATACGCGGCGCGACCCAGTCCTGAGAAGATCCAGCTAGTCAAACTCAGTGGACTTGTTATCATGGCGTGGCGTTTACTATCAGGCGAGCTACCTGCTCGTCTCGTAATTCAAACTAAGAAGAAATAAATGATTTTGAAGATCTCCAAAACTATGTATACCAAGCTTAACAAAAGCCTCGCCTTACTTTAGCCTGTGTATAACATGTTTTATAACTCCAATAATTAATATTTAACCTGTTTTTGTGTGATAAGTTTGTTTATTATTTAAATCACCGATAAGCTATAAATTTTGGTGGGAGAAGGATTAACATTTCAATGTTGAATTTTGAAGTTATTTATAAGCTATAAATTTTGGTGGGAAAAGGATTAACATTTCAATGTTGAATTTTGAAGTTATTTTTAAGTGTTTTTGACCTGAATTGGTCGTAAGTAGTAGAGCCACGCTCTGGATAGTTATGTCTGAAGCATGGATGGGCTGGCTCCTCCGGGTCATTACCACTGTCCTACAGAAAACCGACATAAAACAGCATCTTTCTGTTTCGTACGGAGAGTGAGATATCCGGGGGCCCAAACCCCCTTCCCTTTTCCAATCACTTAATTATCCCTTTATCTTAAGGTCGGCAACGCGCCCATGATTCTTCTGGTATTGTGAGCGTAGTACATGGGTGGTGGGCACTTACCATCAGGTAACCCACTCATTTGCCGGCCTAATCTATTTAAAAGACAAAGAAAACTAAAAAGCGAATAATAAAATTAACTGAATGACATACATACGCACTCACGCCTGTAATCCCCAAAGGGGTAGGTAGAGGTGTAACCAGTAGGTACATTCACATTTCGCCGAGCGTATCTCCGTCCCATGATGTGATAGGGGCGAGCCTATCGCCATACCGGGCACAATTTCAGACTTCAGGCTGATACTGTGCATTTCGTAACAGAAAAATCCAATATCACTTTTACCCGACCCGGGGATCGAACCCGAGACCTCAGTGTCAGCCTCAGTCGTAACGCGTACGCATTACAAATGCGTCACCGAGGCACTCTGAATGTAGGTAATTTAAAGAGATTTTATTAGTGGTTCTATTTCTCCAAAAATAAATGGTATGGAAATAACGTATAACAAAACTTCTTCTTAAAACCGACTTCTTTGGAGTCGGTGAAATTTTATTTGACCGGTAGCGACACAGGCACCCATTCTAAAGAGACCTATAGAAATTGTTATTTTAGACTATTCAGTGTTTTTATTTTGAAGTCGGTTTCTAAGTTATGTTAAACGTTATTTTATTTTTCAATTTTTAGTGGTAGTTACAGCAATAGCATGTAAATTCCAATACAATAACACAATCGCGACGAGTGTACTGTTGTCCGTTGAGGAGGTTTATTTTTTTACTCCGGTCTCCGTCGTCAGATCTTAACCAAATTGAAATGGGACCACACTGGAAGCACCAGTATTCAAATAAAATAATAAATAAATAAATACACCCAACAGTCACACACATAGTCCTGACCCCACACTAGGTTAACCTGTATCGTGGGTATCAGGAACTACGAGGGACTTGCCAACCCACAACACCCAGACCCGAAACAAACATTTGTGGATTACATAAACATTTGTCCCGGTGCGGGAATCGAACCCACGGCCTGACCCTTCACAGCCGGCTACTCACCAACTGCGCCACGGAGGCTGTCATAATTCATAAATAAAAAAGAATCATCAAAATCGGTTCACCCAGTCGAAAGTTTTGAGGTAACAAACATAAAAAAATACAGTCGAATTGAGAGCCTCCTTTTTTGAAGTCGGTTAAAAATATAGGCAATGAAACCGAACTGCATCATTAAACAAGGATATAAATTATGTTTCTATTATATTAATAAATAGTTACTTAGTAATTTTATTCGATATTTATTTTATTTCCGTGTGGACTGCACGTGATTTAGTTTTATTACAATACTAGCTTTTGCTCGCGGCTCCGCCCGCGCGGATAGACTCCTATAACCGTCTCCAGGGTCCCATCTATCTGTACAACAAAATTCATCAAAATCGGTTCAGTGATTTAGGCGTGAAAGCGTAACAAACAAATATATTTTTTCCATAAAAAGTATCCTATGTTACTTCTTATACCTACCTCCAAGAATATGTGTACAAAGTTTCATGATGATCGGTTAAGTCGTTTTCGCGTGAAAGCGTAACAAACAAACTTACATTCACATTTATAATATTAGTATGATAATTGTGTTCCAAGAAGAAGTGATATTCAGCGGGTAGTGGTATGGTCTGTCGAGAGGAAAATCACCAAGAGCATGTACCGGTGACTTTTAAGTTACGTGTGTATTAATTGTTAATTATCGCTTGCTGTAACTGTGAAGGAAACATCGCGAGGAAACCTGTATACCTACCTGAGAAATTATCCATAGGGATTTCGAAGGTATGTGAAGTGTGCCAACCCGCATTAGGCCAGCGTGGTGGACTAAGGCCTAACCCTTCTCATTCAGTAGAGGAGGTCTGTGCCCAGCAATAGGACGTGTATAATACAGGGCTAGTATCATTATTTATTATTGGCGAAGTGTCAAACTATAGTTATTCATACTGTAAAAGAAAACTACCTATATACAAAAAACGAATAAGATAAATATAAAATAATTATTATTGCACATAACGTTTACCGAAACTTAGAATCCGACTTCAATTCTTAAATTTAAGTAGTGACTTTTTTGGATTGGTTGTAATGAAATGAAATGAAATGAAATAGTTTTATTCATCATGTAGGCAATTAAAATAGCGCTTATGACAAGTAAGTACAAAATAAAGAAACTTATGTAAGTACAGAAATCATATCAGCTAATATATACATAACATACATAGCATCGTCAAAATACACTGGGCAACTATAAAGTTAACAATATTTTTATATTAGTCCAGGATTGTTAAGTATTATTATTATTGTTATTTTTTCTCTGTTCTAAAGGTCGATATGGACCATAGGCATTACCGAAACGGCACGTGTTTTAAAACTACCACCGGATCCAAAACGACCCAACCTGAGAAGACCCGGCGAAACATATTATATTATATATAAACATATGTAAATATATTTTTAAATATATTTCTCGGCCTTGAGTATATCAATGCCTCTTAATATTTTATTAATTACATTGCACCAATAAAAAATGCAAAGTTTGTTTGATATTTCCAAAAAAAATTCAAGATATATTTATTTCTGTATTTCACAATCGATAAATGCAAATGAATATTTGGAACTTATTTCCTGGTTAATTTTTGCACTAATGTTATTTTGATGTCCTTGTTGTTCCAAATATTCATTTGTCGTTTTTATTATGTTCACAAAACTTGTTACTACATTTTCAGCTAGATAGGTTAATTTTCTTGGATCTTTTATATTCTTTTTTTTTTAATTCATGTATACTACTATCTTTACTTAGTAAATTATTTTTGCCCTTTTCCGGTTTGTCTCTGAGAGTAACTATACGATGTTTTTATTGTATGTGAATTTCAATAATTATACAGTATGTTTAACATGTGTGTTGAATTTATGTAAGGAACAAGAAATAAATAAAAAATATATATTTTATTTTTATGCCCTCAGAAGACTTCTTCGTTCTTTGAGAATATTTTTTACAATACCTAAGTATGCAATTCAGCATTTTCGTTAATGTACTATTTCCATCCAATATCTAAAACACAAACATCACACTTACCTTTCACCTACTTAAATTCACTTTAATAAGTAAGTACCTATTCCCACTTTGGCGTATTCGTTTTTGTTGTGTTTTACTATTCCACATTAACGCTTTGGAAGCGCTGTTCGCTCTAAGCTAATTCTAGTTATGAGTAAGCGAGATAGCAACAGTGAATCGGTTGTTTGGTTTTGTATTAGTTTTCGTTCACAATAAATACTATTTTCGAAGAAAATGTAGATATAGTAAAGATATATTATTTATTATAAGGTCCTGGATCTTAAAATATATGCACGAAATTATTGGCAACGTTTTATGGGTCACAATGAACAAATTCTTGTTATTTTGTCGAATTCAACGTTCGAATAGCCTCAAATGACAACAACCGTTCCTGTCGCTCGCTCGCTGTCGACTAAATGAGTTGCGGTCAATTGACCGTAACTAAGTGCGCACTTTCTATGTACTAGACAGCCGGTCTAGTAGTATACATTAAAATCTTTGGTTTATACGGATTTTATCGCGGTTTAATTTTAGTCCCGACGTTTCTAAAGCTTTTCAGCCTTCGTGGTCACGGGAGAGACTGAGGTGTAGGTCGTCTCGAAAAGTTAATGTTACATTGCCTACCTACATTTTAGAATTATACATTAATTTTTTAATTATGTAAAAGACACTAGTCCGATCTAAAATAAAAATTAAACCGCGATAAGATCCGTATAAACAAGTTTTATTTCAACGTGTAATATTCGCGTAAACATAAGAAATCACCAAATATTTCCTTTAAGTCGCGACGGAATGCTACTATTTAATGTGAGTAAAATTTAGGAGTTAACTAAAGAACGGGTTTGTTTGGGTGTGTGAGGCGCTGTCCCATCAAAAAATATGTTAAAATACTTCTTATTGTTCCGCAGTTCAATGCCATGCAGTGCTTTGTAATTTGAAGTTCAGTGCGGCGTTGCTTCTGTTTATGGTTAGGCGTGGCGCTTACCATCGATAGAGCGATATGCTGGCCTCGTCATTCAAAATATCTTCATACTTCCTTCCATATTCTTATCCTACTCGCAGTGGGATCGGCCCAACATGCTTTAACACATGTTAGAGAAAGATTTGGCTTGTAGTTTTTACGACCGGTCGCCTGCCTGATGTCAACGCCTCTGGGGAGAATACAAAATAATATTCAATGTTATATATTTAAATAAAATACGCTTACTCATATAAACGTGTATTTATTGTTACAACTAACCAAAGACAAAGAATGACATCTAGACAGATTATACAACAAACCTCACTTTAAAAGTAATAGATGTTTTTCAAATTAACATATTGGGTTTTTCATATACATACATACATATGCACTCACGCCTGTAATTCCCAAAGAGGTAGGTAAATTTGTAACCAGTACACCCACATTTCGCCGAGTGTATCTCCATACAACGGCGTGATAGGTGGCAAGCCTATAGCCATATCGGGCACAATTATCCAGGCTCAAGCTGAAGGGCTAAGAATTTTATGATAGAAAAACCAATATCGTCGCTTAGCTAACAATCGCGTAACTCGAAAATTGGCCATGTGATATTGTCATTGGATAAATTGTTTTTGCCGCGTATCCAATAAATTTACACAAACATTTAAATTAACCATACAAAGCACGATATTGAAATAGTTCTGTCACCGCGCAACTCATTGGTTACATCACACAAGTTCATAAAAAATATTCAGTTTTATCTCTCCTGAAAACTAAGCCAGTTTAATTTACGCGGTATTTTAGCTAAGCGACGATATGGTTTTTAACAGTTAGCTTATCGGTAATCCTACGACATAGCCCTAACTGTTACTCCCAGCTACGTATTGATACGCATATCGGAAAGTTTTTGCAACCTTTTTGTAATGACGCGCGCTAACCGCAAAAAAAGCTGACGACGGGGAATCACTTGTTTTTAAGCCGGCGGTCACATGGGTTTATAATTAAATTAATAATAATTAATTAATTAATTAATTATATACTAGATTTTTAACCGACTTCAAAAAAGGAGGAAGTTATCAATTCGGGGAGTTTTTTTGCTTTTAATATGTATGTACATCATTTTCTCCGCCAACTGTGGACCGATTTATATACCATAGACTGCCAAAGTAGGTCATCTGACGGTAAGTGATCTCCACCGTTGATGAAAGCCCACAATACACGCAGATTCATGGAAGGAAGAGGAGGATGGATTTGGGCCTTTGGATATCACCGTACAAAACTAAACAGCTGTAGGCTGCTACTTACTTTATGTCGGTTTTCCGGGATACAGGAGTGTGAAGCACTGTTGTGTTCCGGTTTGAAGGACATTGAAGCCAGTGAAATTACTGGGCATTATGGGACTTAACAACTTAAACTTCAACTTAACAACGAGTGGTAGAGCCACGCTGTAAACAATTTTGTCTACAGCATGAACGGACCGGCTCGTCTGGGGTCGTTACCAAAATCGACGTAAAGTAGCAGCTTGCTGCTGCGTTTCGTACGGTGAGTGAGATATCCGGAGGCCCAAATCCCCCTCCCCTTCCCAATTCCTTAATTATCCCTTTCCTTTAAGGTTGGCAACGCACTCATGATTCTTTTGGTATTGTGGGTGTACATAGGTGGTGGAGATCACTTACCATCAGGTGAACCACTTGCTCGTTTGCCGGCCTATGCTATAAAAAATATAAAATAAAAAAACTTATTTTTCGGGGTGACGAACGCAGTCCAGTGTCATACAGTGCTTTGCAATTTAAAGTTCTGTGTGGTGTTGCTTCTGTTTATGGGCAGGCGTGGCGCTTACCATCAGGCGAACGACCGACTTGAAACAATTAAAACAGTTAAAAATAAACTGGAATATTAATTTGGAGTCGCCTTCATTGTAATTTGATGGTCAATTATAAATGATACCACTGACCCAAAATACATTTTATTTTAAGCTTTTTCAAGCCGGTTTTAATTTTAGTTAAAAAGGTTTGATGTTATTATAGTATTTTTTGTGTAGAGATCATTATGTAAACGTCGAATTTTTTGTCTTCAAACACCGATTACAACTCCTTAAAAATAGATTTTCCTTGAGCTCTACTCTTTCGAATAAAATAGACATGTAAAAATCAGTTCGTTATATGCAAACAAACACTTTAATGTATACTACTAGACAAGCTGTGCGGTACAAAGAAATTGCTTAGTTACGGTCAATTGACCGCAACTCATTAAGTCACCCGCGAGAGAGCGACAAGAGCAGTTGTTGTTTGAATAGCTGCGAACGTTAAACTTAACTGTTAACTAACACGAAATTGTTTATTAAACATCAAACATTGTCATTATTTACGTGCATAAGTATATTATTCATTCAATTCGAAGTTATTTTACGGAAGTAACTTTTTAATAATATATTTGGTTTTGATCGAAAAATTCATTTATTGTGAATAAAACTAATACCCAACCAAAACAGCCGTCTCTATATTGCCATCTCGCTTACTCTCAATTCCTCTCGCTCCCACGCCCTAGACGTCATTCCCGCCTCGCCAGCCGCGTATGCAACACAATTTTACTTCTGATCAGCCCGTCTATGGTAATAAAGTCTTTGTATGACAATTAGGTATGCATTTTTATATTTTCATACTTAATTATGCTTTTTTTTAGAGCAGTGATAGCTCAGCGGGGAGTGGTACGGACTGTCGAGACAAAAGTCGCAGGTTCGAAACCAGCCCCAAGTGCATACACCTCTGACTTTTCCAAGTTATGTGTGTATTAATTGTTAATTATCACTTGCTTTATCGGTGAAGGAAACATCGTGAGGAAACCTGCATACCGGAGAAGTTCTTCATACGAATTTCGAAGGTATGTGAAGTCTGCCAACCCGCATTAGTCCAGCGTGGTGGACTAAGGCCTAACCCCTCTCATTCAGTAGAAGAGGCCCGGCCCAACAGTAGGACGTGTATAATACAGGGCTAGTATTATTATTATTATGATTTATGCTTTTTTTCGTTATTATTCATCATCATCAGCCACAAGACGTCCACTGCTGAACATAGGCCTCCCATAATTCCTTCCAGGCCGACCTGTTGGAAGCGGGCTGCATCCATCGGCTTCCTGCAACCCTTGTCAGGTCGTCGTTCCATCTTGTAGGTGGACGTCCTCTGTTGCGCTTGCCCGTACGTTTTTATTGGCGAGCTATAAAATCAATTAATCAATGTTTGATCAGCCTCTTTATTCCGAACGCGGTTTTATATGATCTAAAATAATTTATGGTCACGTTTTAAATCACGTGGATGTTAACAAATTCAAAAACTATACTAAAATTATAGTGTGCGGTGACTTTAATGTTAATATTCTGATTGGTTCTCTCGAAAAATGAAAATTTATACAAATTATAGGACCTTCTATTTCCCTATATAATCTGGACTAAAAACAAGCCCACTGAGTTAGACAAATGGCCGTTGCAGACGATGCGCAGTAGCTTGCGCAAGTACTACTACTGTGCATAAAGTTTCATCATGTGAACATATTTTGTTTAGTAAAAGTGCGAGTGCAAGTTGCTTAGTTGTGCTCTGGTCCTTGCGCGAGTACTACCCGTTTTCCCCGCTACTCCTCCTCCACCCCGCGCAGCTCGCATTGCGCATCGTGTGAACACGAGGCCGTCAGTACTGGCGCCAGTTCATTCTTGTTACCAATGATTAGTACTTGCGCAAGCTACTGCGCATCGTCTGCAACGGGCATTACACCCGGTTTCTGAAAGGCTGATCAAATCAACATTCAACTAACAGAACTTTGATTGTGACACCGCTGTCAAATCAATTCGAGTTGCTGAAACATTGATTATAGTGTAAAAATTAATAATTGATGTCTCTTGAGTATCGTTTGAGACACGATTAATTTGAAAGTTATGTTAGCTCATGAGTGGTAGAGCCACGCTGTAGACACTTTTGTCTACAGCATGTATGGGCCGACTCGTCCGGGTCATTACCACTGTCTCACAGAAAACCGGCGTAAAGTAGCAGCTCGCTGCTGCGTTTCGTACGGTGAGTGAGATATCCGGAGGCCCAAACCCCCTTCCCTTCCCAATCCCTTAATTATATATTTCCCATAAAGTCGGCAACGCGCCCGTGATTCTTCTGGTATTAGCGTACATGGGTGGTGGAGATCACTTACCATCAGGTGACCCACTTGCTCGTTTGCCGATCTATGCTATAAAAAAAGTATGATACAGGGCTAATTGGTTTTATTCTGAAAGGTTTTATATGTTCACGAGTTTGTGCAATCATATTTAGAACCTTAGACTTTATAATACATATGGGCGCACTTTCAGACCGCCCTCTATTGATTGACAAATAAAAATAAAACTATTATAGCCGGAAGTATTGACATTGATGTAATTATGTATTAAATAAATTCCAAGAATCATTTCAAATTATTTGGCAATTTATCTACATGCTTTCATATTTTTTTTACTTGTTTATACTGCTATGTTACAAAGTTAATTTCAACTACCGGAAATGTATTCAAATTAAGAATTATTTAATTAGGAACTATCTTTAAATCTATGCTAAATTACTTTGATGTGATTTACATATTTGTATGATTTTAATTTATCGCGCAGACTGTAAAAGCAACGATTTTATTGCTACCACCTATTTATTATAAAATTGTGTTTTGCTAACATCCGCTACTATTGAATTATTGTTATAAAATAGTTTATAATTGATTTGTGATGTATAACAATTGTCCAATTATATGTTTAAAGAACTCTTAAATTTTATAATATTTATTTGTTTTGTTTAAATTAGTTTCAAATGAAATACAGATATATGATTGATTGTCACTATAGATGGAAGGGATTTCTATTGTAAGAATTGCTATTAAAACGATTGCTGTTCAGCAGCAAGACACGAAAATCGATTTAAACGAATGCAATCCCTGCAGAATCGTTTTCTGCGTAGGGTCATGGGGGCACCGTGGTACGTGCGTAATCGCAACCTCCACGTAGATGCCAATTTGCCGACAATCAGGCAAGTCACGAAAGTGGCTAGCAAACGTTACTTCGATCGCGCCGCGCATCATCCGAACACGCTCATTCGTAAAGCGTCGATTTACACTCCCTTTGATCGCGCAAAGTGGAGACGACCGCGTTCCGTCCTCACCGATCCCGACGATGCGACCACCGTGGCCATCCGAGAGATAGAGGAAGTTCTCACTCAAATACACTCTACAAGACCGTCATTCCGTCCTCGCCGAAGAGGACCTCGCCGCGCTCCCCGAAGCACCCCCGACCCTTCGACCGGCCCGCGTGCCGATGAATTACGATAAAATAGATTATAAGTAGGTTATAATATTTCCCCAAACCACCAATCGCAAATGTCTTTGCCCTCTTCCAGTGGCCGTCCTGAGCCGAGGTCCGTATCCCCCATTAGGGGGGATGCCCTCAGCGAAGGTCACTTAAATTTTAGGGCTGGAGTGCCTACAAGCATTCGCCCGAAAGTCCGGTGACGCTGACAAAAGCCGACTCACGGTCAGGCTATCAGCATTCGTCCACACAAAAAAAAAAAAAAAAAAAGCAGCAAGACACAGTAATTTTCTATAACTCGTGTGGTAACGAATAAAGTCATTATAAAAGGACAGTGTTTGCATATCATGGATCTGGGAGGAACCTCTGATACGGCGCCGACATATACTACGTGTACTAGACGGGCTGTTTGGAAGTAAAATTGTGTCACATAACGCGGGAGTTTGACAGCTCACAAACAGGGAGCGCGATAGGGGTTCTAGTTGAGAGTAAGCGAGTTGGTAATATTGAGTTACGGTCAATTGACCGCCACTTAATAGTACAATTTATATGTACCGCGCAGCTTGTCTAGTAGTATACATTAAGTCTTTTTTATAACTATATTGAACTGCCTTTTTCGGGATAAAAAGTAACCTGTGTTATAGTCCTGGTCATGGTCTACCTGTGTGTCAAATTTCATTGAAAACCGTTCAGCCGTAAGTCGTGATTGAATAACAAACATACACTTTCACGTTTATATTAGTAGTAGGATGTGTGTGAGATTTAAATTGTCGTAGATACGGGTGTGGTTCCTCAAATTGCCCAATCTGGGCATCGAATAAAAGACCTCACCGTTCCATACGCCCTCACGCAGGCGGAGGATTACAGGTAATCCCCGAAGGGGTAGGCAGAGGTGTAACCAATACACCCACATTTCGCCGAGCGTATCTCCGTCCCATGATGTGATAGGGGCGAGCCACCTCACCGTTCCCACCAATAAAAAAACAAAAATCAACTAAATCAATTTTATTCCAAAAACAACTAAACAGCTAATAAATACAATACATTTTTATAAATAATAATTTGTGCCGCCACGTTGCGGTAACATAGCACGCTAGCCAACTTGTGGGGTAGACAGATAAATTTATCAATAGAAATTGCAGGTTTTTTCATTGTTTTTTTATGCATAGATCGACAAACGAGCATTTGGGTCACCTGATGGTAAGTGATCACCACCGCCCATGTACGCCTACAATACCAAAAGTCACGGGCGTGTTGCCGACCTTAAAGGAAAGGGATAATTAAGGGATTGGGAAGTGGAGGGGATTTGGGCCTCTGGATATCTCACTCACCGTACGCAAAACACAATGCTGCTACTTTACGTCGGTTTTCTGTGAGACAGTGGTAACGACCCGGACGAGCCGGCCCATTCATGCTGTAGACAAAACTGCCTACAGCGGGGCTCTAACACTTACAGAACGTCTATTACGAAAGTCAGTGAAATATTTAATAAAATATTTAACGTGCAATTTCTATTGAAAAATACAATAAGAGGTCTAATAATGCATAGTCTATAATTGATCCGTGATCTCTGCCTGGGAATCAAACCCGTGACCATGCTGTCCTAACCCCACTCACACCGATACATACAAATTATTTAAATAATTATTAATAAGTAAAACAATGTAATACTTATACAAATAAATTACTATTCCAATAATTTAAAATTACTGGCATTTACACGACTGCTCAAAAAGGAGTGTTAACCTATCAGGATACAGGTATTTGTAACACATGATAAAATTAGGGGAAGCAATTAAATGATGGTTTTTTTTTTTTTTTTTTTTTTTTACTAGCCCTTTATTATATACGTCCCACTGCTGGGCACGGGCCTCCTCTACTGAATGAGAGGGGTTAGGCCTTAGTCTACCACACTGGCCTAATGCGGGTTGGCAGACTTCACATACCTTCGAAATTCTTATGAAGAACTTCTCAGGTATGCAGGTTTCCTCACGATGTTTCCTTCACCGTTAAAGCAAGTGATAATTAACAATTAATACACACGTAACTTAGAAAAGTCAGAGGTGTATGCACTTGGGGCTGGTTTGGAACCTGCGACTTTCGTCTCGACAGTCCGTACCACACCCCGCTGAGCTATCACTGCTATATGGCATTTAGAAATTAAAAATTTGCTACTATTTAATAGTCACAAAGGTGGTAGGCCCCTCTTATGCAAGACCGTCTGTTTGTACCATCGCTTTGTCTATTTCCGCCGCCAAACAGCAGAGTGTAAGTAAGCACTATTGTATTCTGGTCTGAAAGATATTGAAGCCAGTGAAGTTACGGAACATTATGAGATTTAACAACTTATGTCTCGGGGTGACGAGCGCAGTCCAATGCCATGTAGTACTTTGCCCTGCATAGATGAGCATATCCATCCCATGATGTGATGGTCGAGCCTATCACCATATCGGTCACTAATTTTAATTCCGGGCAAATAGCTCATTCATATCGTTCATGGGTCGCCATTATTAAGCATCTTTTATTCTTTGGCACAATACATATTTTTCAAAGCACAATAACAGCTCACGCCTGTGTTTTCGAAGAGGTAGCCAGAGGTGCAACTTGTGCTCGCATGATTCGCGAGCTTATTTACGTTCTATGATGTGATAGGGCGAGACTATCGCCATACTAGCACATTCCAATCTTAGCAAAACTCATGTGTTGTTTTTCAAAAAGAAAAGTCGAAACACATATTATTGTGATTGCCCGACCTGGACTTTGAACCCAGTACCTAAGGTTTGATACTAGGCTGTCACTAGACCAATGAGGCGATATACAATATGTAACAAAAACCCTGTCGGGCGTTGTAACTGTGATATCAGAATCGATATTCAAACGTAATGAAATAACTCGCATATGAAAATTGGACTATAAAAATAATCATATTCATTTTTTAAACTTGAATTAATTTATTGTTTGTGAACCGTATTTCGATTGACTACGTCTGCAAGAGCGATGACATGAAGCCAGAGCGAGATAGCAAGTTGCGGCGTCTACGTACATCAAACGTGCCGCGCCCCTGGCTTCGTCAACACACACAGAAATTCAGATGTAAATATTTTTTCTTAAATATGTTCCCTTTTCTAAGCTACCTGTGTAAGGATAATATCTCGCTTCTGTTTATTATTTCTTTAATTTAACTATTTTTATTAAGCTGTCTATATGTCTAACTTCACGACCCAAAAATGGGCCCACAGGGTTTTTGTTACATAATATATTAAACAAATAATTAGCCCATATCAAAGAGTATGCCATATTTATCAATGTTTAATTAGTCACAAAGTGCTATATGTCCGAAAATAAATACCTCTTTTTTATAGCATAGGCCGGCACACGAGCATGTGGGTCACCTGATTGTAACTGATCAACCCCCGCTCATGCACGCCCACAATACAAAAATTATGGGCGCGTTGCCATTTCAACCTTTTAAAACTTTAAAACCCACCGTAAATAAAACCAAAACAATATCCAAAACACACAAATTCTCTTATCCCTCATAAATTATATCTCAGTACAAAAATTAGGAAAACAAGCGAAAATATTTTTAAAAAATAACGTCATATGACGTCACGTGATATCCGCTAGACGGAATTTTAAAACTCGCAGTGACGTCAATGTATACTGACGTAATTATACGTAACGATATGCTTATCGAGGGTAGTCATCGAAATAAGATGACAAGAAACCGTAACTCAAGCAATAAAATGACCCCACCAAAACTCTGTGCAAGGAGGCGGGGCTATAAAAGTCTGTGCAGCTCATTAATTCATCAATTCATCAAAATTAATTCATATTCTCCAGTTGACATTTAATACGTCAATTTTTTGCGCGGTGAAGAACGACGTACCTCGTATCGAACGTTTAAATTTAATATTTAGACATTAAGTTTTATGAAATAAAGTTGATTTTGAACGTTCATTACTATTTGTTGTGTGTATGAGTGTTACGTGTGATTTAACCTTTGCATGTGTAAGTAAGTGGAGTCGTATTTTCGGCAGAATCATATGAGAGTTATCGTTCTAGTTATCTTATTTCGATGACGGTAGTTTGATTAATTTTAACCCCAATTTAAAAATGACGTCATTAAACGTCGTGTATTTTCCGCACTTTAAGTACAAAATGTTTAACATTTAAATTGGAAAATGCAAATGGACTTAGTGGCTCTCAAACTTTAAAATGTTCAAACGCACTCACGCGTATCTCCGTCCCATGATTTGATAGGGGGTGATCCTATCGCCATACCGGGCACAAATTCCAGACTCCGGGCTGATACTGAGCATTTCGTAATAGAAAAACCCAATACCACTTTACCCGACCCGGGGATCCAACCCGAGACCTCAGCGTCGGCCTCAGTTGTAACGCGTACACATTACAACTGCGCCACTGAGGCAGCATTTTTTTTGTCATATTTTAAAATATAGTTTCTTATAAATGAGAAGCGCCTGATGAAAATGTTATATCTCAAAAGGTTTTATTTACAGTTTTTTACCTATTTTCTGGGTTAAAATAATAACTTTAAAAACCTCTAAAATGTCTTTAAGTCATGTAATATATTTAAAAAAATAAGTAGTGGAAAGGAATAAAAATATTACGTCATCATATTTTTTTAAGATTCAGAAATTATTATGAATAAACGCTTCTCAAATATTAAATACTTTAAGTCAATCTTTTACACAAATTGTAAGTTTTCCTCAAAAACACTTGTAAATTTAATACCCAAATATGCATTGCTTTTACGGCCGTTCTCACCTACTTACAGCGTAACTTTAATAGGGTAGTTTCCTATATTTAATTTTATACATTATTTTATAAACAACAGAAAATGATACGCAAAAGAAACCCTTTTATTAAAACACAATCAAAATTGATTCAGAAATGTGCCCGCAGTTATGACTTTAAATGTTGGTATGAGGAAAAGTGGGTGCGTAGTAGGGATATCTCACTATCTCGCTTGCACCATAATGAACATTTTACACAGTGACGTCAAAGTTTGCGTCGTCTGTCATTCGACAATTACCCCTTCTACAGGATTTGAATTTCTTCTAACCTATTTATATTTGGTCCGATTTATAAAATTCTTTCTGCAATAGATTTTGAATAAGGTAACTTATTGATTTAAATAATTTAAAAAATATAGTCAACCACCCTATTCAGCGATTCCTAAAGCGGGTTCCGTGGAAAAGTCACTAGCGTTCCGGCAAATTAGTTACATTTGCCACTGACTTGGGGCGAATTTCTGATCGGATTCACAAAATATACAACCACATTGAAGATGAACTCATACACTGATTAAATGCTTCCGATATGTTTGCTCATTTCATGTAAGCTAATAATTGAATATATGGTTCCATAAAATGACAAGCATTTATCGAGTGTTCTGTAACTTAAAAGTTTGGAAACCGCTGGTTTAAATGCCCCCTAAAAACCGGTTAAGTTTTATAGGTTAGGTGTCGATTAACATTAAGCATAGGTCGGCGAAAACGAGCGTATAACCCCCCCTTTTCAAATTAACTTTGAGAACCACTGTAATATATTATTGTTTAAAAATATTCATAAGACAAAAGCACTACTTATTTTCCTCTAAGCACCACTTATAATGGTAACGTGTACCTTATATGGTACATCAGTAATGTCTTAGGTACCTAGCTTAGTTGTGCCTAGGAGTTGTAATACTGTACCTAGGTACTGTGGTACATTGCGGGTAACCATGGTACAAGTGGGTACATTGGTGCAGTGTGGGTACTTTGGCATTACGCGGGTACTTATGCGTAATATGACACAATCGGTACCACACTAGGCCGATTTCAAATGAAGCCTGGTATAATATGGGTACATTGGTAAAAGTGTATATGATTAATATATTAATAAGTCTAATTTTATACATTATTTTATTTGTAAATAAATAAATAAATACACGTCCAACAGTCACACACATAGTCCTGACCCCACACTAGGTTAACTTGTATCGTGGGTATCAAGAACTACGAGGGACTTGACAACCCACCCAGCAACACCCAAACCCGAATAATTTTTTTGTGCATTACACAAACAATTGTCCCGGTGCGGGAATCGAACCCACGCCCTCTGCCGTCGCAGCCAGCTACTCTCCCACTGCGCCACGGAGGCTATAACCAATCAAAAATAATACGAAAAAGAAACTATTTAGCGAAAACAGAATCTCGGGCAATATGTGATTTTTCAAATCGAAATCTCAAACACAAGTAGCGATTGCCCGACCTAGGAATTGACCTCAGGACCTCAAGGTTTTGAGCCTTAGTACCCTGCCACTAGACCAATGAGGTTATAGTTGATATTTTAGGGTACCAAATGACATTGCAGTTACCCTAAATGTACTTTTAGGTACAATACCTTTTCTATATTATTATTGACTTCGTAAACAAAAATATATTGTATACATATTATACCAGGCTTATATTTTTTTTCTATTTTGGGTACACCATAAACTTATTTTTTTTATATTGCACGTTTTTAAACACAAGGTACGTCGGTAACATTAGGTACATTGCGGGTACCACATTGGTACATCTGGTACATATTGGGTACACAGGCACGGGTCTTTATTTACATACGTTAATATATAATTTAGATACTATATATGTACTACATGATGCTGCACTGGGCGTCGTTGCCCACCGGTGGGGCGAATCCTTGTGGGGGTGAGCCAATATCTCCCACCAACTCTGTAGGAGGTTGGCCTAGGTCTTGCATCTGAAATTATACAAACAGGAAACATTAGGAAATTCTTGTCGACTTTTGTAAAAGGGTAGTTGCTAGAATTTTTTTATTATTTAAATCAATAAGTTACGTTACTCAAAATCTATTGCAGAAATAATTTTATAAATCAGACCAAAAATAAATAAATTAGAAGCCATTCAAATCCTGTAGAAGGGGTAATTGTCAAATGACAGACGATGCAACCTTTGACGTCACTGTGTAAAATGTTCATTATGGTGCACGCGTGCAAGCGAGATAGTGAGATATCCCCACTACGCACCCACTTTTCCTCATACCAATATTTAAGTCATAACTGCGGGCACATTTCTGAACCAATTTTGATTGTGTTTTAATAAAACGGATTCTTTTGCGTATCATTTTCTGTTGCTTATAAAATAATGTATAAAATTCAATATAGGAAACTACCCTAATATGTATAGTTTTTGCCGCCATGTGGCGATAGTTCAGCCGGAAATGGAATGGACTATCAAGGAGGTCCTGGGTTTGATGCCGACATCTAGGACATACACCTCGTGACTTTTCTAGTACATACATCTCTAAATTTACTTAGTTAAGTATGTGTTCATTGTTAATAATAGTTCGCTTTAACTGTAAAGAAAAGCATCTGCACTTCTGACATGTTCTCTATAAGAATTTCGAATGTATATGAAGTGTACTAACCCGCTTTATTGCAGCGTGGTCGAGTAAATACTAACCCCTCGAATTAATAGAGGGATATGGCCTATAGTTAATATAAAATGTGTTACAGAAAAATTATAGTCATACAAGGTGGTAGGGTCCGTCGTATGCGAGAGGGAGTCTGTATGTATGGGCAAAACGCCATCTATTATCAGGTAACGGAACTACATATCAAACATCCGTGACAGCGCCATCTGTTGTCAAGTAATGTAAACATCCGTGACAGCGCCATCTGTTGTCAAGTAATGTAAACATCCGTGACAGCGCCATCTGTTGTCAAGTAATGTAAGTATATTTTCTGGAACGGTCCACACGCTTTTCGGGTCGGACACGTAGCCGGTATATAAAAGGTGCAGTGCAAACAAACAAACAAGTCGGTTTTATTACAAAAGCGACAAAAATGGGGCCTCCGGGCGACAAAACGAATTGAAGGCGAAATGTTTTACGGTGTTTGTTTGTGTGTCTGTACCATCGAAATAATATTGCTAGAAACGTAACTCAAGCAAAACAATGACCCTACCAAAACTCGGTGCAAGGGGGCGGGGCTATAAAAGTATGTGCAGCTCGTTCATTCATCGATTCATAAAAAAATATTAATGATTTCTAATAGTCGACACTTAATACCCTAAATTTTTACCTAATTATTTGCGCGGTGAAGAACGTCGTAACTCGATTTAGAAATTAACTTTTATGAAATAAAGTTGATTTTGAACGTTCATTACTATTTGTTGCGTGTATGAGTGTTACGTGTGATTTTACCTTTGCATCTGTAAGTAAATGGAGCCATATTTTTTGGCAGTTTCATATGAGAGTTATCGTTCTAGTTATCTTATTTCGATGGTCTAAATAAAGTGTGTTAACTTTATCGTTACCTTCTGCATAAGTTCCAGAACTTTCTCGAACCTCTTCTTCTTGACGTCTTCAGGATCCGACTCCTGTTCCGGTTCCAGTTCAGTGCACACCTGCTGCATCAGCTGCTGTTGCTGTTCGAACCTGACGGACGAAACGAAAACAATCAGGAATCAAGGCGGTTGATACGTAAAACTAGATTGATTCACTAATAGCAAAGAAATTAATGTATACTACATACTAGACAAGCTGAGGGGTACATTGAAATTGTACCACTAAGTTGCGGTCAATTGACCGTAACTCAATATTACCGTCTCGCTTACTCTCAATTAGAAACTGCCTGTGAGCTGTCCATAGAGTTGTACGTAGTACATAATAACTCCATGGAGCTGTCAAACTCCGGCGTTATGTGACGCAATTTTACTTCTAAACAGCCCGTCTAGTAGTATACATTAAAGTCATTGACTAATAGGGTATTCAATGGTACCCATAGTGGCCAGTGCCTCCTAACCCTTAATGTTCAATGTTACTCCTAGTGGCCAATCCTGGCCAGTTAACGGCCAAATTACTCCCAAAAAGTCAAGTTAAGTGTTAAGTCCCTTGTATCTAAGAGACCGTCTGGGTTTGTACCACCGCTTTGTCTATTTCTACCATCAAGCAGCAATGTGTAAACACTGTTGTGTTTGGATTTGAAGGACATTAAAGCCAGTGAAATTACTGGGCATTATGGTCTCAGGGTGACGAGGGCAGTCAATTGTCATGCAGTGCTTTGTAACTCAAAGTTCTGTGTGGCGTTGCTTCTATTTATGGATGGCGTGGTGCTTACCATAAGGCGAGCGACCTACTAGTTTCGACATTTAATTTAAAAAAAAAAACAAAATTAGGCAAAATTACCATTGTTGACAAGAATTACCCCTTTTGACCAAAATTACACCTTTTGACCAAAATTACACCTTTTGGCCAAAATTACCCCTGTTAGCCAAAATTACCCCTGTTAGCCAAAATTACCCGATATGTCGGTAATGTAACTGTTCATAAGAGTGCAACACGTAACACGTACCTCTCGTACTCGCTCTGTTCGATGTTGCTCTTGTTGTCTGCAAGCCAGGCCGGATACTTGTCGAGTAACTCCTTCAGTGATGGATACAACACCTCCTTGGACAGCAGCGACTGCATCATGCCCTGCATGAATGGAACGAACATGTTCCCGTCCTGTGGAACAAATTACATTACATAAGCATGACAGCCTCTGTGGCGTAGCGGGCGAGTAGCCGGCTGCGAAGCGTGAGACCGTGGGTTCGATTTCCGCACCGAGACAAATGTTTGTGTGATCCATTAAAAAAATCGGGTCTGGGTGTTGTGTGTTGGCAAGTCCCTCGTAGTTCTTGATACCCACGATACAGGTTCACCTAGTGTGGGGTCAGGACTCAGGACTATGTGACTGTTGGGTGTATTTATTTATTTATTATAAGCTCAAGCCTTTGTCCTCGAAGGGGTAGGCATAGATGCGACTAGTGCTGCATCCACGTTTCATAGAGCTCATTTCCTGCCCATGATGTGATAAAGAGTGAGTCTGAGGTGAGAATTCCAATCCCGAGCAAAATGTTTTTATTTAATCAAAAGTCAAACACAAGTTATCATTATCCGACCTGGGAATTGAATCCAGTACTTCAACTATCAGATTTAGTAAGCTGCCACTAAGTCAATGAGGCGGCGGCTTTTTTTACAATAAATATTTTAAACTATTATTTATTTTTAACTTTCTTGTTTTTTTTTTACTTTTATTTTCAATGATTTTCAATAAAATTGAAATTAATTTAATTTATTGAATTGCCATCTGTCCTTGATAAGTATGGCAAATTTCGAGTTACTCCGACGTTTTGAAGGGGCTCAAAATCATGTTCAAAATTTCCGTTACATACATACATACATGCTTCGGTGGCGCAGTTGTAATGCGTACGCGTTACGATTGAGGCCGACCCTGAGGTCTCGGGTTCGATCCACGGGTCGGGTAAAGTGATATTGGGTTTTTCTATTACGAAATGCTCAGTATCAGCTCGGAGTCTGGAATTCGTGCCCGGTATGGCGATAGGCTCGCCCCCTATCACATTGTGGGACGTAGATACGCTCAGTGAAATGTGGGTGTACTGGTTACACCTCTGCCTACCCCTTCGGGGATTACAGGCGTGAGTGCGTTCATATATACATACGTATGAAGCTAATAAAAGTGTATTAAAAATGTATTTACCTGCGCTCCCTCCCCGAAATTGAAGTTGTTGAACATACATTTAGTTATGTACTTTTTTTTTTTTTATAATATAAGCCGGCAAACGAGCAAGTGGGTCACCTGATGGCAAGTGATCTCCACCGCCCATGTACGCCCACAATACTAAAATAATCATGGGCGCGTTGTCGACCTTAAAGGAGAGGGATAAGTAAGGGATTGGGAAGGGGATGGGAATTTGGGCCTCCGGATATCTCACTCACCGTACGAAACGCAGCAGCAAGCCGCTACTTTACGCCGGTTTTCTGTGAGACAGTGGTAATGACCCGGACGAGCCGGCCCATACATGCTGTAGACAAAAGTGTCTACAGCGTGGCTCTACCAAAGTTATAATTGTATTGCATTTTTAGTGTTTGCTCTGTTAATAGGTAGCGCCATCTATTGTAATTTATATTTGACTTTGTTTTATGTGCCTTCAAACCTTTTTGGGCTATGTGAAGAGTCGTTTTGTAGAATATTGTAACAAACTAGGTTGTCAACTCGAGATCTTTGCAAGAGGCAGCACGCAACCTTTTTCTTCGCAACGAATACAATTATTTTCTATGTGTCGACTTGCGTATTTATTCATTCCGTAGTTTACACGTATTTTATTTTATTTTTTATTAGCTTGAATGACGAGACGAGCAGGTCGCTCGCCTGATGGTAAGCGCCACGCCTGCTCATAAACAGAAGCAACGCCACACAGAACTTTAAATAACAAAGCACTGCATGACACTGGACTGCGCTCGTCACCCCGAGACATACGGTGTTAAGTCTCATAATGCCCAGTAATTTCACTGGCTTCAATGTCCTTCAAACACAAGAGTGAAGAACTTCAAACACAAGAACACAAGAGTGCTTACACACTTTTGCTTGGCGGCAGAAATAGAAAAAGCGGTGGTACCAACCCAGACGGCCTCTCGCAAACGAGAGATCTACCACCTTCTACCACCACATTTTGTTAAAAATGTATTTACCTGCTGTCCCTCCCCTAAATTGAAGTTGTTGAACATATTGGCGAGATCCTGATCGTTGAATGGCGTCTGTAGATTTTCTGAATTTGTGTTCAGATTCTGAAGAGTTTGTGTGATCGCTGCTGACACCTGGAAGGAAGGGTAGCTTGATGATATTGGCGCTCTATTTGGCAGACTTCACATACCTTCGAAATTCTTATGGAGAACTTCTCAGGTATGCTGGTGTTTTTTTTACAATATTTAAAAGACTAAGTATTATTAAACGTAAATAAATCATACTAATATTATAAATGTGAATGTAAGTTTGTTTGTTACGCTTTCACGCGAAAACTATCTTAACCGATCATCATGAAACTTTGTACACATATTCTTGGAGGTATAAGAAGTAACATAGGATACTTTTATGAAAAAAAAAACTATTTGTTTGTTACGCTTTCACGCCTAAATCACTGAACCGATTTTGATGAATTTCGATGTAGAGATAGATGGGACCCTGGAGACGGTTATAGGCTACGTTTTATTTCGGAAAAGTCTTATTCACGCGGGCGGAGCCGCGAGTAAATGTTACTTGTAAATGAAGTACACGTTAGTTAATATTGTTAGTATATTGGTTAATACAGTACAGTTGACAGCCTCCGTGGCGCAGCGGGCGAGTAGCCGGTTGCGAAGCGTGAGGCCGTGGGTTCGATTCCCGCACCTTGACAAATGTTTGTCTGATTCACAAATATTGGTCTTGGGTCTGGGTGTTGTGGGTTGTCAAGTCCCTCGTAGTTCCTGATACTCACGATACAGGTTTACCTAGTGTGGGGTCAGGATTATGTGTGTGACTGTTGGGTGTATTTATTGATTTATATTATTTGCCTGTTCTATCTTATCATTGACCGCTGGGTCTGTGGGTGCAGGCTCCGGCTGATCTCCTTCACCGGGAGGCTTCAGGACTTGTGCAGCTGCCTCTGTAATCATTAAAAATAGTTTAAAATATTAATTTTGGTACATACATACATGCACTCACGCCTGTAATCCCCGAAGGGGTAGGCAGAGGTGTAACCAGTACACCCACATTTCGCCGAGCGTATCACCGTCCCATGATGTGATAGGGGGCAAGGCTATCGCCATATCGGGCACAATTCCAGATTCCGGGCTGATAATAAGCATTTCATGATAGAAAAACCCAATATAATTTTAACCCGACCCGGGAATCGAACCCGAGACCTGAGCGCCACCGAGGCATTAATTGTGGTATAATTTATTTTTTTATATTTTGATTCATTTTCGTAATAGGGGTATCTTTTTTGGATTATTTTCTATTACGTATACATTAATAATAACAATTCTAGCCCTGTATTATATATGTCCCACTGCTGGGCACGGGCCTCTTCTACTGAATGAGAGGGGTTAGGCCTTAGTCCACCACGCTGGCCTAATGCGGGTTGGCAGACTTCACTTACCTTCGAAATTCTTATGAAGAACTTCTCAGGTATGCAGGTTTCCTCACGATGTTTCCTTCACCGTTAAAGCAAGGGATAATTAACAATTAATACACACGTAACTTAGAAAAGTCACGAGGTGTATGCACTTGAGGCTGGTTTCGAACCTGCGACTTTCGTCTCGACACTCCATACCACTCCCCGCTGAGCTATCACTGCTTATTCATATATGCGTATACATTTATACTTACTTCAAATTCAAGTTAAAATTTACCCTATTGTAATGAGAAAAAGAGCATATCAACTCACCCGCCATTTTTGAGAATGTCTGGGCGATCTGTTCCTGTGTTATTTGTTCTTCTGTAAACAAGAAAAGATAATATTAGATTCGTTTATTCGGGTTCTGTACCCAATTGATGTCAACGGAACCCTGATACTTTTAACTTAATTACCTTGGCTGCCACTCGGTGGTGCCTCTGTTCTAATGGTTCGAGTCATGAATACAGATACACAATTGTACATACATACATACACACTCACGCCTATGTCCCATAGGGGTAGGCAGAGACTATTGAGTACCACAAGCTACGATCCTGACACACCTCTTTCGCCTCTTCCACATTCATACATCTTCTCATACATTTTCGTCGGTTGAGGGTACTCGTGACGTGACTCGGTAATTGTAGTTGCTGATTATTGTTAACTTCAACACTTCGACTTTTGACAGCTTCGTGGCGCAGCGGGCTAGTAGTCGGCTGCGAAGCGATAGGCCGTGGGTTCGATTCCCACACCGAGACAAATGTTTGTGGGATCCACAAATATTGGTCTCTGGTCTGGGTGTTGTGGGTTGGCAAGTCCCTTGTAGTTCCTGATACCTACGACACAGGTTTACCTAGTGTGGGGTCAGGACTATGTGTGTGACTGTTGGGTGTATTTATTATTATTATCTTTAGCAGGCATCCCAAGTACTGGCCCAGGGACCCTGACCTGATGGGAGCACAAATCATCAAATCAAATCAAAACCTTTTTATTTTTTATAGTATAGGTCGGTAGCGAACAAGTGGGTCACCTGATGGTAAGTGATCTCCACCGCCCATATACGACCACGATACCAAAAGAATCATGAGCGCGTTGCCGACCTTAAAGGACAGGGATAATTGAGGGATTAGGAAGGGGAGGGGGATTTGGGCCTCCGGATATCTCACTCATCGTACGAAACGCAGCAGCAAGCTGCTATTTTACGCCGGTTTTCTGTGAGACAGTGGTAACGACTTGGACGAGCCGGCCCATTAACGCTGTAGACAAATGTCAACTCAGTATACACACATTTTTATTTTTAATTTCTTTTCTTTCTGTCTGACATTATTTTTAATTTCACTAGCTTTAATGTCCTTCAAAACGAAAACAACAGTGCTCACACACTGCTGTTTGGCAGCAGAAATAGACAAAACGGTGATACCAACCCATCAGGTGTAGCGGAGGGTGAAATGGTTCAACTTAAGTGAGCTGATCACCCGTCTGTGCAACTCACAGACGTCCCCACCATAAAAAAAATACAATCAGGTGTAGCGTAGTCGCTATGCGAAATTAGGATTAAAATAAGTAATAGTTTAAAATACTAAAAAAATACGCTTTTATAGAAAATACAACTAAAAAATAGAAAATAAATTTGAATTAAAAATAGTGTAAGAAAAAATGATTTTATTGTAAAAAAAGCGTGGGGTGCTTTTCAGGATATTATCAAAATAACCCTTCTACTCACATCTGTTCATAAAATATTTATAACTATTGATACCAAGCACCCCACGCTTTATTTTACAATAGTCATTTTTTCTTACACTATTTCTAATTCAAATTTATTAAAATTTATTTTCTATTTTTAGTTGGATTTTTATAATAGCGTATTTTTTTAGTTTTTTTAGACTATTATTTATTTTTAATTTTTTCGTTGAATTTTCTATAAAAGCGTATTTTTTATTTCAAACTGTTTAAAATATTGAATTGTCATCAGTCCTTAATAAGTATGCCAAATTTCGAGTTAATCCGACGTTTTGAAGGGGGTCAAAATCATGTTCAAAGATTCCGTTACATACTAACAAACGTATGAAGCTAATATGAAGCGTCTAAAAAATCGCCTCTCGCATGCGAGGGGGCCTACCACATAGTAAAATTTACCTGGCACACCGCTGAAGCTGCCCAGTATCGCGGCCATGTTTGTTTCGAACTGCGCCGCTGCCTCCTTGATGAACTCCTCGCTCCACATGTTCTGTGGGTCGGAGGACTCTGATCCTTCAGCTGGAGTCTCTTTCTTTTCTGGCTTCGTCATGTCTTTCAATGCACCTGGCGAGACAGATATATGTATAGAATACATGTTGCCTCCACTATTTTCAGGCCTGTTTTTTTACTACCAGATTACACATTAAACAGCAGATTTATTATATTTGACATATACTTGTAACTTTTTTTTATTAGCTTGAGTGATGAAAAGAGCAGGTTGCTCGCCTGATGGTAAGCGTCACGCCTGCCCATAAACAGAGGCAACACCACACAGAACTTTGAATTACAAAGCACTGCATGGCATTGAATTGCGCTCGTCACCCTGAGACATAACATGTTAAGTCTCAGAATGCCCAGAAATTTCACTGGTTTCAATGTCCTTCAAAATACAACAGTGCTTACACACTAGTGTTTTGTGGCAGATATAGACAAAATGGTGGTACCAACCCAGACGGCTTCTCGCATATGAGGGACCTACCACCTCACGCTTACTATCAGGCGAGCGACCCGCTCGTTTCGTCACTCAATCTATAAAAAAATTTATTATAAACATGACTGCCTCGGTGGCGCAGTTGTAATGCGTACGCGTTACGATTGAGGCCAACGCTGAGGTCTCGGGTTCGATCCCCGGGTCGGGTAAAGTGATATTGGGTTTTTCTATTACAAAAAGCTCAGTATCAGCCCGGAGTCTGGAATTTGTGCCCGGTATGGCGATAGGCTCGCCACCTATCATCTTATGGGACGGAGATACGCTCGGCGAAATGTGGGTGTACTGGTTATACCTCTGCCTACCCCTTTGGGGATTACAGGCGTGAGTGCGTATGTATTTATTTTATTTTATTTATTTGGCACAGAAACAGACAACAGATTAATTAATATTACACATTATCTTAATCACAATAAACACATTATAAACCTGAGGTCTATTTACCACTGTACACAGCATTCTAAGTTACACAGCTTCGTAGAAATTAAACTCAGACATTACCAAAAAAAAAAAAAACAAAACGTACATAAAGCTAAAATATATATGTATACATATATATAAATTAAAAGAGAGCAAAACAAACAAAGTAGCCATGTAGAAATACAATTAATAATAATATAATAATAATACCAGCCCTGTATTATATACGTCCCACTGCTGGGCACGGGCCTCCTCTACTGTATGAGAGGGGTTGGGCCTTAGTCCACCACGCTGGCCTAATGCGGGTTGGCAGACCTCACATACCTTTGAAATTCTTATGAAGAACTTCTCAGGTAAGCAGGTTTCCTCACAATGTTTTTCCTTCACCTTTAAAGCAAGTGATAATTAACAATTAATACACACATAACTTAGAAAAGTCAGAGGTGTATGCACTTGGCCTGGTTTGGAACCTGCGACTTTCATCTCGACAGTCCATACCACTCCCCGCTGAGCTATCACTGCTATAACAATTACTATGACTTAATATTACATAGTAAACGTTTTTTAAAAGTGATATTGTTGTCATGATAAATATCAACTTGAGAGTGCGAGATATGTACGCGTTCCTTAAGAGGCTGAGGTCTCTTATTCGATCCCCGCGTGGGTAAAAGTTTTATTGAGATTTTCTATTACGAAATGCTCAGTATCAGCCCAGAGTGGAATTTGTGCCCGGTATGGTGATAGGCTCGCCACCTATCATCTCATGGGATGGAGATACGCTCGGCGAAATGTGGGTGTACTGGTTACACCTCTGCCTACCCCTTCGGGGATTACAGGCGTGAGTGCGTATGTATGTATCAATAAAACTAAAAATGCCTAATATGGACTTCGGGCATTTTTTACACTGGAGCCTCCAATACTGAACTATAAGCTTCATAAATATCCTTTAATCGGCACTGACTTTAATGTATACTACTAGATGGGCTGTTTACAAGTAAAATTGCGTCACATAACGCGGGAGTTTGACAGCTCACAAACAGGGAGCGCGATAGGGGTTCTAGTTGAGAGTAAGCGAGATGGTAATATTGAGTTACGGTCAAATGACCGCAACTTAGTGGTACGATTTCTATGTACCGCGCAGCTTGTCTTAATAGTATACATTAAAGTTTTTATTAAGGGTTAAATGTCAACAAAATAGCGTAATAATCCGACTATTGCAAAATAATTTAGTCAAATTTCTAATTTCTGAAGACACTTTCGACCATGAAATTCTACGTCAGAATGGAATTTTTACACATAATTATAATAAGCATAGCGTTAATATGCAAACAAACATCCTAATTTAGACGGTCGTTTAAATCGTCTAACTCTAGGTTATATTGTGTAATACGACCCTGGAGATAGTTTTAAGAAAAAAATTAAAACTCACTGTCCAATAAATCGTCCAATTCCGGGTCCATGTCGTTTTTGGACACTTCCTTTTTGTCAGACATTATTAAAAATAAATCTAATTACGGTAAAAATAATATCATAAAGAAAAGCAGGGGATCAAATTTTCTCGAATGACAAGTTGAAGAATGATTGAATGACTTTTGAAAATGGCAATGAATGAATGAATGGTTACGTTTTGTTGTTGCATTTAGACGGATACTTGTCTGTGGATATAATTTTCTTAAAAATATAAAAATATTTTTTTAATTTCCCTTATTTGACGTAAATAAACCTAATAATAATAAAAATAAGTATTTTTTTTATTAAATAATGACTATCTAGATACTAAAATAAGACAAGATGATTTAATGTTCTAAACAACTAAGCTACTTAATGATTTTCCTTAGTCTAATATATCGGGACTAATGAAAAACATTATTTGTGTGTCTCTTTCTAACATATTTAATTATGGCACATTTTTGTGTGTTAAAAAGAGAAGCATATTATATTTGTGTTACGTGTGGTTATTCGTATTTCAGCGACCTTGAAGTCATATGACTCGATTGAGTTTGATTTACGAGGAAAGGCGCGCAAATTGAACAGTATCTAATCGTTCAACAATGATTATTTTCTCTGTCTACGGTGGTCTACGGATTATGATTTAATAATGTTACATTGACAAAAGCACGTAATTAAAAATCAAAGATTATTTTAATAATCATCATCGTCATCATGATAATATAAATGAAAATAATAATCAGCTTATTCATGACACTGGCATTCATACACATGGCATTCTAAATTTAAATATTCAAAGGAATGTCTATGAAGAAAAAATTACGTCTTTAAAAATCTTTAAGGTCGCAAAAAACTTTAAAAACGCAATGTGGTGAAAGGTTTCATAAAAAATAATAAAAAATTAATCAAAAAAAGAAAAGCAAAGTGAGTATAGATGTAATTTTGTAATGGTGGGCGGTGGTAGCATACGCAAAGAGTGTCTTACTATCTTACGTCTTACTACGTATTAAGAGGCTTTATGCTGAGAAACCGTTGAGCTGCAAATCACAATAATTCGTGTTTGAGTTCCCATTCTAAAATCACATGAGTTGTCCGGGTTATATGGACTTCGTGCCTGTATCACATCATGGAACGGAAATAAGTTCGCAGAATCGTGAGCGCACTAGTTAAATCTTTGCACTACTTTTTAAGAATATAGGAGTTTAATAGGTAGGTTTAAAATACTGACTGACTGCCTCGATGGCGCAGTTGCAATGCGCACGCGTTGCGACTGAGGCTGACGTTGAGGTCTCGTGTTCGATCCCCGGGTCGGGTAGAAGTGATATTGAGTTTTTCTATTACGAAATGCTTAGTATCAGCCCAGAGTCTGGAATTGTTCCCGATATGGCAATAGGTTCGCTCCCTATCACATCATGGGACGGAGATACGCTCGGCGAAATGTGGGTGTACTGGATACACCTCTGCCTACCTCTTCGGGGATTACAGGCATGAGTGCGTATGTGTGATTTAAAATATTGCGCTTTGGCAATATTAAGAGTGGTAGTCACGGTGTACACAGTTTTGTCCATAACATGAATGGGCCGGCTCGACCGGGTCGTTACCACTGTCTCAACATTTAACAGCTTACTATTGTGTTTCGTACGGTGAGTGAGATATCCGGAGGCATAAATCCCACTACCTTTCCTAATGCCCTAAATTATTATACCTTTCCTTTGAGGCCGGCAACGCGTCCATAATTATTTTGGTGTTGTACATAGGCGTATATATTGGTGTACATAGGCGTACATAATATAGATTGATTACCTTTAAGAGCGATGTCTCTGAGCCAGAGGTAGATAGCAAGTTGCGACGTCTACGTGCATCAAACGCGCCGCGCGTGTGCACCCGCGCATACACCCCCATATTTTTTTAATTTAAATATTTTTATTAAGCTGTCTATAGACTATAGGTGTGGCTATCTTCACGACCTAGAAAGAACCAACAGGGTTTTTAGCACCGTTAATGGTGTTAGTGAAGGTAGTCGGGGAATAACTATGTAAAGCGGGTAGATAATAACACTGAGATGTGCTGGAGGTGATTGCTAAGGTATATAAGCGGGTGCATTATTATTTGAGGGAACTTAGCCGTGCTTAGAACTCTTTCGTGGTAACGCTGCCCGAGAGTAATTAGAATTGTGAATAATCATAGCAAGTGTAATAAATTGTGAACAGTAATATAATATTGCATTTAATGTGAATAGACTATTAAACTTTTTGAAATTCCTGACGTAGTTATTTATCTTTATTGTACAAAAGTGATGGTGAGTTTACACTGTATATCATAGGCCGGCAAACGAGCAAGTGTGTCCCCTGATACTAATTGATTTCCATCGCCCATGTACACCTACAATACCAGTAGAATCATGGGCACGTTGCCGACCATAAAGGAAAAGGATAATTAAAGTATTGGGAAAATTAGTGGGATTTGGGCCTCCGGATATATCCACCGTACGAAACGCAGCAGCAAGCCGCTAATTTACGTCGGTTTTCTGTCAGACAATGGTATCTACCCGATCGAGCCATGTAGATGACTGTCTTCAGCATGATTCCACCACTCAAAATGCTAGAAAAAATCATTGTTTTGTTTCAGAAATAAACAAGGAAGTTGGTTTTATGTGGCATTGAATATTATCTGGCACATAATAAACGTTGGTTCAGTCTACGCAGAAGAGAAAAGAAGATATTATGTCAAAGCCAACAGACTCAAAGAAGAATATGCCGTAAGTATTCATTTTACCAAACGATTGGAAAAAAGGTGGAGATACTCGATTTGACGCGTTTTTTACTTAATGAAATAAGACTTTTTAAAATTGGTCCATCTATGCGCAAGCGCGAATCCAAGAGGGGGAAAATACTTTAAAGCAATATCCCTTCCCCCCGTCTTTTAACCGAAATTGCTCCTCCCCTTCCCCTCTGCTCATGGAAATTCTAGATCCGCGCCGGAATTTGGCGGAGATATTGCGTAAGATATAGGTGTGAGTCTATGTATGTATGTATGCATGGCGTAAAAAACTAATTCAAACCAAAGACTTAACCATATGCGGGCTGTTCAGAAGTAAAATTGTGTTGTATATGCGGCCGGCGAGGCGGGAATGACGTCTAAGGCGTGAGAGCGAGAGGAGTTGAGAGTAAGCGAGATGGCAATATTGAGACGGCTGTTATGTTTGGTATTAGTTTTCAATCACAATAAATGAATTTTTCGTACAAAGCCAAGAAATAATAAAGTTACTTCCGTAAATTAACTTCAAATTGAATAAATAATATATGCACGTAAATAATGACAATGTTTTATGGGTCACAATAAACAGTTTCGTGTTAGTTAATCGAATTTAACGTTCGCAGCTATTCAAACAACAACTGCTCTCGTCGCTCTCTCGCGGGCGACTAAAGGACGCGGTCAATTGACCGTAACTAAGTGCGCAATTTCTTTGTACCGCACATTAAAGTCTTTGATTCAAACCCTCCTTTTAAAAGTCTGTTGAAAAAAGCTGAGTTTGTATTTTAATAGCTAAAACATTAATCTTTCTAGTGGAGGAGGCGATGCCCCTCAAAAAGATAAGAAGTCCACTACAAAAGCAGTCAAGGAGGAGATCATAGAAGTAGAAGAGGTTCAGAAGACTCCTTCGCAGATCGCCAGGGAGTGAGTGGAACCTTATGTCATAGAATGTAGTATTTAGAGATAAAACTAGGTATATAGACAGCCTCGGTGGCGCAGTTGTAATGCGTACGCGTTACGATTGAGGCTAACGCTGAGGTCTCTGGTTCGATTCCCAGGTCGGGTAAAGTGGTATTGGGTTTTTCTATTTCGAAATGCTCAGTATCAGCGCGGATTCTGGAATTTGTGCCCGGTATGGCGATAGGCTCGCCCCCAATCACATAATGGGACGGAGATACGCTCGGCGAAATGTGGGTGTACTGGTTACACCTCTGTCTAGCCCTTCGGGGATTACAGGCGTGACTGCGTATGTATGTACTAGGTATATGTCCTGACACAAATTCCAGACTCCGGGCTGTTACTGAGCATTTCGTAATAGAAAAACCCAATACCACTTTACCCGACCTGGGAATCGAACCAGAGACCTCAGCGTTGGACTCGATCGTAACGCGTACGCATTACAACTGCGCGTTTAACTCTTGTACGATCGAAATCTGATGTCTCTCCAGGGAGGCGGAGCACAGGGCGTTGATGCGCAAGCGTCGATTCAAACGTCGCTGGCCTGAGATCACAAAGGTGAAGATCTCCACGAGGCCGTGGCTCCCGCCGCCACCGCCGCGCAAAATGCCGAACATCGTGAGTACTTCAGTATTTATCAGAATCAATCATACCCTGTGAAAAAAATCAGTGACAGCTCAGCGGGGAGTGGTATGTACTGTCGAGACGAAAGTCGCAGGTTCGAAACCAGCCTCAAGTGCATACACCTCTGACTTTTCTAAGTTATGTGTGTATTAATTGTTAATTATCACTTGCTTTAACGGTGAAGGAAACATCGTGAGGAAACCTGCATACCAGAGAAGTTTTTCATAAGAATTTCGAAGGTATGTGAAGTCTGCCAACCCGCATTAGTCCAGCGTGGTGGACTAAGGCCTAACCCCTCTCATTCAGTAGAAGAGGCCCGTGCCCAGCAGTGGGACGTATATAATACAGGGCTAGTATTATTATTTTATATCCTGTGAGTGGTAGACAGTTCTGTCCAATTAACAAGGTGGTAGGTCCCTCGTACGCGAAAGGCCATATGGGTTGGTACCAATGCTTTGCTTTGTTTATATCTGCCGACAAGCAACAGTGGGTAAGCACTGTTGTGTTCCGGTTTGAACGACATTGAAGCCAGTGAAATTACTGGGCATTATGAGACTTTTTGTGAGTGTTAGAGCTACGCTACGAGATATCCGGAGGCCCAAACCCTCTCACCCCTTCCCAATCCCTTAATTAAGGCCGGCAACGCGCCCATAATTCTTTTGGTATTGTGGGCGTACATGGGCGGTGGAGATCGCTACCATCAGGTGACCCGCTTGCTCGTTTGCCAGCCTATGATAAGACTTAACATCTTATGTCTCGATGTGACGAGCGTAGTCCAGTGCCATGCAGTGCTTTGTTATTTGAAGTTCTGTGTGGCGTTGCTTCTGTTTATGGGCAGGCGTGGCGCTTACTATCGGCCGAGCGACCTGCTCGTCTCGTCATTCAAACTACGTGACTAAACGTGACTAATTTTCTATAATTACACGATAAAGTGGCTACACTGAATTTGATAGTAGACACAGTTCTGTCAAAAGCGAAAGAAGAAAGTTCCAAGAGTCCAACGTTCTTGCACTTTGCGCATAATCTGTTTACCATTAGTCTATTACTGCTCGGTGGCGCAGTTGTAATGCGTACGCGTTACGACTGAGGCTGACGCTGAAACCCGAGAGGTTTGATACCCGGGTCGGGTAAAAGTGATATTGGGTTTTTCTATTACGAAATGCTTAGCATCATCGCGGAGTCTGGAATTATGGTGTGGCGATAGGCTCGACCCCTATCACATCACGGGACGGACCGAGAGGTTCGCAAAATCCTACTTCAGTCTGACCATAGAGTTGTGGAATAGTTTGCCGGCGCACGTGTCTCCTCCTTCCTATAACATGGGATCCTTTAAACGGAGTGTGAAGAAGCAATTAAGCAGGCCGGCATAATTCGGCCTATCTACAATAGAAAGTGTATCGATGGTCGACAGTATTCTTGGATTGCGCTACGCTTACCATCAGGTGTAGCGTAGTCACTTTGCCGAGCCAGGAAAAAAAATTGCTCGTCGAGATGTGGGTGTAGTTAAACCTCTGCCTACCCCTTTGGTGATAAAGGTGTGGGTGCGTATGTTTATTGCTTCTTTCGCCCCATCAGGAAATCGCACTTCCAGCACTCAACACACGCAAGTGGGTGCCCCCATACAGACGCAGGCGACGTCGCCGACCCAAACTGCAGCGGATACCCGCGGAGGAGATGACTCAGCCGCTCTATGAGTGCGCTAAACTTAGGAAGGTGAGTGTGATTATAGGAAATCATACTAATATTATAAATGTGAATGTAAGTTTGTTTCGCTTTCACGCGAAAACTACTAAACCGATCATCATAAAACTTTGTACACATATACTTGGAGGTATAAGAAGTAACATAGGATATTTTTTATGTAAAAAATATCTATTTGTTTGTACGCTTTCACGCCTAAATCACTGAACCGATTTTGATGAATTTTATTATAGAAATAGATGGGACCCTGGAGATGGTTATAGGCTACGTTTTATTTTGAAAAAGTCTATTCACGCGGGCGGGGCTGCGGGCAAAAGCTAGTATTAGATGATTCTGATGATTATTGATGTATTCTTTGTTCTTCTTTCTTTTTTAAAGAGCCTATATCAAATTGGTACTTCCTAAATTGATTATACTCCTTATTCTACTGAAACCCTTAGATCTGGCACAACTTTGTTCAAGTGGAACGGAATAAGATGATGCTTCAAGGCTCACTTGCGTGTAACACCAAGAGGTACTCGTCGACTGCTTGCGGTAAGTGCTTTAATTATCCAGTAGTCAGGGGCGGTACTGGCTAATTCGCCGAACTTCATCAACTTAGAGTACTTACTACTTTATGAGTGGTAGAGGCACGCTGTAGACAGTTATGTCTACAGCATGAATAGGCCGGCTCGTCCAGCTCGTTACCACTGTCTCACAGAAAAGTAGCAGCTTGCTGCTGCGTTTCGTACGATGATATTCGACGAGTTAAGATATCCGGAGGCCCAAATTCCCCTCCCCTTTCCAATCCCTATATTATCACTTTCCTTTAAGGTCGGCAACGCGCCCATGATTATTTTAGTATTGTGGGCGTATATGGGCGGTGGAGATCACTTACCATCAGGTGAACCACTTGCTCGTATGCCGGCCTATACTATTCGCCGAACTTCATCAACTCTGCCGGCGTTCAAGTCCATTTAATCGCCCGCGGCCGGCATTAATTTATTCAAATCAATCGGTTTAATGAAGTTCATGTGACGTCATAAATTGATGTTCATCGTTTTGGCCATTAGACGGTCGTTTGGCGGTACGACAGAATCATTGGTGCTCTAATCGAAAAACGATTTGCATAAATACGAAGTTCGGCGAATTAGCCGGTACCGCCCCAGGTTGTAATGATAATTGCAGCAGCTCGTCATATCGTCGCTTAGCTAATACCGCGTAACTCGAAAGTTGGTCATGTAATATTGTCATTGGATAAATTGTTTTTGTCGCGTATCCAATAAATTTAGACAATAAAATTAAATTAACCATACAAAGCACGATATTCAAATAGTTCTGTCACCGCGTAACTTATTGGTTACATCACACATCTCTCTATTCCAAAAAAAAGTAACTGGTGCCGCCGCCGCCGCCGCCGCCGCCGCTGCCAAAAGCTTGTCACGCTATCTCCTCGGAAACCGCTGGGGGTATGGGGTCGAGACCAATACCAATCGATGCAGAATAATGTGGGGAACAAAGTAACATATGTCTCATATTCGTCGGACTTTAAGTTTTTTATTTTATGTTTTGTTGAAAAACATGGGCAACACCCTAGTGTTCATAAAAAATATTCAGTTTTATGACTCTCCTGAAAACTAAGCCTATTTAACTTGCCCGGTGTTATTAGCTAAGCGACGATATGTAGACGTCATAGTCATAGGTCTTTCTGAGTGGTAGAACCTTGTTTACAGCATGAATGGTATTATTGTAATATTGGTAATGGTAAATTAATCCACGGTGGTATTGATTCTTCAGCGTCACTTAGCCAAATAAATATTGCTGTTCCGCGAAATTCCCGAAGATATCCTAATGTTTCTTTGTTTAAGCCATCTAATCACAGAACCAACCTAGGGAAAAATGGCCCTATAAACAGATTAATGAGTCTCTACAATGACATGTTAATAGCATCTAAAGGCGATATAGCATCCAATATAGACATTTTTCACACGAAAAATAAAAAAATGTTTAAAAAAAGATGTCATCGATTAATAACTTAATTACTAGATATTATTATTATTATTGTTACAATTTGATTGATACTTAGTAACTGTAGTAACACTATATGTATATTAACCGTAAGTATTCATTTAAATTTAATTAATTTGGTTTGTATTAATTTAATAAAGTTTTTGTATGACTAATTGATACTATTACAAATGTTGACATACAAGTGCATTCAAATGTTGTATACACCTGTAAAGGCACTTCACATAGTTATAAGTCTTATTAAATGTATTGATTGATGCAGTGTTTTGTGATGTGTCGATGGTGTAACGAATTCAATAAATAAATGGGCCGGCTCGTCCAGGTCATTACCACTGTCTCGCAATAAATGAGGTAAAGTAGCAGTTTACTGCTGCGTTCCGTACGGTGAGTGAGATATCCGGAGGCCCAAATTCCACTTCCCTTCCCAATCCCTTAATTATCCCTTTCCTTTAAGGTCTACAACGCACTCATGATTCTCCTTGTATTGTGGGGGTACATGAGCGGTGGAGATCACTCTGGAAGACCCACATGCTTATTTACTAGCATAAGCTATAAAAAAAGCATGGCAGGTAACTTTTCATAACTGCCTTGGTGGCGTAGTTGTTATGCGTACGCGTTACGACTGAGCCTGAAGCTGAGGTCTCTGGTTCGATCCCCCCGGGTCGGGTAAAAGTGATATTCGGTTTTTCTATTACGAAATGCTCAGTATCAGCCCGGAGTCTGGAATCTGTGCCTGGTATGGCGATTGGCTCGCCCCCTATCATATCGTGGGACCGAGATACGCTCGGCGAAATGTGGGTGTATTGGTTACACCTCTGCCTACACCTTCGGGGATTACCAGGCGTGAGTACGTATATATTTAAGGATGGTAACGCTCATGATTATTTTGGTATGGTGGGGGATGTACATGGGCGGTGGAGATCACTCTGGTAGACCCACTTGCTCATTTACCAGCCTATGCTATAAAAAGCATGGGCGATAGCTGGTCATCAACCATCATACGAATTCGCTCCTGTTCAGGGTCTCAAACCGGATGTATAGCGGTGGTCTGTCGCGCTTTACTCGAAGATACGACTCCAGACAAGTTGTGTCGACAGCACGTTGACGAGCTGATCCTCAACGGAGACAGTTACTACCATCAGTGCTTGTTGGCGCTCAAGTGTTACAAAGGTACAATGTTAAACTTCACGTAAGCGGCCCAACGGAAGACCAGCGCAGGGGCGGTACCGGCTAATTCGCCGAACTTCATCAACTCTGCCGGCGTTCAAGTCCATTAAGATTAATCGCCCGCGGGCGGCATATAATAATACTAGCCCTGTATTATATACGTCCCACTGCTGGGCACGGGCCTCCTCTACTGAATGAGAGGGGTTAGGCATTAGTCCACCACGCTGGCCTAATGCGGGTTGGCAGACTTCATATACCTTCGAAATTCTTATGAAGAACTTCTCAGGTATGCAGGTTTCCTCACGATGTTTTTCCTTCAATGTTTCCTCACGATGTTTTTCGCGGGAGGCATCAATTAATTCCAATAAATCGGTGTTATTGAAGTTCATGTGACGTTATAAATCGTTGTTCATCGTTTTGGCCATTAGACGGTCATTTGGCGGTACTACCGAATCATTGGTTCTCTAATCGTATATCGATTTTCATAAATCCGAAGTTCGGCGAATTAGCTGGTAGGTACCGCCCTTTATTACCCACTTATGCTGAGTTGGTGTCGTTTTTGTAACAAGCACATCTAAGTGTTTTTGTATTTTAGTTTTCCTTATAATTTTTGCTTGTTGCGAATATATTTTTTTCTTCTTTCTTCTTTCTTTCTTTATTAAAAGTGGTAGTCACGCTGTAGACAGTTTTGTCTTCATTATGAATGGACCGGCTTGATTGGGTTAGTACCACTGTCTTTTTTTTTTAATTAGCTTGCATGACGAAACGAGCAGGTCGCTCGCTTGATAGTAAGCGCCACGCCTGCCCATAAACAGAAGCAACGCCACACAGAACTTTGAATTACAAAGTACTACACGGCATTGGACTGCGCTCGTCACCCCGAGACATAAGATGTAACAATGGCCAGTAATTACACTGGCTTCAATGTCCTTCAATCCGAAACACAATAGTGCTTTCACACTGGTGCTTGGCGGGAGAAATAGGTTCTCGCATACGAGAAACCTACCACCTAGTTAATAATCCATTCATAAACCAGTCTAAAGTTATGTTTGTTGTATAAAAGTGGTGTGGATTTGTGCAGTAAACATTGACGGTGATGAACAGTGTATGGAAACATTTTTGATCAAGTGTTGTGTTTTTTGAGTGGTAGAGCCACACTGTAGACACTTTTGTCTACAGCATGTATAGGTCGGCTCGTCCGGGTCATTACCACTGTCTCACAGAAAACTGGCGTAAAGTAGCAGCTTGCTGCTGCGTTTCGTACGCTGAGTGAGATATCCGGAGGCCCATACCCCCTCCCCTTCCCAATTCCTTAATTATACCTTACCTTTAAGGTAGCCAAACGCACCTATGATTTTTTTAGTATTGTGGGCGTACATGGGCGGTGGAGATCACTTACCATCAGATGACCCACTTGTTCGTTTGCTGGCCTATGCCATAAAAAAAACTATTGATCGACCTTGATCGTTCCATCCGCATGGTCTATGAAGCATCGTACTTGAAGGAATTGACACCAAAACTCCAACAAGACTTTTATAGGTAACCTTCCCCTTCTTCAGGCAAGCCCCAACTCCAACTGAACCAGCTCTTAACGTCCTTCTACTTCCACGACACCAAGTATACAGTGAAGATGGTGGAAACTGAGCGAGGCTTGCTCGCCAAACATCCTGATAATATACAGGCTGAACCTGATCTTATGACGTAAGTCTATCAGCAATCAAAAACATCGAAAAGAAAAATTGCATTTCTTTATTTTAGACAGCCTCCATTACGCAGTGAGCGAGTACCCAGATGTGAAGCGAGAGACCGTGGGTTCGATTTCTGCACTGAGACAAATTTCTCAGTGTCTAATGTTGTGGGACCGTAAATTCCCCTAGTGTGGGGTCAGGACTATGTGTGACTTACCTACATACATTTGGCAGTGGTAGAGCCACACTGTAGATGTCTAGAGCATGAATGGGCCGACTCGATCTGATTGTTGCTACTGTCTCACAGAAAACCAACGTGAACTAGCGGCTTGATGATGCGTTTCGTACAATGAGTGAGATATTTAGATGCCCAGATTCCCTTCCCCTTCCCCCAAATCGTCCCTTAATTTTTATACCTTTCTTTTGAGGTCAGCAACGTGTCCATGATTCTTCTGATATTGTATATCTTAATGGGCAGTAGAGATTAATTACCATAAGATTTTTGTTATTAGCTTGAATGACGAGACGAGCAGGTCGCTCGCCTGATTGTAAGCGCCACGCCTGCTCATAAACAGAAGCAACGCCACACATAACTTTAAATAACAAAGCACTGCATGACACTAGACTGCGCTCGTCACCCCGAGACATAAGGTGTTAAGTCTCAGATGACGCACTTCCTCGATTTCCAGACTTTGCTATAAACCTTACCACATTAGCTTACTTATTACACTTTCCATCCAGCCTAATGGAGAAGAAATCCGGCAGCGCGTTTATGTTCATACTGAGCATCGATGGAACGAAACACTTTCTAATTTGGGGCGAACCCGCGACCCCGCAGCGGTCGATATGTTACTTGTTCGACCCGCACATGCTGGACGATAAGGGGCGAGCTGACAATTTGTGAGTAGATAACGCTAGTAGTAAAACTTGATCTAGGTCACTACCCAGATCTAGTTTTACTACTAGCGTAAAAACACCACTGTGTTTTAACAATTAGTAGGTTTTAATGGCTAGTAATTATAATTTTAATTGTAAATTCGAGATTTTTGTAATAATATGGTTGAAGGAAAATTTTTATTTATTTATTTTATTAAAGTTAACTTTATTATACATTGCAACAACAACATATTTTTGTCAAAAGCCGATACTTACGAGTCTAGAAACAAGCCCATTCGTAAAATCATTGGAGGTAGGTAATGAGATTTTTGTATTTTTTTTTAATGGACTGTAATATGTTTTAAAAAATCATTTTTGCCGACCCCACTGCGAGTGGGATAAAGGCAGATGGAAGAAGTTTTTTTTTTTAGCCTTTGTAGTGTCCCACTGCTGGGCAAAGGCCTCCCCCAACTTCTGCCACTTGTCGCGGTCCTGGGCGATCTCTTGCCACTTTGGGGAAATGTTGACAACGTCGTCTCTCCATCTCTTCCTAGGTCGCCCACGTCGTCGGTAACCATCGGTTGGTGACCAGTCTGTAATATTTTTGGCCCATCTGTCTGGATTCATTCGATATACATGGCCGGCCCAGTCCCCGGAAGAAGTTTTAGTAATATTAATATGTTTAGCGTTTATTTATGCACAGTTAAAATTAACAATGCATTTTGGGTACTGCAAATATTGTGTTAATAAGAATATACATGTATTGTTACCAAAACAGAACTGGCGCGGCCGCGTTCTTACGATACGCTGGTGTCACATCTTTTGTGGTCGACTTCTTGTCTAACTACGGTGATTTGGACTCTGCCAAGAAAGGCACTCCTAAACCTGCGATCACTCTTACCACTATTGAAGTAAGTATGTGAAACCATAAGTAATTACAAAGTCTTTGCCTAGGTGTTCAGCTCCAAAGTTCTCATACTCAAAGATGAAGGTCTTCGCTTCTGAATGATCTTCTTCTGCCAGGCCACGGAAACGGTAGGCAGCGGCTTGGCTGTGCTCTGGCATTGCTGAGGTCCATGGTCGCCGGGCGGCGGTAACCACTTACCATCAGGTGGGCCGCCCGCTCGTCTGTCCATCTAGGACAATAAAAAAAATAAAAAAGCTAGGGTCCGCTCTCCTACTTAGACCGGGTAAAGACCCGGTCTTAAGCATTTATCGTGCACAAACAGTTTTATCTGGTTTTCTTTTTTTTATTAGCTTTGAATGACGAGACGAGCAGGTCGCTCGTGTCATAGTAAGCATCATGAGCATTTATCGTGAAAGAACATTTTTATCTGGTTATCTTTTTTCTGTTAGCTTTAAATGACAAGACGAGCAGGTCGCTCGTGTGATTGTAAGCGCCACGCCTGCCCATAAACAGAATGAACACCACACAGAACTTTATTACAAAGCACTATATGGCATTGCACTGCGCTCAATGAGGAATATAAGATGTTAAGTCTTATAATACACAGTAATTTCACTGGTTTCAATGTCCTTTAAATCGGAACACACAAATACATACTTGGCGGCTGACATTTCGGTGGTACCAACCCAAACGGCCTCTCGCATACGAGGGACCTACCACCTTGTAGTGAATTGAGTTGGCGTTTACAGGTAGTACAAAAAGAGGCTTTGCTCCGCGAACCTGATTATAGTCTAGATCTGAAGGCATTGAAGGTGCACTGCAAGAGTGAGTGGGACAGCTATAACGTAAATGCATTGATTGAGAAGAAAAGGAAAGAGGTATGTGTTATGCTAGTAGGAGGGAACCTGTTTTTTTATTGCATAGTCCGGCAAACGAGCCATTGGGTCACCTGATGGTAAGTGATCTCCACTGCCCATGTACGCCCACAATATCAAAAGAGTCATGGGTGCGTTGCCGACCTTATAGGAAAGGGATTAAGGGATTGGGAAAGGGAGACGGATTTGGGCCTCAGGATATCTCACTCACCGTACGAAACGCAGCAGCAAGCTGCTACTTTACGCTTGTTATCTGTGAGACAGTGTTAACGACCCGGACGAGCCGGCCCATACATGCTGTAGACAAAACTGTCTACAACGTGGCTCTACCATTCTCAAAAACCTGATATTTTTACCCGTCTGGATGGCAACCGTGCATATTTCTTTTATGTTTTTTATTGCCCAGATACGCAGACGAGCAGACGGCCCGCCTGATGGTAAGTGGTTACCGCCGCCTATGGACCTCAGCAATGCCAGAGCACAGCCAGGCTGCTGCCTACCATTGATGAAAAACTTTATATAAGCCTCGCTTAAAGAAGGACAGGTCATAACGCTCGGGAAACACCGATGCAGGGAGTTCATTCCAGAAAAGCATATGGTGAAATACCATAGTAAGTAGCTCGTTCCAACAAGCGTTCTAGTGTCAATCAGTGTATATGCAGTTAGATAGACATCAAGTTACAGTTGGCCTACAGTGTACTTACTATAAAATGTTATTTTCCATTTCAATATTTTTTGTGTACTATACCACTTCTTGTAAATTGGTAGAGGCAAACTAGACAATTTTTTCTACAGCATGGTAGGCAATCTCAACCGAGACGGTACCACTGTCGTATGAAGAACGTGAAGAGGCAATTTGCTATTTGTAAGGCAAGTTAGTCCGGAGACCTAAATCCTTCCAATTCTCAATCTCCATTTCTTTTGTTCAAAATCTGTAACGCATCCATGATTGTTCTGGTATCGTGGGTATTCACGAGCGGTGGAGAAACTGGAGATGACTCAGCATCAGGTGGTTAACTTACTTGGTTACCAGCCCTGCTATTAAAAAGGCACCAACAAAGTGTGGTCAAAATCTTTAGTTAGTCTTTTTTTTATGGCATAGGCTGGCAAACGAGCAAGTTGGTCACCTGATGGTAAGTGATCTCCACTGCCCATGTACGCCCACAATATCAAAAGAGTCATGGGTGCGTTGCCGACTTTAAAGGAAATGGATAATTAAGGTATTGGGAAAGGGAGACGGATTTGGGCCTCAGGATATCTCACTCACAGTACGAAACGCAGCAGCGAGCTGCTACTTTACGCCAATTTTCTGTGAGATAGTAGTAATGACCCGGACGAGCCGGCCCATACATGCTGTAGACAAAAGTGTCTACAGCGTGGCTCTACCACTCACTGTCTGTAACTACTCTGTGTATATCAAGTGTAATAGCGCATAAGTGATCACAAAATATGCGTGAATTAGGTTGGTTGTAAGGGGTGATGGGACAGTTATAAAATCTCTCTGCGTTATTACATGCCCTTTAAATGAGGCTTAAAAACAATTCACGGGAGACAGCTGCTTGGCTGTACCCATTGCAGAAGTTTATGGACGACGGTGAACACTCACCATCTGGTGGGATGATAGTCAGCCTGCCTTCGAAAGCTAATAAAAAAAGTTATGCTATGTTTCCATTGGGCTTAGAAGTTAATAAAGTCCCCATGAAAGGTCTAAAGAACCCATAAAGTATGAAGATGTCCCTTCCACCAGGGCCTGTATCCTCAAGGATCTCTGAGTGCGATCAGCGTGGCCACATCCAGGGCCACTGCCAAGAAGAAAGTGAAGGAATTCTACCAGAAGACTCCTAAGGAGGTGAGTACCTAGGGAGGTATGGTGATAGGCTGGCCACTTATTACATCATGGCGCGGAAGTAATGTTGACGAAACATGCATGCCAGTGCACCTCTGCCACACTTTCGAGGATACGGCCGTAAGTTTAAATATGTATGTGTGTTAACCAATTTATCATGATTTTGGTTTAACCCAACCCTTTCTTTTCTTATTCTCTAGCTCCCTAAGTACCAGTACCAGCTTCGAAGAGCAGCTTCTTTCCGTAATGCCCATGAATCATGACGTGACGTGTTTGAGAGAGGACATTTTCCTCTAGTTGTTTCAACAGTTTAGTTTTTATGGTTCCGTAATAGAAGGTGACCAGCGGAATCTAGTTACAGATCCTACGCCGCTGTCTCTCTGTCCCATATTTAAAAGGCTCTATCTTCTGAACCATAGGCATACGCACTCACGGCTGTAATCCCCGAAGGGGTAGGCCTCTGTAACCAGTACACCCACATTTCGCCGAGCGTATCTCCGTCCCTTATGTGATAGGGGGCGAGCCTATCTCCATACCGGGCACAAATTCCAGACTCCGGGCTGATACTGAGCATTTCGTAATAGAAAAACCCAATACCACTTTACCTGACCCGGGGATCGAACCCGAGACCTCAGAGTTGGCCTCAATCGTAACGTCAACTCCGCCACCGAGGCAGTCAACCATAGGCAGCCGGCTGAAATTCGAAGACGCGAAGGATTGACCCACATAATACCCAATCCACAGTCACATTATGGTGGGAAGGTGGACCTTGGCATTAAGCCGATATAACGCCAGGCAGAAAGAAAGAAGAAGAAGAAGAAAGAATATGATGTGTTATGACGCCGGATATTCTAAATAACAAATAAAATACATTAACCAGTACACCCATATTACGCAAGCTTATCTCAGTCCGATGATGTGATAGGGCGCCAGCCTATCGCCATTCCGGACTCAATTCAAGACTTCGTGCTGATAATGAACATTTGACAATAGAAAAACCCAATATTAGTTTTATCTGAACCGGGGATCGATCCTGAGACCTCAGCACAGCAGTCGTAACGCGTACATCACGCCATCAACAAATAAAAAAAATACAATAATAGCTTAAGGTGGCTTCGGAACCTTCGGGCGCAAGTCCGACTCGAGCTTAACTAGTTTTTTTATACTAATGACCAAGTCTTCAAGTTTCACCAACCCCGTTTCTCCCTTCCCCAGCCATCTCCCCAAGTGCCGGTGGCTCCTGAACGTCCTCCCCCTGCAATGACAGTGGAACAAATTATGTCGATGAGGGGGGAGGATTTCTTTCTCTACTGCCCCTCGATAGAAGGGCATACTTATGGCAGGTTGGTGATGTAGATTGCATAGAAAGTGGTAAGAGCTTAGTTTTATTATGAATGGGCCACCTCCACCGTGGTGGTACCACTGTATCATAGAAATCCCACATGAAGTAGCATATTAATCAACCTCCATGGCGCAGCGGGCGAGTAGTCGTCTGCGAAGCCAGAGGCCGTGGGTTCGATTCCCGTACCGAGGCAAATGTTATGATCCACAAATATTTGTTTCGGATCTGGGTGTTGTGTGTTGGCAAGTCCCTCGTAGTTTCTGATACCCACGATACAGGTTCACCTAGTGTGGGGTCAGGACTATGTGTGTGACTGTTGGGTGTATTTATTTATTTTAATGTTTTGTTCCATTCGGTGAGATTTCCAGAGGAGCAAATACTTTCTCCCAATTCTTATTATTTGATGTCAGCAACGTATTCATTATGCGTGTTCATAGAATAAGATTACCTTTATTATTAGGTTGAATGACGAGACGAGCAGGTCGTTCGCCTGATGGTAAGCGACGCCACACAGAACTTGTGAGTTACAAAGCACTGCATAGCTAAGTTAATTCTCATAATGCCCAGTAATTCCATCAGCTTCAATGCCCTTCAAACCGGAATACAATAGTGTTTACACACTGTTGCTGCCGGCAGAAATAGACGGCGTGGTGGTACCAACTATAATAAGGTCCTTGGGTCCAGTAAGTAAATCACACACTAGTCTCGGTTCTCCACCTTATTTATTAATCTTTTCACTGTCCTCCACGACCACGTCCGTACAATCACTGACTGCGTTCCTCATCCCCCTTCTTGCTCGAACTGTCGCCGACCCCCACCGTTTTTATATCCCTACCCTAGCCATCGCTTCCTCCACCTCTGTTGCCGGTATCAAATTAAGAACTGTATTCATTTTATGGAACATTTGTTAAATTTTGGAGGAATCAATGCTATTTTGTATTATAAATCTTACTTTCAATTAGCGATTACCTTACACAACCCAGACGGCCTCTCGCATACGAGGAACCTACCACCTTGTTATTGTCAGGTGACCCACTTGCTTGTTTACCAGCTTCGCCAAATTTCCCAAGGACCCAAATGCTTTATTATTTTGGTCTTTAGAGACGACATGATCCCCCGTCCCAAGTCGGAGACCCTGGTCCACAGCCCTGTGGACATCGCGGACCAGAACTACCACTCGCAGTTCCACCAGCTCGACGTGGAGAAATGGATCCTTCGGGCCACCAGACATATGGCTAGTTACAGGTGAAGTGTATTCTCTGTTCACTGATCTGGCTGCTGTAAGGGTATCAGATGTGATGATGACATTTGGCTCGTACAGGCGTCAGGCAGCTGCTCATGCAGTAACTTCAATATATAAGTACTCATACGCATGCCCGTAATCCCCGAAGGGGTAGGCAGAGGTATAACCAGTATACCCACGTTTCACCGAATTTATTACCTCCCATGATGTGACAATTGTGCCACTGAGTCCGGTATATAGTAGTAACTTCAAGTTGGGCTCATTTTGGCGATTATCAAGAGATGTAGGCCCGTATTACAGAACGATACTAAAGTTTGTTTCGCCGGGTCTTCTCAGGCTGGGTCGTTTTGGATCCGGTGGTAGTATTAAAACACGTACCGTTCGCTAAAATACAAATAAATCATTTAGAGTAATTACCCAGTGTATTTTGATGATGCTATGTATGTTATGTATACATTAGTTGATATGATTTCTATACATAAGTTTCTTTTATGGTACTGACTTGACTGGTACTGAGCTCTATTTTAATTGCCTACATGACTAAACTATTTCATTTCATTTCAAGTGAGCCCTTTGCTAAGTGTCGATTTTTGTACACGTGGTTGGCCAGTTTTTGTTTGGCGCCAAAAATAGACCAAACACGTGTACAGAAATCGAAACTTAGCAAAAGAGCTCATTTGCATATCGTTCTGTAATACGGGCCTTAATGTCTCGATGATCGATATTAATGGCCGTTCCCTATTTTCTGTCTGTCTCTAGTTTTGCTATACCGGCGATAAAAAAATTTATCTATTTACCATTTTACCGTCCCAATAAACTTACTAATGATAGGTAATCCTATTCTTCATTGCTGTCTACTGACGAGAGGACTGATAGCTGACTACAGATATACAACACTATGAAAATGACAGTTCAAGCGTCCCAATATTTTTTATGTGCTATCTGTCGACAAAGTTATTTAGTTTTTTCTTTATCGGTAGATTTTGACCGATAAAGAGATATCCTCGGCTGTAAAAAAACGAAATAAATAACGCATTTTGAAGAAATAGCCATGAGTATACAAGACTTACATGGCACTTGCACTGCAATACAAAAAACTAAATAAATTATGTAAAAATCTAAAAGAAAATATAAAAAAAATCTAAAATTCCTATAAATAAAAATAATGCACCGTTTTGATAATTAAATTAAGTGCAAGAGACATATAAATATTTGTTAATGCGAACAAAATAATTCCCCACTTCAGTAAAATCCCCCAAATTCGCTTGGGATTTTTGTTCAAAGGACTTGTATTCAGAGCCGTAATGTATTGACAGTAAAACGTTTCGTTATTACATTGTGTTTTGCAACATAATAAGTTTTTCTCATTATTATTATTTCATTTACAGTGGTAAAAATTATGAATTATAGATAAATGTTAAATTAAAACTTATATTTCTAATCTAAATCATATCTTCATATTTTCTAACATAAATTAAACAATAGTTCCTCTTTCTCAGCTTGTATGAACATAACGCACAATAGGGCCCAGATAGACTGCCTATCTATTGCTATCATAGTATCCGACGTGCATATCTAAAAAATAGGGACGATTCCAAGCAGTAGATAGAACAATACGGATGTTTGACGATAGCTATCTATCGTGAAATTGAAGATTAATATTGGGAACGGCCATAAGAGTGTCAAGAACTTACCATTACTTTGTGTGGTAGAGCCTCATTGTAGACAGTTTTGTCTACAGCATGAATGGGCCGGCTCGAGCGGGTCGTTACAACTGTCTCACAGAACACTGACGTGAAGTAGCTACTTGTCCCCTTTCGTACGGTGAATGATATATCCGTTGGCTCAAAATCCCTGAAGCTAGGAAGCTAGGCTGAGCTAGGATAAAAAAGCAAGCGATAATTAACAATTAGTACACACGTAACTGAGAAAGGTCAGAGGTATGCTCTTGGGGCTGGTTTGGAACCTGCGATTTTCGTCTTTCTTTATCTGCTTTTAAAGTTAGAAGCATTCGAGATGTGGGTGTACAGACACATGCTCAAAATATCCTGGGTAGACCATCTTACAAACACCACAATACTGGAGCGAATATGAAAGTCTATGCAAATACTTAAGTCAATTCAAACAAGGAAATTGGAATATTTTGTCCACATAATGAGAAATAACAAGTACGAACTCCTCCAACTAATCGTTCAAGGGAAAATAAAGGACAGGAGGAGGCCCGGGCGTAGGAGGATATCGTGGCTTAAAAATCTTCGCTAATGGTTCAACATGATTACAAGATCATTGTTCCGAGCAGCAGCTTCCAAAATTAAGATAGCCTGTATGATCGCCAACCTCCGAAAGGAGATGGCACTTGAAGAAGAAGATAGCTGCTTGCCCTTTGGCCAGCCTTAATGTATGAGTGTACATCAGGTACCAGACGTTCAAGTGGTACACTGGTGTGGCGTGTTGCGTGTCGTCGCTGGCGATGCTGCGTCGCCTGCGGGCGAGGGCATGGAACGAGGACACGCTCGACGAGACCCTGGACCTTGGGTACAATCTCTATAGGGTTAGTGGACTTACAACTACATACATTATTTCAAGTGAAAAGTTCTTTAGCCGCGTTGGGCACTTTTTAGTAGGGGAAAATGTTATGGGTTCGCGTCACCGACATGCTCATGACGCGCAGCTGCCATGTGTTATACGCGACACTTTGCTGGATGGGTGAGATGGCGCAACATGCTTTTTAACACATGTTACAGAATTTGGCTTGTAGTTTTTACGACCGGCCGCCCCCACTGAGTCGCAATAATGCATCTATTCGGCGTCTCTGGTGAAACTATGTTTTCGTGCTGCCGTCCATCTCGGGAGTAGATCTAACATGAGACCACAATAACGTCTCGACGTCTAGAGGTGACGAGAGTAATGTGATGCCATCCAGTACTTTTTAACCCAAAGTTCTGAGTGCGAACTTTTTTTTTATCCTGGGTCGGCAAAGTGACTACGCTACCCCTGATGTAATCCATGAATACTGTCGACCAACGATAGACATTGGATCTATCGCAGATCGGCAGAATTATGCCGGCCTACTTAGTTGCTTCTTCACACTCCGTTTAAAGGAAGTTATAGGAAGGAGGAAACACGTGCGCCGGCAAACTATTCCACAGCTTTATGGTCCGACAGAAGTAAGATTTTGCGAACCTCTTGGTCCGAGCCGAGATGGAAGAGACCACGAAGCTATGGTTCCGTAAGCCAGCATGCGTGGTTCTGTTAAGGAAAGAACTGATCGTCCCATTATTCAGTGGTATTATCATAAAGATGTTATTGGCATTCTATGATTCCACTAGGAGTCGCTCTTGGAGCGCGGTGGTCCCATCCGACAGCTGGTGCTCGGGGAACATAAGGAGACCTTCAGGATACGAGATATGGAGTACATGCAGAAGGTAGGTTTTAGAGAACATAATTTGCTGGTTGTACTTACATTCAGATACTTCGAAGATAAATAATAATAATAAATAAACCCCAAAAGTCACACACCTAGTCCTGACCCCACACTAGGTTAACGTGTATCGTGGGTATCAGGAACTACGAGGGACTTGCGGTCCCACAACACCCAGACCCGAGACAAATATTTGTAACAAAGATGGGATCTATAAAGCACATTTGTGAGTGGTAGAGCCACGCTGTAGACAGTTTTGTCTACATCATTAAATGATCGGCTCGTCCGGGTCGTTACCACTGTCTCACAGAAAACCGACGAAAAGTAGCGGCTTGCTGCTGCGCTTCGTACGGTGAGTGAGATTCGGAGGCCCAAATCCCCTCCCCTCCCCTTCCCAATCCCTTAATTATCTCTTTCATTAAAGGTCGGCAACGCGCCAATGATTCTTTTGGTATTGTGGTCGTACATGGGGAGTGGAGATCACTTACCATCAGGTGACTCACTTGTTCTAACTACAGACCTATGGTAAACGGGAAAGTGGCTCATGTTATGGTAGAAACGCCCACAATACCTGAGGAATCATGGATAGTGCTATACTTTCTTCTGAAAATAGAACTAGGAACAAAGAAGCAAGCTCTAGCTCTGTTTCTTAAAGAAGTATAACAATACTCCAAATAGAGAAGGATAAGATAAAAGGTTAACTGGTAGCATCTAAATAAGATGACAAGAAACGTAACTCAAGCAAAAAAATTACCCCACCAAAACACTGTGCAAGATGGCGGGGCTATAAAAGTTTGTGCAGCTCGTTCATTCAATTCATAAAAATTGATTCATGATCTCTAGTCGACACTTAATACGTCTAATTTTTTGCGCGGTGCAGAACGTCTTATCTCGATTTAGAAATTTCATATTTAAATTACTTTTAAGAAATAAAGTTGATTTTGAACGTTCATTAATTTTTGTTGCGTGTATGAGTGTTACGTGTGATTTTACCTTTGCATGTGTAATATGGAGCCGTATTTTTGGCAAATTCATATGAGTTTTATTGTTCTAGTTATTTCGATGACTGGTAGATAATGCCTCAGGCATTAAGTCCGCCTATACACACTTTGTGTATAAAGTGTAAATATATCCTTCTACCTATACTTTTTACCTGGAACCACCGACCTCCAGTACAGTACGTTTCCAGAGGTTATTTCTCCCACGCACTTTCAGACTCTGGAATGAACTTCCCTCCGCGGTGTTTCCTCAGCGCTATGACATGTCCTTTTTCAAACAGAATTAAAAAAAGTATTTCCACTGTAGGCAAAGGCTCGGCTGCGCCCCTGGCATTGCCAATGTCTATGGGCGACGGTGACCACTTACCATCAGGTGGGCCGTCAGCTCATTTGCCTTCGAAAGCCAATAAAATAAAAAAAATATATATATTTAAGAATGCAGATGATGAATGTGTTCATGTCATGTCATTCAAATTCATGACTTTTATTTGGTTTTTGGGTATAGGTTAGAGGAGTGGCTGTATGGGGTAACTTGGTTTCTACCAATCCGAAGATCTTGGACCTCCGCAGAGGGATCGAGTCTTTCTTCAAAGAGTCTGATGCTGGTATACTTCAGGTGCGAGAACCATTTTTGATTATCAATTTAGATTTGGTAGTCATGGTCATTGATTAATAATTTTTAGCATTTTCAGAGCAGAGGTCGGCAAACGTGTAAGTGGGTCACTTGAAAGTAAGTGATCTCATACGCTCTTGAACAATCACAATACTTTAAATAATTATGTGTTGTTGGACATAGGAAAGAAATAGGTATTGGGGGATCTTGTGGATACTAAGAGGAATTTCCGTGCATTCCGGCGTTTTTGCCATACCTAGTATTGGAATCAAGTTTAACAGCTCACGTGATAAGACCCACTTAATGATATCCGTGGTGCTTTACATCTGGCTTCTCCAGTTGTAAATGTCCTTGTGCCTGAGGTAAAGACCTCCTTAGTTAATTATTTTGTCTCCCGCTTTGCTATGGAGGGAAGTGAAAAAATTTCCAACTCCTCCCTAATTTTCTATTTGACTCATCTGGACCTGTCATACGAAACGCAACAGCACGCTGCTATTTCAGATCATTGAAGGTAATAAAAAAAAGTTTACCTGATGGTGAACGTCCAGAATAACAGAAGATTTATTGGACACGTTGTAAGGGATAATTAAAGAATTAGAAAGGTAAGGGGGATTTGGGTCTCCGGATAACTCACCCACCGTACGAAACCAAGCAGCAAGCCATTATTTCTGTTTTCTATTGCCCGTACCCAGCATTGGGACAGCATAATCAAGGATATTATTTCTATAGGTGCCTGGTGAATATGAAGTGGCGATTTGGCACGAGGGTGGTAAATACTATATGTACCATCCGTGGCCAGCTGATAGATATGGATCTAAGGTAAGTTATACTTTTTCCGTAGCCAAATTGCAAATACGGAACACGCTTCCTACAGATGCATACATTCAATGGTAGGCAGCGGCCTGGCTGTGCTCTGGCATTGTTAAGGTCCATATGGACGGCGGTAACCAGTTACTATCAGGTGGGCCGCCCGCTCGTTTGTCTATCTAGATCAATAAAAAATAAACGTTTTTTATAATATAGGCCGGCAACTGAGCAAGTAGGTCACCTTATGGTAACAGACGCTGCCCATGTTTCCCGTAGGGGTAGGCAGAGATAGCAGATTTCCATTTGCTACGATCCTTACATATATTTTTGTCGCCCATGTACTCCCATAATACAAGAAAAATCATGGACGCGTTGCCGACCTTAACAGATAGGGGTAATCAAGGGATTTGGAAGGCGGACGGGGATTTGGGCCTCCGGTTTACTCACTCACCGTACGAAACGAAACAGCAAGCTGTTACTTTGTCGGGTTTTTTTACAATTTCGTCCGTTCGTCCAGCTGAGGAGCTACGATTGTCCGTCCGTATGTCTCAGCCAGCATCAGGCGAGCGACCTGCTCGTCTCGTCATCGAAAGCTAATAGAAAAAAACCTGTCCTCTGACTCCATCTTCAGTATGCTATATCTTCTACTTCATCTTCTACATCTATTCATCATCTTCTTCTCTTGAGGTGGGTCTCCGCGACGGTGGTAAAGCGTGTGTGGTGTACTTCCCTCGGTTCGCTCGTCTCTGCGACTATTTCCTCGACAACGCCAGCGAGTACAAACGGAAACCGTTCAGCATATCTGACATCAGCATCGTCGAGAGGAAGGAGATGCCGGACCCTATCAATCAGCTCAAACGTGAGTGGACCATGTCTAATACTACTGATTGTTAGCTTCATAATAGTAGTAGTACTGTCTATTGGTGTTATTGAGGGTAGTCAGGGGAATAACTATATTAAGTGGGTAGATGTACGATAGTGAGCCGTGGTGAAGTATATAAGAGGGTGCTGTATTAATTGTGGGAACTCAGTCAAGCTTGGAACTTTTACGTGGAAACGCTGGTCACGTTCGGTTGTACTCGTACTACTGATGTAAGCGGGGAAGTTTGGCAGAGGTGCAACCAGTACATCGAAATTACGCCGAGCGTATCTCCGTCCCATGATGTGATCGGCGGCGAGCCTATCGCCATACCGGGCACAAATTCCAGACTCCGGGCTGATACTGAGCATTTCGTAATGGAAAAACCTAATATCACTTGGGGATAGAAGTAGAGACCTCAGCACAGCATACCGCGTAGGCATTACAACTGTGCCACCGGCGCAGTATATTATATCTATATAAAGCGAAATACCACTCACTCATCACGATTTTTCACAAACTACCAAAGTTAGGGTCATGAAATTTGGTCAGATGATGATGAGTTTGTGTGATGTAGGCGTCAGCTAAGAGGACTTTTGGAAGTTTACATTTTAACGGGGCAAAAGGGGGTTTTGTGCTTCGTATGAAACTTTTTTATGGAAGGGAATACGACTGAGAAATTGAGCGCAAATATTGCTTTAAAAGAGAATTAGTTTGAAAGGGGGGGGGGGGGAGCTGGTGTTTCAAATTATGTCCCTTTTAGTAATTTGAAAGTTTGTATGTTTGTAGATTAATGGCGCCTTAACGGCGGATTTGGATAAAATTGGCATTCAGGTAGACCAAACATCAATTAGAACATGGGTAACTTTTATCCCAGAAAGATATTTTCGCGGACGGCGCCGCGGGTATCTGCTAGTACTATAACAATAATACTTTAAACAAATCTTTGAACTCCTCATAAAGAAGAGAGTCTAAGAGTAAGTATAAGAGTCTTGAGATACAAGCATGTGGCTAATTTCAAGACTCGTAGAAAATAATGTCCATCAGTTTTGTTTTTCATGCTAATAAAGAATTATTAATTATAAGTCAACTAATTATGAATTATTAATTATAAGACTGCCTCGGTGGCGCAGTTGTAATGTGTACGCGTTACGATTGAGGTCAGCGCTGAGGTCACGGGTTCGATTCCCGGGTCGGGTAAAGTGGTATTGGGTTTTTCTATTACGAAATGCTCAGTATCAGCCCGGAGTCTGGAATTTGTGCCCAGTATGGCGATAGGCTCGCCCCCTATCACATTAGGGACGGAAATACGCTCAGCGAAATATGGGTGTACTGGTTACACCTCTGCCTACCCCTTCGGGGATTACAGGCGTGAGTGCGTACATATGTATGTAAGTCATCAACTTTATTTGGAGAAAGTATAACTAAATTGTAATCCCAACAGCGGTGGGTCCTGGCCGGTGGGTGGTCCGCGGTCGTTTCCACGAGGGAGATGCAAGATTCCCCGAGGAGCATCGCAACAAACAAGCGACGGCCATCTCTATCGCTGCGATAGCGATGGCACATCTCGTACCACCTGCCGACTGGACGCCGGATGATATTGATGAGGTTGGTGGTAGCAGATACGAATGACAATAATTTATTTATCCAATCAACGGTAGGCAGCGGCCTGGCTGTGCTCTGGCATTGCTGAGGTCCATGGTCGCCGGGCGGCGGTAACCACTTACCATCAGGTGGGCCGCCCGCTCGTCTGTCTATCTAGGACAATAAAAAATAAATTAAAAAAAACCATTCAATGTTAAACTGATGTAATGTATTTTTTTTCATGTCATAGGTCGGAAACTAGCAAGTGGGTCACCTGATGGTAAACTATCTTCAACGCCGATGTACGCCCACGATACCAAAAGAATCAAGGGTGCGTTACCGACCTTAAAAGAAAATGATTTAAGGGATCGGGAAGGGGAGAGGGATTTAGGCCTCCGGATATCTCTTACCCCACGAAACGCAGCAGCAAGCTGTTACTTTACGTCGGGTTTTCTGTGAGACAGTGGTAACGACCCGGACGTGCTGGCCCATTCATGCTGTAAACAACGGTGTCAAGTGGCTCTACTACTCACAATGTATCTTTAATGTCCAAAAACAATAATACAAGTAGCCCTGAGGAGATCCGTTACTCCACGGCAAGACCACCTGTGTGTCAATTTTGGACCGCTTATACCAATAATGCATCCTGTATTCTATGATATTCTGTATTTTACGAGTGGTAGAGTCACGCTGTAGACAATTTGGTCTACAGCAGGAATGGGCCGGCTCGTCCGAGTCGTTACCACTGTCTCACAGAAAACGGACGAAAAGTAGCAGCTTGCTGCTGCGTTTCGTACGGTGAGTGGGATATCCGGAGGCTTAAATCCCCTCAACTTCCCAATACCTTAATTATCCCTTTCCTAAAAGGTCGGCAACGCGCCCATGACTCTTTTGGTATTGTGGGCGTACATCGGCGGTGGTGTTCACTTACCATCAGGTGATACACTTGCTCGTTGGTCGGCCTATACAATAAATAAAAGAAAAATGAGTAAATTCTTTTATGACTATACTTCTTCAGACGTTGATTCGTGGAGATATTCTATACCAAAGTACAATGGAACATCTCGAGAGGATGGGCATCAGTCTGGAGTCTCCAAGGGACGAAGAAGAAGGTGGAGAGGAGGAGGAGATCAGTCCATCGGGAACTCTCGCTGCTGCTGATGTGCTGAATCGGTTCAAGGTATGACCTATAGAGTGATTAATACTAGGACAAAACACGATGGCTAACTTTGAGAGGATGGACATCAGTATGCTCCAAGGGAAGAAGATGAAGGTGGAGTGGAAGAGGAGAGCAGTCCATCCGGAACTCTCGCTGCTGCTGATGTGCTGAATCGGTACAAGGTATGACCTATAGAGTGATTAATTCTAGGACAAAACACGATGGCTAACTTTAAGAGGATGGACATCAGTATGCTCCAAGGGAAGAAGATGAAGGTGGAGTGGAAGAGGAGAGCAGTCCATCCGGAACTCTCGCTGCTGCTGATGTGCTGAATCGGTACAAGGTATGACCTATAGAGTGATTAATACTAGGACAAAACACGATGGCTAACTTTGAGAGAATGGGCATCAGTCTACTCCAAGAGAATAGTTTGGTGGAGAGGAAGATAAAATCAGACCCTTAGGAACTCTCGCTACTGCTAATGTGCTGAATCAGTTCAAGGTATGACCTATAGAGGGATAAATACAAGTACAACATGAAACACAACGGCATAATTTGAGAGGATGGGCATCAGTCTGCTCTAAGGGAAGAGTATGGTGGAGAGGAAGATAAGAGCAGTCCCTCAGGAACTTAAGTGATAGACCGGCTTGAGCGCGTTGTTGCCAATGTGTCGCAGAAAACCAACGTGAAGTAGCTTGCTATTGGATCGAACGATGAGCGAAATATTATAATCCCAATTATCGTTTCCCCTTCCCTTAATTATCATTCCCTTTAAGAATAGAAACATGTCCATGATTGTTCTGGTTTTGTGGGTGTCTATGGGCGGTGTAGATCACTTACTATCAGGTGACACCACTGTTCGTTTATCGGTGTGGTATAATAAAACTCTCGCCGCTGCTAATGTGCTGAATCAGGTAGGTCTTAAGTTGGTGCTATCAGGATTTCTGAAAGTCTAATTTAATGTTTGATTTATTGAGCAGCACTTCAGCTTGTATTGTAGAATTTATTTAGTTATAACGCGTCTGAAGTCATATTTTCTAGTCTTTAGCCTTGTTCAATGTTTTATCTTTCTCAACATCATCCATGGTGGCATGCCCGCATGCATGAGAACAAAGTCTCTCCACGCCAAACTTAAACTTATCGACATTTGAAAATCTGCCTAGTTAGTTCAATGGTTTAACATATTTTTCTAGCATAAGGCCGGCACGAGTATGTGGGTAAGTGATCTACACCACCCATGGACACCACAATACCAGAAACCTATGGGAATGAAGAAGTTTACTTTGTAAAATGTTTTCTTTCTTTCAAAGATCTCGGATTATGACTGCATATCAACTGAAGTATTGGACAGCGCTTACAGCGGTAAGAATAGTATTTTATTTAAAGTCCAATGTTTCTTTTTATAGACGATAAAGTGACTAAAACTGCATCTAATGTTGTCTTTACTCTATACCATCTTGTCTAACTGGATATACAGGCTGAATGCTCGTTGTTGGAACGAGCTACTCATACTCGTACGCACTCACGCCTGTAATCCCCGAAGGGGTAGGCAGAGGTGTAACTAGTACACCCACATTTCGCCAAGCGCATCTCCGTCACAAATACCGGGCACAAATTCCAGACTCCGGGCTGATACTGAGCATTTCGTAATAGGAAAACCCAATACCACTTTACCCGACCCGGGGATCGAATCCGAGACCTCAGCGTTAGCTTAATCGTAACGCGTACGCTTTACAATTGCGCCACCGAGGCAGTCCTAGCAACGAGCTACTGTGTTTTGTTTTTCACCATATATAGTGTCTCTCCATCCATTCCGATACAAAGATGTCTCCGATTCTTTAGTTATAGGATAGGCTAGCAAACGAGCAAGTAGGTCACCTGATGATGAGTGATCTCTACCACCTTGTTCGCCCACAATACTAAAAATTTCTGGCGAATTTCCGACCTTAAATAATAATAATAATAATACTTGCCCAGTATTATATATGTCCCACTGCTGGGCACGGGCCTCCTCTACTAAATGAGACCTTAAAGCAAAGGGATAATTAAAGGATTGGGAAGGGAGGGGATTTTTGGATATCTATCACCGTATGAAACTGTGCAATCCATTACTTTTCTGTGAGACAGTGGTAATGATTCGGTCGAGCCGGCCCATTCATGTTGTGGTCAAAATTGTCCACAGCATGACTCTAGCATTCAAAGGCTACCTTCAGCATATTTCAACCTTTCTACATATATTTTGTGTTCTCTAGGTGATATCAACGCCGCTCCCTCCTCAGGAGTGATGTCTCTCAAAGACTCTTTAGCTGCGTTATTTCGAGATCATTCAGCCGCTGTACTGACGGCACGAGGTGCATCTCTTGCGGTGTTCAAACGGGACCAGTGTCTCTACATGTTCGATCCTCACGGCTGCGACGAGAATGGTGAGTGATATAGAGACAAAGAGATGGAGAGAGACAGAGAGAGAGAGAGAGAGTATGTGAGAGGCCGGCTGGGTTGGTACCACCGTTTAAGCACTGTTGTGTTCCGGTGTGAAGGACATTGAAGCCAGTGTTATTACTGGACATTATGAGACTTAACACCTCGTGTCTCGGCGTGACGAGCGCAGTCCAGTGTCATGCAGTGCTTTGTTATTTAAAGTTCTGTGTGGCGTTGCTTCTGTTTGTGATCAGGCGCAGCGCTTACCATCAGGCGAGCGATGTGCTAGTCTCGGTATCTAAGAGCTAATAAAAAAAAAATGGAAACAAGTATTATTAATGGAAAGAGATATTGATTAGGAGTAATCAATTAAATAGCGAGCGAACGTTTTACCAAACCGTTTTATTCAAAGTACATGAGAGACAGAGACATAGACAAAAGATTATATTCTAGTGATGTGCACCATAGATTGCCATGCGTTCATATTTCTTTAATTTTACTAGCTCCTTATCATTTTGGAATGGAAATAAGCTCGACGAACCTTGGATGCCCTAGTGATACCTCTAGAGCTAATAAAAAAAGAAGGAGATTTCATATTAGCTCGCCTATCATCTAGTGATGGAAATATGTTCGGCGAATTATGTATGCCCTAGTGATACATCGGCTGCCTTATCTAGGGACATGAGTGAGGTTATGTTTGTCCGTGAATCCCACGCTCCGCCAGGCTATCCATCGGAGCAGCCCCGTGCGGGCGCGTGTCTGCTGCGCATCGCTGGAGACGCGGCGCAGCTGGCGGCCAGCGTCGCCAGCAACCTGCCGCCCGCCGCCGCCGCCCACGACGCGTACAACGTCACGCCCGTCGCAGTCACCGCCACCACGCTCAACGCGGCACTCGGCGCGCCCGAGACTGAACTACAAGTCAGTGGCGAGCGAATTAACCTGATGCCATCGAATAACATGACAAGAAATGTAAAGGGGAGGGGGATTTGTGGGGGGGCGTCTGGATATCCCACTCGGCGTACAAAACGCAGTAATAAACTGAATTTTACGTCGGTTTTCAGTGAGACAGTGGTAACGACCCGGATGAGCTGGTCCATTCATGCTGTAGACAATAGTGTCTACAGCGTGACTCTATCACTCAAAAATTAACCTGATTGGATCCAAGTAACATAACCAGAAACGTAACTCGAGCAAAAACATGACCCCTACCAAAACTCTGTGCAAGGGGGCGGGGCTATAAAACTCTGCATAATAATCTCTAGTTGACACTTGATACATCTAATATTTTGCGTGGTGCAGAACGTCTTATCTCGATCTAGAAATTTAATATTTAGACATTAACTTTTATAAAATAAATTTGATTTTTGGCGTTAATTAATTTTTGTTGCGTATATGAGTGTTACCTTTGTATGTGTAAGTAAGTGGAGCCGTATTTTTGGTAGAATCATATGAGAATTATTATTCTAGTTATCTTATTTCGATGTGATTTACACATAATTATCTACAAGTCTCCTACGAACCTACTGCTTGGATGGTACAGAAATGTTGAGTGTCTCATATAGACTAACAACGTGACTTATAAAGATCTACAGCTGGGACCGCAAGTCCCTCGTAGTTCCTGATACCCACGACACAGGTTTACCTAGTGTGGGGTCAGGACTATGTGTGTGACTGTTGGGTATATTATTATTATTATTATGACCCTTACACAGTTACAGCGCGTCTTATACACAGTTACAGCGTGACTCGTACACAGTTACGGCGTGACTCATACACAGTTACGGCGTGACTCATACACAGTTACGGCGTGACTCGTACACAGTAACAGCGTGACTCATACACAGTTACAGCGTGACTCATACACAGTTACAGCGTGACTCATACACAGTTACGGCGTGACTCGTACACAGTTACGGCGTGACTCATACACAGTTACAGCGTGACTCATACACAGTTACGGCGTGACTCGTACACAGTTACGGCGTGACTCGTACACAGTTACGGCGTGACTCGTACACAGTTACGGCGTGACTCATACACAGTTACGGCGTGACTCGTACACAGTTACAGCGTGACTCGTACACAGTTACGGCGTGACTCATACACAGTTACAGCGTGGCTCATACACAGTTACAGCGTGACTCATACACCGTTACGGCGTGACTCGTACACAGTTACGGCGTGACTCATACACAGTTACAGCGTGACTCATACACAGTTACAGCGTGACTCATACACAGTTACGGTGTGACTCGTACACAGTTATAGCGTGACTCATACACACTTGCGGCGTGACTCGTACACAGTTACGGCGTGACTCATACACAGTTACAGCGTGACTCATACACAGTTACGGCGTGACTCGTACACAGTTACGGCGTGACTCGTACACAGTTACGGCGTGACTTATACACAGTTACAGCGTGACTCGTACACAGTTACGGTGTGACTCGTACACAATTACGGCGTGAGTCATACACACTTACGGCGTGACTCATACATAGTTATAGCGTGACTCATACAGAGCTACGTCGTGACTCATACTCAGCTACAGCGTGACTTATACACAGTTACAGCGTGACTCGTACACAGTTACGGTGTGACTCGTACACAATTACGGCGTGAGTCATACACACTTACGGCGTGACTCATACATAGTTATAGCGTGACTCATACGCAGTTATAGCGTGACTCATACAGAGCTACGTCGTGACTTATACAGAGCTACGTCGTGACTCATACAGTTACAGCGTGACTCATGCAGTTACGGCGGGACTCATACACACTTATAGCGTGACTCATACACACTTACAGTGTGACTCATACACTCTTACGGCGTGGCTCATGCACACTTACGGCGTGGCTCATGCAGTTACGGCGTGACTCATACACAGTTACAGCGTCACTCATACACACTTACGGCGTGACTCATACACACTTACGGCGTGACTCATACACACTTACGGCGTGACTCATACACACTTACGGCGTGACTCATACAGTTATAGCGTGACTCGTACACAGTTACGGCGTGACGCATACACAGTTACAGCGTGACTCATACACAGTTACGGCGTGACTCGTACACAGTTACGGCGTGACTCGTACACAGTTACGGCGTGACTTATACACAGTTACAGCGTGACTCGTACACAGTTACGGTGTGACTCGTACACAATTACGGCGTGAGTCATACACACTTACGGCGTGACTCATACATAGTTATAGCGTGACTCATACAGAGCTACGTCGTGACTCATACTCAGCTACAGCGTGACTTATACACAGTTACAGCGTGACTCGTACACAGTTACGGTGTGACTCGTACACAATTACGGCGTGAGTCATACACACTTACGGCGTGACTCATACATAGTTATAGCGTGACTCATACGCAGTTATAGCGTGACTCATACAGAGCTACGTCGTGACTTATACAGAGCTACGTCGTGACTCATACAGTTACAGCGTGACTCATGCAGTTACGGCGGGACTCATACACACTTATAGCGTGACTCATACACACTTACAGTGTGACTCATACACTCTTACGGCGTGGCTCATGCACACTTACGGCGTGGCTCATGCAGTTACGGCGTGACTCATACACAGTTACAGCGTCACTCATACACACTTACGGCGTGACTCATACACACTTACGGCGTGACTCATACACACTTACGGCGTGACTCATACACACTTACGGCGTGACTCATACAGTTATAGCGTGACTCGTACACAGTTACGGCGTGACGCATACACAGTTACGGCGTGACTCATACACAGTTACGGCGTGACTCATACACAGTTACCGCGTGACTCATACACAGTTACAGCGTGAGTCATACACAGTTACGGCGTGACTCGTACACAGTTACGGCGTGACTCATACACAGTTACAGTGTGACTCGTACACAGTTACGGCGTGACTCATGCACACTTGCAGCGTGACTTATACGGTTTAAGATATTTAGATATTTATTTCTCTAAAAGAATTACATTCACTTAACTAGAGAAATACAATTTTGTTACATACGGTTACATGCTACGTAAAGCGCACACAAGGTTGATACTGTAGGTATTTAAGTAGGTAATTAAAAGTTCTAATGTTCGAATAAACAAGCGATTAAACTCAAAACAATCAAATTAATTATACAATAAAACTATTTCTTTATACAATTTTGATGGGGGTAGACAAATATAGTAGCGATCTCATTAAGTATCGCACATTGTTGATGGATATCAAATAGGAATTGTGAATGCCTTAATGTCTGGAGAAATCCTTGGCGATGTGGTACTTTAACGTTTTTTTAAACAAGGCAAATGTTTGAATTTCTTTTATATTGTTTGGTAATTTATTATAGAACTGTGCCCCTTCATATACTATACTCCTTTTTCCAAAGTTAGTTCGTGGGTGTCTTAGACGGATGTCATTTGTTTGTCTTGTTAAAAGTTTTTGTAAATCTCCATTTTTTGTAAACGTTATCTTTGAATGTATATCTTTGTTTATAATTTTTCGCACCAACAAGCATGTTTTATATTTGTATGTCTGAAGCAGTGTCATCAGTTTGGTTTCAGTGTATATTTTTTCTGTAGGAATTAAATGGGCGTAATGGTAAAGTAATTTAATGATTTTGTTTTGCTTTATTTGTAGGGATCTTAAGTGAGTTTTGGTCGCGGTGCCCCATATCTCAATTAGATATTCTAGGTGAGGTTTTACTATGGCATTATAGATAGTGGAACTGACGGTTTTTGGGAAGCAGCGTACAATACCAGCGTGAACCCATGAGTGAAGATAGTTTCGACTCTAGCTTCTCTAGGTGCTGTTTCCATGTTAGATGACTATCAAGAATGAGACCTAAGTATTTTTGGGAATTCACTTTCGTTAGATGTTGATTATTTATTGTTAAAGGAAAGTATCTATCAATTTGTTTGTTTCTAGCATTAAATATCATAAAATTTGTTTTAGACACATTAATTGTAAGTAAATTACTCTGAAACCAGGTGTTCAAAGAGTCCAGATCTTTTTGTGCTAGCTCAATGAGGTGACCAATTTTGTTCCCAAAATAAAACAAACACGTGTCATCGGCATATAAAGAAATATCACCATTTAGACCTATATCTTGAATACTATTAATGTATATAAGAAAGAGGAGAGGGCCAAGAATGGAGCCTTGCGGAATTCCGTAGGTTATTGGCGCAGGGTCGCTTTTTGACTTTACTATTTGGACTATTTGCAGTCTATTTAAAAGGTATGATCGAAAAATATCATGAGCTGTGTCCGCAATTCCAATATCATGTAATTTTTTTAAAAGAAGTGTGTGGCTGATCGTGTCAAAGGCTTTTTTCAGATCTATAAAAATGCCGAGAGCAATCTGCTTTTCATCAATTTTATTTTTTAAATTTGTTATGAGATCTATGGTGGCTGACAGAGTATTTGATTTTGCGCGAAATCCATATTGTTTATCTGACAGAAAATTTATTGAAGTTAAATATTTGTTTAAGCGGTTATGTAAAAGTTTTTCGTAGATTTTTGAAAGAGTTGGAAGAACTGAAATGGGCCTGTAATTACTGGGATCTGACTTTTTACCGGATTTGAATATCGGACTCACCTTAGCAATTTTGAGAGAGTTAGGGAAATAGCCATGTTCTAGACAATGATTGATGCTAGTAGTTAATTTTCCAATTATAATATTCTTCACACATTTTACTGCCTTACAACTGATGCCGTCTAGGCCTGTGCTCGTGTTTGGGTCAAGATTATTTATTAGCCTACGGATTTCATCTTCTGTGGCTGGCGCCAGTTTTACTAATTTCTTAATATTACTGTTATCTGTTTTAGTGTGTACAGAATAGTTTGTTTGGTATGTACGGTTTATTTCCGGGATATCAGAAGCTAAAATTGAACCTATACTAGCAAAAAATGTGTTAAAGCATTCACATATATCTTTAATATCTGTAAAAGATCCTATCGGTGAGTCTAATATAGAAGGAGCACAGTTTGCTTTAATTTTGTTATTAGATAGTGTATTTATTAGTTTCCACATCTTAGCGGGTTTTCTCTTACAATTTTTAAACCTTTTATAATAATACTGACTCTTAGTGCTCTGAATTAATTCTGTTACTCTATTTCTTTCTGCCACAAATTCAATTTCTTTTTCCTGATACTTTCGTCGTTTGGATTCGATTTGTAGGTATGCCATAGATCATTTCTTCTGTTTATAGCTATTATTATGCTTTTTTTAATCCAATCTGCATTGGGTGGGTTTCCTATTTTAGTTTTAATTACTTTGCTCTTCTGGATTGCGTCCACTAGTATGTTTTCTAATGTTTCATATGTGACATCAATATTGGTATTTATTGTATTATTTGCTATTTCATAAAGTTTTTGGTAGTCCATCGCTTGGTACTTCGTTTTTTGCTTTGTTTGTGGTATGTGTTTGTTAATTTCCAGGTATATTTGCTTGTGGTCAGACAGATCAGATTCAACAATAGTCATTTGGTATTTGTGATTTTTTATATTAGAGCAGACATGATCAAGGGTAGATTTTGTAGTGGCTGTTTCCCGAGTGCAGTATTTTATATCGGTACTGTTTAGAATACAAAATCCGTTTTCATGGAGCATTTTTAAATAATTTTTGGTAGTTCGGTTTGGTTTTATCAAGTTGTAATTAAAGTCTCCAAATACTATGCATCTTTTCCTCTTTAGGAGCTGCTTCGTGTAGGTTTCTAAAAAATCATTATGGTTAGTTCTATCAGGTTTGTATATGGCACCAATATCTAACGAAAGTTTATTTAGGTGTATCCACAAGTAATGGTTATCATTGTCCGTTACCTCGTCTATAATATTGTGTTTCAAGGAATCATGGGCAAATATGGATACACCACCACCTTTAGTTCTATGTCTAAAATTGTAATAATGAGTGTAGCCTGGCAATCGCAGATTATGAGCTTCAGTTTCAGATTTGATCCAGGTTTCGCAAAGAATTATTACGTGCACTTGTTCAGGTATTGCTTTTAGGATGCAGATAAGTTCGTCAAATTTACCAGGCTTCATTATACTTCGCACGTTCGCGTAGAGAAATTTTACAGTCTTATGGCTTTTTATTAATTTATCATACCTGTTAGTGATGTCGTATGTTATTTCGTTGGGTATTGTTTCTTCTTGGTGCGAGTCTATTATAAGTTTTTTGCTTGAACCTTAATAATTTTTGGAATACCATTTATAAATTTTATAGTTATATCTTTTTCGCCGTCTTCCATACGGCGTTTTAATTCATCCCTGACATTTTCTCTAAATTTCTTTTGGCTAGGGGTTTCATCTGAGTAGATTTTTAGACCTTCCGAATTAAATAGGACTTTATTTCGCAATAATGTCTTAGCTACTACTGCATTTGTAAAGATAACTTTAATTAGTCGAGACTTATTAGGATTGTACTTGCCTAGCCGAATTACTTTTATGGGATCAGGAGTGTCCGGGACAGCCTTACTTATCACATATTTAACCTGTTGTAGATCATGGTTACGTCTTTCATCTGATGATGGTGACGTGATCTCATTTATTCCACCAATGATAACATTCTTTTCTCTTAGTGATCGCTCTTGCATTTCAGCAAATAGACACACTTTAGCGTGACTCATACACACTACAGCGTGACTCATACATGCGGCGTGACTCATACTCAGCTACAGCGTGTTTCATACACAGTTACAGCGTGACTCGTACACAGTTACGGTGTGACTCGTACACAATTACGGCGTGAGTCATCCACACTTACGGCGTGACTCATACATAGTTATAGCGTACTCATACGCAGTTATAGCGTGACTCATACAGAGCTACGTCGTGGCTTATACAGAGCTACGTCGTGACTCATACAGTTACAGCGTGACTCATGCAGTTACGGCGGGACTCATACACACTTATAGCGTGACTCATACACACTTACAGTGTGACTCATACACTCTTACGGCGTGGCTCATGCAGTTACGGCGTGACTCATACACAGTTACAGCGTCACTCATACACACTTACGGCGTGACTCATACACACTTACGGCGTGACTCATACACACTTACGGCGTCACTCATACACAGTTACGGCGTGACTCATACACAGTTACGGCGTGACTCGTACACAGTTACGGCGTCACTCATACACAGTTACAGCGTGACTCATACACAGTTACAGCGTGACTCATACACAGTTACAGCGTGACTCATACACACTTACGGCGTGACTCATACACACTTACGGTGTGACTCATACACACTTACGGCGTGACTCATACACAGTTATAGCGTGACTCATACACAGTTATAGCGTGACTCGTACACAGTTACAGCGTGACTTATACAGTTACAGCGTGACTCGTACACAGTTATAGCGTGACTCGTACACAGTTACAGCGTGACTCATACACAGTTACAGCGTGACTCATACACAGTTACAGCGTGACTCATACACAGTTACAGCGTGACTCATACACAGTTACGGCGTGACTCGTACACAGTTACGGCGTGACTCATACACAGTTACGGCGTGACTCGTACACAGTTACATCGTGACTCATACACAGTTACCGCGTGACTCATACACAGTTACAGCGTGACTCATACACAGTTACGGCGTGACTCGTACACAGTTACGGCGTGACTCGTACACATTTACGGCGTGACTCGTACACAGTTACAGCGTGACTCATACACAGTTACGGCGTGACTCGTACACAGTTACGGCGTGACTAGTACACAGTTACGGCGTGACTCGTATACAGTCACAGCGTGACTCATACACAGTTACAGCGTGACTCATACACAGTTACAGCGTGACTGATACACAGTTACGGCGTGACTCGTACACAGTTACGGCGTGACTCGTACACAGTTACGGCGTGACTCGTACACAGTTACGGCGTGACTTATACACACTTTAGCGTGACTCATACACACTACAGCGTGACTCATACATGCGGCGTGACTCATACATGCGGCGTGACTCATACTCAGCTACAGCGTGACTTATACACAGTTACAGCGTGACTCGTACACAGTTACAGCGTGACTCGTACACAGTTACGGTGTGACTCGTACACAATTACGGCGTGAGTCATACACACTTACGGCGTGACTCATACATAGTTATAGCGTGACTCATACGCAGTTATAGCGTGACTCATACAGAGCTACGTCGTGACTTATACAGAGCTACGTCGTGACTCATACAGTTACAGCGTGACTCATGCAGTTACGGCGGGACTCATACACACTTATAGCGTGCCTCATACACACTTACAGTGTGACTCATACACTCTTACGGCGTGGCTCATGCACACTTACGGCGTGGCTCATGCAGTTACGGCGTGACTCATACACAGTTACAGCGTCACTCATACACACTTACGGCGTGACTCATACACACTTACGGCGTGACTCATACACACTTACGGCGTGACTCGTACACACTTACGGCGTGACTCATACACAGTTATAGCGTGACTCGTACACAGTTATAGCGTGACTCGTACACAGTTATAGCGTGACTCATGCAGTTACGGTGTGACTCATACAGAGTTACGTCGTGACTCATACACAGTTGCAGCGTGAATCATACACATTTTCAGCGTGAATCGCACGACATTTTTAGTAACTCACACAAACTATCTTATATCTATATACCTTATACTCGCGATGATAGACCAATAATGGATTTGGTATTTAAAATAAATGCGTTAATTGCAGACTCGCGCCTAATAATGGTTTTGTTTATAGAACAAAGCTTTTGAATGGATATCTAAAGGCACCGCCGCGATACTAATGGGGCCACGTGGTGAGAACACCGCCATCGGTAAGATTGCTGAGAAGGCTGGCATACTTGTAAGTGGTCTTTTGGATTATGAAGTTACAGTATTGTTTAATATACAACGTGTTACAGAAACGTGTGGTCATATTTACGGGTCGTTACATACATCTATAATAACATAATACTAGCCCTGTATTATACACTGCCGGGCACGGGCCTCCTCTACTGAATGAGAGGGGTCAGGGCTTAGTCCACCACGCTGACCTAATGCGGGTTGGCAGACTTCACATACCTTCGAAATTCTTATGGAGAACTTCTCACGATGTTTCTTTCACCCTTAAATCAAGCGATAATTAACAATTAATACACACATGACATAGAAAAATCGTCGGTGTATGCTCTTGTGGCTGGTTTCGAGCCTGCGACTTTCGTCTCGACAGTCCATAGCACTCCCCCACTGAGCTATCGCTGCATACATCTGACAGTGAGTATTTATGTACTGGATTTTATCAAAATCTATACATTCTAAAATTTCTCGTTAACTTTACAACACTCGTTGATCGATCGATATATGTTGCTTAAATTTGACTGCACCTTACTGTAACCCTTTAATTTTAGCTCCCGACCATAACCTAGAATCGTTAATAACCCTGGATTTCTATTCTAATACTGAAAATATTTTTAGCAGTTTCGAAATTATAATGGTTGTCGCATAGTGTTCACTTTTCCTTTATCTTTTTCTTCTATGTCTACTTGTTTATTGTCTCCTTCTTCCTCTTTCTGTATTTTTTTTTGTTTCCCGTTCCTCCAGGCGGACGAGGGTGACGGTCGTGCGCTGGCTCCAGCAGCTGCAGCAGCATTCGCGGCGGCTGCAGCTGCTGTACCACCTTCTAAGATGCACAGGGAACATGTCTACTGCTTACTTGGTAACTATTAGAAAATTAGATATGTCTTCCTGTTTCAATCTCTTATTTTTTTGTCATCAGTGATGATTTCTTTAATAACATCATATTAGGCCCAAAGTTAACCTCACCAGCACGTGGTACACTCTGCTGATTAACGATCGAGGCAATGACGAGCTTAGGCTCGTATTCACAAACAACACTTGGTAAGCTCTTTGCCAAGTGTCCTATTTTCTGTACATGATTGGTCTGTTTTGATTTAGCGTCAAACTAACCAATGACGTTTGGAGAAATCGTCAGTATGCGTTCACGCTCCGGTTTATGAATACGGGGGTTAGTTCCTGTTGCGGGCTATGGGAGTCATACGACGAGTCGCCCCATACTATACCGTCAAATGTATTGTACGAAAAGGAAAGATCCTGGCGTTAAGCTGGGACAGAAACAAAATGGATGTTCCTACTCCAAATCGACTGATGATTATTTTTAACAGATTTCAAAAAGGAGACTGACTACGGTGGCGCAGTTGTAATGCGTATGCGTTAGGACTGAGGCTGACGCTGAGGCGTCGGGTTCGATCCCCGGGTCGGGTAAAATGATATTAGGTTTTTCTATCATGAAATGCTCAGTATCAGCCAGGAGTCTGGAATTGTATTAGGTATGGCGATAGGTTCGCTCCCTATCACATCATGGGACGGAGATACGCTCGGCGAAATGTGGGTCTACTGGTTAACCTCTGCCTACTCCTTCGGGGATTACTAACTTACTAATATTGTCTACCCATTAGACGCTGGTGCTGAATACTACTTGAACCACGTGAAAAAGACAGGTCGTAAGGAATTACAACCTGAAGACTTGACTGAGAAGTTCGAAATGGGTGCGAACATGTTCTGGATAGAACTTGCTGAACCGATCAAGCTGCCGCTACGATTGCCCGATGAACCTTCTGGGGTAAGATTAAACACCTTCTTATTTGTTATAGCAAATTTGGTTATAGCAGTGATAGCTAAGCGGGGAGTGGTATGGACTGTCGAGACGAAAGTCGCAGGTTCGAAACCAGCCCCCAAGTGCATACACCGCTGACTTTTCTAAGTTGTGTGTATTAACTGTTAATTATCACTTGCTTTAACGGTGAAGGAAACATCGTGAGGAAACCTGCATACCTGAGAAGTTCTTAAGGTATATGAAGTCTGCCAACCCGCATTAGGCCAGCGTGGTGGACTAAGGCCTAACCCCTCTCATTCAGTAGAAGAGGTCCGTGCCCAGCAGTGGGGCGTATATAATACAGGCCTAGTATTATTATTATTTAATGTGGTTCATTCTGGTCCAAAAACTAAAATCGTAAACGTTGACGAAGGGAATAACAGCGCATAAACATATCTTCATAATGGTAATTCACCAACACCCGGTTTTTGAAAGCTCATCAAATCAACATTCAACTAACAGAACATTGATTTTGACATCGCTGTCAAATCAATTCGAGATGCTGAAACCGAAAAAAAATGACAAGAAACGTAACTCAAGCAAAAAAATGACACCACCAACGCTATGCAAGGGGGCGGGGCTATAAAAGTGTGTGCAGCTCGTTCATTCATCAATTCATAAAAATGGATTCATGATCTAGTTGACACTAATTAATACGTCTAATTTTTTGCGCGGTGCAGAACGTCTTATGTCGATTTAGACATTAACTTTTATGAAATAAAGTTTATTTTGAACGTTCATGAATTTTTGTTGCGTGTATGAGTGTTACGTGTGATTTTACCTTTGCATGTGTAAGTAAGTGGAGTCGTATTTTTGGCAGATTGATATGAGAGTTATCGTTCTAGTTATCTTATTTCGATGGCTAGCTGTATTATACATTGAAATCTTTGAAAAATAAACAGATTCTCGCTCAGTAGTAGAAGATAAAGGGTTGATATTATTATATGCATTATGGTATAGGAAGGTGGTGAAGAAGGTGGCGATAAAGAGGAGTATGGAGAAGAATTGGAAGAGGAAGAAAAAGAAGAACCTATGAAACGTTAGTAACAGCTAGATGATTTTCATCCATTTATTAAATTGAATAGTAATAACGATAATAATGTTTATTGGGATAGAAAGCCTTATACACAGCCTTTGTGGCTTCTTGAGCGAGTAGCCGGCTGTGAAACGACAGGCCGCGGGTTCGATTCCCATACCGAGACAAAATGTTTGTCATCCACAGATATTTGTTTCGGGTCTGGGTGATTTCTCCCCAGAGGGGTTGACGTCAGGCCGGCGATCGGTCGTCAAAACTACAAGCTAAATCTGTAACATGACATGTTAAAAAGTGGGATAGGGCAGGTGGAAGGATGAAGCCCCGTGTCCGACGCCGGCCGGAGAAACGCCAGGTGTTCTGGTGGACGGCGGAGCTCACGCGGCTACGTGTCTCTTGCGTGGCCGCGCGCCGTTGTCTCGCCAGACACCGTCGTCGCCGGATTCGTCTGCCCGGCGACGAGGACCAGGAGCGGCTGCTTCACGGCCTCTACAAAGAGGCCAAGAGAGCGCTGCATGTGGCTATAGCGGGAGCAAAGTCTGCGGCTCGGAGGGAGTTCCGGAGTACTCTCAATAACGATCCGTGGGGGCGTCCGTACCGCGTGGCGATGAAGAAGTGTCGCCCGTGGGCGCCCCCGCTGACGCAGAGTCTCCGGGGCGACCTAGTTGAGGAGGTCGTCGCGGCTTTGTTCCCGGCCACCGGGGATGTCACTCCTCCACCGATGGCGCCAGGTCCAGCGGCGCCATCGTCGTTGAGTTTGGCAGGGGTTGTTTCCGAGGTTTCGCCCGCAGAGTTGCGGGCGGCAGTGGTTCGGCTGCGGGGCAAGAACACCGCCCCAGGGCTCGATGGTATCCCCGGCAAAGCCTGGGTGCTAGCCCTCGAGTTCCTGGGTGCGAGGCTCCGCGGCCTTTTCTCCGCCTGTATGGAGCAGGGCGTCTTCCCGTCACGCTGGAAGACCGGGAAGCTCGTCCTGCTCAAGAAGGAGGGCCGACCTGCAGAGTCGCCATCGGCCTACCGGCCCATCGTGTTGCTCGACGAGGTCTGTAAATTATTTGAGAGGATTGTTCATGCTCGCCTCGTCGAGCATCTTGAAGGGGTCGGGCCGGACCTGGCAGATTGCCAGTTCGGGTTCCGGCATGGCCGATCGACTGTGCATGCGATTTTGCGGGTCAAGGCACAGGCGGAGGATGCAGTAGCTCGGGGCAAGGTGGTCGTGGCGGTGTCTCTCGACATCGCCAACGCGTTTAATACGCTGCCCTGGGCCTGCATAAACGAAGCACTGCGGTACCACGTGGTGCCACCGTATTTACGGCGTCTGGTGCACTCATACCTATCTGATAGGGACGTGTTGTATCCGGGCGCCGACGGGTGGCACCGAAGAGCAATGGCCTGCGGTGTTCCACAGGGCTCAGTTCTGGGCCCGCTTCTGTGGAACATTGGCTACGATTGGGTGCTCCGTGGTGCCAATCCTCGGGGCGTCGCTGTCGTCTGCTACGCGGACGACACTTTAGTGACAGCGACGGCGAGATCCTTCCAGGATGCCGCCCTGCTCGCCTCTGTGGGTACAGAGCAGGTGGTGGGCAGGATTCGGCGACTGGGCCTCACTGTGGCCCTGAACAAAACCGAGGCCCTGTGTTTCCATGGGCCTCGGAGGGGGCCACCTATGGAGGCCCACATCATTGTGGAGGGGGTGCGGATTTCCATCGGCTCAACCATGAAATACCTAGGATTGGTTCTAGATAGCCGGTGGAATTTCCGCGCCCACTTTGAGAAGTTGTCGCCGAAACTGGTGCGGGCAGCAGGTGCGCTTGGAAGCCTGCTGCCGAACCTGGAAGGTCCCGGCAACCCCTGCCGAAGTTTGTATGCGGGAGTCGTGCGTTCCATGGCCCTATACGGTTGTCCCGTTTGGGCCGGGTCCCTGAACGCTCGCTGTGTCACTCTACTGCGTAAACCGCAGCGCTTAGTGGCACAGCGGATTATCAGGGGCTACCGCACGGTCTCCCATGAGGCGGCCTGCCTGTTGGCGGGTACTCTCCCTTGGGAGTTGGACGCCCAGCACCTCTCGTCCGCGTTCTTTTGGCGAGAGGGGGCGTCCCAACGAACACAGAGATTGGCTCCGAGGGAGATTGCGGCCCGATTTCGCAGAGCCGCCGTGGAGGAGTGGCATGCCAGGCTGGAGAGCCCTAGTGCCGGTGTGAGGACTGTCGCGGCAGTGCGTCCTGTCCTTGACGAGTGGTTAGACAGGCGCCACGGTGCGCCCACATTCCGGCTGACACAGGTGCTGACGGGCCACGGGTGTTTCGGCTCGTACCTGTGTCGCATAGCCGGAAAAGAGGATTCCGCCGTGTGCCACCATTGTGGCAACTGCCGCGAGGACACGGCACAACACACGTTGGAGGAGTGTCCAGCCTGGAGTGACGAGCGCAGCGCTCTCAGAGCAGTCGTCGGAGGAGACCTGTCGCTGCCGGCCGTGATGTCTGCCATGGTCGGCAGCCGGAGGTCTTGGCGGGCGGTAGCCTCCTTTTGCGAGTGCGTCATCTCGCAAAAGGAGAGCGCCGAGCGGGATCGTGAGCAGAACGATCCCGCACGCCGCCAAAGGAGACGTAGGAGGCGTCGGGTGGACGACTGACCGGCGTCTCCCGCCCTGTGGAATGGGGGCGTTTGGAGAATTCCACCACGGTATCCCCTGCCTGTCGTAAGAGGCGACTAATTGGGGCCATCGGGGGTCGCGGGCGCGCAGCCGGGGGCTGTCGTAGCGCCCATTATGGTACTCTCGTACGTGCGACCCCGGGATGGACGGCGGCACGGGTGGTCGGCCTCGTGTCTGCCGTTGACGCCGAGGGCGTCCTTCGGTGCGCGGGGGCTTCTGAGCCCCCCGACAAGGAGACGGGCCGCTAGGCGGCACCGCGCAGGGGCGGTTCCGGTAGCAATCCTTAGATATAGCTAAGGATACCCCGGGGCCGCTCCACATGCGCCGAAGAAGGCCACCGCGGGGTTTTAGTTGGTATGCCGGTGTAGGTTGTATATAGTGTTAGGGACTCGGCCCAGCGGTCGCTCGGATTTAACATCTCTCCCGGGCGGCTTAACGCTGGGTCGTAAGACCGGTGAACCCAACATAACCGTTCCGCCTTCCCCCGGGGCGGGGCGGTAGCAATAATTCGCTTTCCCCGCGACAAAAAAAAAAAAAAAAAAGGTGGAAGGATGAAAACTTCATCATTATTTTTTATCATATCCATATCAGAGTGATCAGATTTGAGAGATCACTTAATATGCGTGATTAATTATCATATATTAACGAGAAATTAAGAAAATCTAAATTACGTGTTGAATTTAGACCATATTATTACATCAGGTACAAAAATTCACTCTTTTGCAGAGATCAAAGACGTCCTCAATAAAATGTGGCTGGACGAGACTAAACCTTACCAAGTGGGGTTACTGCTCGGTGACTACCATCAGCTCGGCGTGTGGATGACGCCGGGAGGGACTGTGGTAGCATTCGATCCTGCACCTACTCTGCCTAGAGGAACTCTCACCTCACAGAGGATCAAGAAAGGTTAGTGAGTAGCAGAACACCATCGATCGACCAACTGTGTCACCTGATGGTAAATTATCACCAACTCCCATGAGACGGAATGTGAAGAAGCAATTAAGCATGCCGGCATGATCCTGCCGATCTACGATAGATTCAGTGTCTATCGTTGGTCGACAGTATTTATGGATTGCGCTACACTTACCATCAGGTAACGTAGTCACTTTGCCGAGCAAGAAAATTAAAAAAAAAACTGGTAGAAGACCCTACACCTATTGTGGCTTGAGGAACTCTCACGTCACAGATCAAAAAGAGATTAGTGGGTAGCAGAAGAAGTCGATTGATACCTGATAATTATACTATTCCCATGAGACCTAAGGGTGTCTGTAGCGTTCGCGCTGGACCCTACAGTCCAGCCTCAGTAAAGTATTTTCATATGGTAGAGGATCAAGAGAAGTTAGTGGGTAACAAAACACCAGCGATGGAGCAATTGGGTCACTTGATGGTAACTGATCACCAGTCCCTTGACTGGAAGGGACTCTCGTAGCATTAGATCATCAAAATAAGATAACAAGAATCGTAACTCAAGCAAAAAAATGAACCTGACCAAAACTCTGTGCAGGGGGCGGGGCTATAAAAATCTGTGCAGCTCATCAATTCATAAAATTTGATTCATGATCTCTAGTCGACACTTAAACGTAAAAAAAATTCGCGGTGCAGAACGTCGTATCTAGAACTATAACTTTAATATTTAGACATTAACTTTTGTTAAATAAAAATTGATTTTGAACGTTCATTAATTTTTGTTGCGTGTATGAGTGTTACATTTGATTTTACCTTTGCATGTGTTAGTAAGTGGAGCCTTATTTTTTGGCAGATTCATATGAGAGTTATCGTTCTAGTCATCTTATTTCGATGCGTTAGATCCTGCACCAACAGTAATTAGAGGAACTCTCACCTTATAAAGGATGAATCAAGGTTAGGTTAGCTGGGTAGATTGCCACCCAGCCCGAGTGAGATGTCCGGAGGCCCAAATCACCTTATACCTTTATCATCATCACTTACCATTAGGTGACCCGCTTGCTCGTTCGCCAGGATCTGCTGTAAAAAATGACAAAAATAAACAAAGAGTATGTGTAGGTCATTTGTTCCCAAAGTGGTCAAGGTGGACTCCCAGGGGTCCACGGGAGACTCGACGGGGGTCCATAGTTAGATGTAATCTTCACATTTTCTGTCGAGTTTTGGGAATATGGTAGAAATGTAGCTGTAGGGGGCCACCGGAACCAGCTAAATTTGAAAGTGTTCTATGAGAAAAACAGTTTGAGCACCTCTGGTGTAGGTGATGAGCTACGTCTACAACGCATCAAAGATGAGATGGCTGGTGAGGATGCTGGTGGTGATGAAGAAGCGGCTGAGGAAGAAGCTGAAGGAGGTGAGCTTTTATGTTCAACTACTGAACGGTCTTTTCCGAAATAAAAAGTAGCCTATGACCTAATCCACCTGGATTGGATCGTAATGATTTGAATTTGAATTTTTAATTTTGAACATCTGAACGGTTTTCTTTATGAAGTCATAGTCTAGGTGTGTGCCAAATTTTAACGATTTCTTGGTTCTCGTTGCGGGTTGTGGAGACAGGTGGGAGGGTCGCATCATATAATACCAAATAACTTCGAATCTATGGTATGAGAAGATGTACCTTGGGATAACGCCATGCAGAAATATTCGTATTAAAAATCCTACCAAGAGAAAACCCAAGTCAATGCGTAGATATAATTTCTGTAATTGCTTGATTGATCTGCTCTAATACCAATGAAATATTGTAAAACCTTATGCTCTAATAATTGTAAACTAGTTTTGAAAAAAGTAACGCTGGAGTTTCTTGCTCGTACTTTTCGAGCGAAACAGCATTCCGAACTAGCGGTAGAATTTTGTCGGCATCTAAATAATGTATAACATTTTATGGATTCAATAAATATTTTGATTTGGATTTCATTTGATTAGTATTTTTTTCTAGAGTGGTAGAGCCACGCTGAAGACACTATTGTCTATAGCATGTATGGATGGACCGGCTCGTCCGGGTCATTACCACTGTCGCACGGAAAACCGACGTAAATTAGCAGCTTGCTGCTGCGTTTCGTACGGTGAGTGAGATATCCGTAGGCCCAAACCCCCTCCCCTTCCCAATTCCTTAATTATCCCTTTCCTTTAAGATCGGCAACGCACTCATAATTCTTTTGGTATTGTGGGCGTATATGGGCGGTGGATATCACTTACCATCAGGTGACCCACTTGCTCGTTTGCCGGCCGATGCCATAAAAAAAATTGATTATCCAGAGGGCGAAGAACAACCGGAGCCGGAGCCGGAAATCATCCCGCCGGACTCTGCCGCAGCTATCATGGTGTTCGCTAGTCCTATCGAATTCATTGATAAACTCGGTAAGTATTAAATAATTATTTATCCGTAATCTACTTTTAACTAACTGGCTCGGTGGCGCAGTTGCAATGCGTACGCGTTACGACTGAGGCTGACGCTGAGGTCTCGGGTTCGATTCCCGGGTCGGGTAAAAGTGATAGTGGGTTTTCAGCCCGGAGTCTGGAATTTGTGTCTGGTATGGCGATAGGCTCGTCCCCTATCACATCGTGGGACGGAGATACGCTCGGCGAAAAGTGGGTGTACTGATTACACTTCTGCCTATTCTTTCAGGGATCACATGTGTGAGTGCGTATGTATGTATCTTTTATCTTCCGCCGTAGTTAAACTATCACTGAACCTCGAATATTAACAATACAGGGTTAATTCCTTTCAAAAGTTTAACCTAACATTTCCTTTCCAGCCATACAAGGCGGCCTAGACAGGAAACAATGTCTGGCTCCATACAAGTTCTATCCAGTTAATGTGAAGAACGAACTCACTTCTGTGATGAAGGAGAAGAGAGGAGCTCCTACGAGAGAAGATGGAGAAGCTGCAGGGGAAGAAGGTATGTGGATAATGGATTTGTTGTATTATTCTTCAGATATTGTGGATGTTTATGGACGATGGTATAGGGTAGTTTCCTATATTGAACGTTATACATTATTCTATAAGCAACAGAAAATTATACGCAAAAGAAACCCTTTTAATAAAACACAATCAAAATTGGTTCAGAAATGTGCCTGCAATTATGACTTTAAATGTTGGTATGAGGAAAAGTGGTTGCGTAGTAGGGATATCTCACTATCTCGCTTGCACGCGTGCAGCATAATGAACATTTTACACAGTAACGTCAAAGGTTGCGTCATCTTTCATTTGACAATTACCCCTTCTACTTCTTCTTCTTCTTCTTCTTTTGAATGGCTTCTAAACTTATTTATTTTTGGTCCGATTTATAAAAATCGCTATAAAATTTAGAAGATGTCTTTTCAAATTACAAAATATATTTTTTTATCTTTATTTGAAATCTTCGAAAACGCTACCGCCATGATCGTGACGTCAGTCACTATGTAAACAACTAAATGTCATTCGCAAATCGCATGTTGTGGTCTTTTGTAGCAAAAATAATACATACTTACATCGAAATGATCTTCGCAAAAATAAATTTGATATTCAGTCGATATCTAGCTCGCATAGATTATTTCGCGTGTTTATTTACTAATATGTGTCGTCATTGCACAGATAATTAATCTATAGGCCAACATGGCCGACGACGTTTTCATATGTTCATGAAAATATTAAATTTGAATTAAAGTTTTGTTGTTTTATAAGTCTCAGAAAAATACGATATAATAAAAAAAAACGGTCTAGAAAAGCCTCATTAACAAAATAAAGCCTATTTTAAAAATGTGTCAACTAGCCTATTCGTTTACTTTTCTCACTGTATTTTTGTATGTATTATTGGTTATGGAATAAACGGGCTTTTTATTTTATTTACTTTGCTCATGTTTTTCCACAAAACAAAATAAAAAAAAAACTGAAAGTCCGACGAATATGAGACATATGTTACTTTCTTCCCCACATTATTCTGCATCGATTGGTATCGGTCTCGAGCCCATACCCCCAGCGGTTTCGGAGGAGATAGCGTGACAAGCTTTTGGCAGCGGCGGCGGCGGCGGCGGCGGCGCCAGTTACTTTTTTTAGAATAGAGAGATTTATTGCAGACGAGGAGGAGATGCTGGTGGAAGCGCTGGACGCCGCAGCTGTGGGGAGTCACTTCGATCGCATCGGACGCGGCGCGGCTTCAGTGCGCGGTCGAGTCGCACAAGGAGAGAACTACTTCATGGAACAAGCTAATAGAGATCGACAGGTTAGTGCTAGAAATGAGTGAGTTTGTGAGTGGTAGAGCCACGCTGTGGACACTTGTGTCCTACAGCACGAATGGGCCGACTCGTCCGGGTCGTTACCTCTGTCTCACAGAAAACCGGCGTAAAGTAGTAGCTTGCTGCTGCGTTTCGTACGATGAGTGAGATATCCGGAGGCCCAAACCCCCTCCCCTTCCCAATCCCTTAATTATCCCTTTCCTTTTAGGTCGGCAACGCGCCCATAATTCTTTTTGTATTGTGGGTGTACATAGGCGGCGGAGATCACTTACCATCAGGTGACCCACTTGCTCGATTGCCGGCCTTTGCTATAAAAAAATAAATAAAAAATAGACAAATAATTGTGTACTTTAACCTTTTTTTATAGTAGATGCTGGCAAATTATTCACCATCTCCACTGCTTATGAATAACAACTGTATCAAAATAATCATAGGTACATTTGCGCTATGACATGTCCTTCTTTAAACGAGGTTAAAAGGAGTAATCCTTCGACGGTAGGCAGCGGCTTTGCTGTGCCCTGGCATTGCACAAGTCTATGGGCGGCGGTGACTACTTACCATCAGGTGGTCCGTTTACTCGTCTGCCTATCCGGGCATTAATAAAAAAGAAAACCTTAGAGGGATTGGTTGACTGGAAATTTGGGCCCATGAAAATATCACCGTATAAAATGCGGTCCGGAAAGTATCTCTTCACGTCGTTTTTCTGTGAGACAGTGGTACACTCCAGTCAAGCTGGTCCATTCATGCAGTAGACAAAACTTTCTACTGCGTGGCTCTGTTACTTATTGCAAACATTCTGTGGATTCAATTATTTTGGAATTATTATATTACTAGCAGCTCCGCCCTCATAAAAGTCATTTTCTGAGATATAAATAAGTTGCCTATGTTCTAATTAATGTCTTGGGCCATTAATTAGAACATAGGCAATATTTTACCCTGTATGGCATATTTTACCCAAATCCATTTAGCCTAAGTCTTGAATGGGCGGGTGAGTGAGTGAGTGAGTGAGTGGTATTTCGCTTTTATATATATAGATTGATATCTTCCCAGGACGCAGCCAACTCTATAATGGGTATAGTGGTGGATCACATAGAGCCTTACATATACTGGAAGCCTCAGTTGATAGACGCTATACTGAAGTACGGTGATCGACTTCACACTCTATCTCTGCCGCGAGCCTCCGACCCTCCACATCTCACTCCAGCCGAGATACAGCCGGAGTTCCACGTCACCAACTTTAACGTGAGTACATCGCTTGCTAAACATGATCAGCGTCAGACACTGGCGTCAGTGACGCTCTCTTCTGTTAATGTTGAAAATCCCAGCTAGGCTGGTGACGCTGATATTGAATGGATTTCCATAGATTTATCTATTATTTTTTATAGCACCATGTGTCTATATCCAGTTTGGTATAAAGTTTTTTTTAAAATAAATATACCCAACAGTCACACACATAGTCCTGACCCCACACTAGGTTAACCTGTATCGTGGATATCAGCAACTACGAGGGACTTACCAACCCACAACACCCAGACACAAAACAAATATTTGTGGATCACACAAATATATGTATCGGTGTGGGAATCGAACTCACTGCCTCTCGCTTCGCAGCTGGCTACACTACGGAGGCTTTCCTGAATGTATCCTCCTATGTTGTCTTATATCGTAATATGTCCTGTACGGAATGTATCAGGTACTTCATCAGCCAGCTATTGGAAAGATGTTAGACGTTGTAACTATTGAAGATTGTAAAGTTTTAACATAAATAAATTGTGCTGCTCTATTTCCTATCAAATATTTTAAAGCCTTTACGCCCTCAACACTGATTATAAATTAGTATTGAAAAGAGCAACGCTGGGGTTTCTTGCCCGTTCTTCTCTAGCGGAACAGCATTCCGAACTGGCAGTAGAGTTGGAAATTTAAATAATGTATAACATTTTATGGATTTAATATATATTTTGATTTGATTTGATTTAATAAGCTGCAATATGGTGTAGGTAAAGTTGGAAGTACAGGGAGATGCAGTGACAGGTGATATCAAAGCTGGCGAGACTGGTAACGTGCTCAGCGTCAAACGAGGTCTTGGACGATTCTTTGAGACGGTGAGTTGTTATAACACTTTACTCCTTAATATCCTACGTACTTCTTCCTACTCGTACTCCTACTCCTCCTACTACTACTATTCCTACTCCTCCTCCTACCACTCCTGCTCCTACTCCTCCTCCTACTACTCCTACTACTTCTACTACTCCTACTACTACTACTACTACTCCTACTTATATCATAAATGTATGTTTGTGAATATGGATATTCTTTTTTCTTTATTTTAAAGGTAAATGGGTGTGCTGATGGTTTAGTGATATCCACTGCCCATAACCAGCCCACAATACAAGAAATCCCTATTATTCTAAAGGGGTAATTAAGGAATTGAGAAGGATAGGTGCAATTTGGGCCTCTGGATATCTTAGTCACTGTAATAATCAATGCAAGAGCAGGTTGCTACTTCACGTTGGTTGTCTCTAAAACAGTGGTTACAACTCTGTCGAGCCGGTCCATTCATACTGTTGACGAAATTGTCCTCAGCGTGACTCTACTCTTTTAATCGATCACGCCTTGACGGCTGAATGGATTTGTTTGAAATTTGGGATATAAATAAACCTTAATAATCCCTCAATGCTTGAGGGTCGTGACCGTGTCAGGCCGAGATAGTAAGAACCCTCCATCTGGTTCTGTTAACGGCGAAGTGAATTGCATCGTGCAGTTTCAACTGCAGCGGTTTAGTGATTGTTCACTCCATTTAGCCGGTGGTCTACCACGAGAGCGCCTACCCTCCACTTTTCCCGTCAAAATATTCCTCTCAAAGCTTAATAAAGGGGTAAATAAATCCTAAATCCTATCCTGATACGGAAGACCATCGAAAATAAAATTTGCCTGAACGACAAACGAGTAGATTGCTCGTTTTAGTTTTAGTAAGCGAACAACAATATACTTTAGGTTTTTTTTAACCAGCCTTGTCCTATATCCAGTACAAGCACGGAGTGTTCTGCTCCAAAAACTACTGCGTGGGCGTCTGGATGGCAGCAGATGACAAATCTTACTGTCTGTGGGAGCCTCACTCAGTAGGTCCTGGAGGTAGAACATCTCCCGGGGGAAGTGCCGCCGTGGTGCTGCTCTCCAACGTGGAGGATCTGGCGCAGATCATCAAGGATAACGTCGAGGGACTGGCCAGACCTGGAATCAACAAGTTAGTGACATCACTCAGTAGGTCCTGGAGGCAGAACATCTCCCGGGGGAAGTGCCGCCGTGGTGCTGCTCTCCAACGTGGAGGATCTGGCGCAGATCATCAAGGATAACGTCGAGGGACTGGCCAGACCTGGAATCAACAAGTTAGTGACATCACTCAGTAGGTCCTGGAGGCAGAACATCTCCCGGGGGAAGTGCCGCCGTGGTGCTGCTCTCCAACGTGGAGGATCTGGCGCAGATCATCAAGGATAACGTCGAGGGACTGGCCAGACCTGGAATCAACAAGTTAGTGACATCACTCAGTAGGTCCTGGAGGCAGAACATCTCCCTTGGGGAGCATCACCATGGTGCTGCTCTTCAACGTGGATGATCTGGCACAAAACCCCCCTTAACCTGCAGTCGATAAGTTAGTAGAATCAGTATTCAAGGCTAATATTCTAATCTTTTTATGAGAGAAGACAGGCGGAAGTGCTAGTGTATCACCTAATGGTAAGTAGTTAGTTCTGTTTTTTTTTATTGCATAGGCCGGCAAACGAGCAAGTGGGTCTTCTGATGGTAAGTGATCTCCACCGCCTATGTACGCCCATAATACCAAAAGAGTCAAGGGCGCGTTGCCGACCTTAAAGGAAAGGGATAATTAAGGGATTGGGAAGGGGAGGGGGATTTGGGCCTCCGGATATCTCACTCACCGTACGAAACGCAGCAGCAAGCTGCTACTTTACGTCGGTTTTCTGTGAGACAGTGGTAACGACCCGGACGAGCCGGCCCATTCATGCTGTAGACAAAATTGTCTACAGCGTGGCTCTACCACTCGTGTTTGCCATCAAAGGTATGATTTTACGTTTCGTCGTTCTACATACTCGTATTAGAGCATTTGGAGTCATTTAATTTTAAGCATAAGTCTTGGACACTCTCTCCTAAAGCTTATTTCTTTTAGGTTCTGTATATCATCAGTTAAAGTCTTCTGGGAGTTTTCGAAGACGTCCAACGCGGTGACGGCCCAGGGTTCAGTGCCTGACGAGGGATATGAATGGAAGGTGCTGACGGCGTATGTGGAGATGGCACGAGGCAGGACTATACTCAGGGGGACCAGACCTCCGGATCCTGTCAAGTGAGTAGAAACACTCTCCACCGCCCATGTATGCCTACAATACTAGTAGAATCATGGGCGCGTTGCCAACCTTAAAGGCAAGGAATAGAACTAGAGACTGGTAGAGAATGCCTCAGGCATTAGGTCCGGCTATACATACTTTGTCTATAAAGTGCAAAAGAAAGTTTAAGGGATTGAGAAGGAGAGGGATATTTGAGCCTCCGGATATCTCACTCACCGTACGAAACAGCAAGCTGCTACTTTACGTCGATTTTCTGTAAGACAATGGTAATGATCCAGACGAGCCGGCCTTTTCATGCTGTAGACAAAACTGTCTACAGCGTGGCTCTACCACTCGTAAAACCTGTACCTCGTGTACCTATTCTGTAGGAGTTTTGTAATTCAGAAGAATTAATAACTCATTATGTGCTTCGGCAATCTTTTGTACTCACTCACTCACGCCTGAAATCCCCGAAGGGGTAGGCAGAGTTGTAACCCTTAGACCCAAATTTCACCGAGCGTATCTCTGTCCCTTATGTGATAGGGGGAAGGAACATAAGTACCGATCTATACGAGCATATAACATTTCAAGAATTATCTACTAACTCCTAATAGTTAAGGAGTTATATTTCCCATCATCAGCTCAGCAACATGAGATGATGAGTACCAGACGTAAATACTTGAATACCTAGTTTTAGAACATAATATATAAAACATTATGCGTCCCTATAAAATTTGAGGGTTGTCCTCGATTTTTCTGGGATCCCATCATCAGATCCTGACTTGGTGCCAATGGGACCACCTGGGAAGTAGGTATACCCTTTAAACAAAAAAATAATTTCTCAAATTCGTCGAACATAGATTAATAAAAAAAGAATAGAATTGTCGAATTTCGAACCTTTTCTTTTTTAACCGCGACTTCAAAAAAGGAGGAGGTACACAATTCGGCGCCTTTTTTTTTGCTTTTTTATGTAAGTATGTATATCGATTTCTCCGCTAATTGTGGATCGATTTTGTTGAAAAAAAATTCACTCGATATAGATTAGCTGCGATGTGGTCCCATATAAATTTTTCTTAAGGTCTGATGACGGAGTACGGAGAAAAATAAATTAAACTCCTCAACGGACAACAGAAGGCCAATTCTCGTAATTTTAAATGTTCAAAACATCATTCCGATCTAGTCTCAGCGTCAAGAAAGTTGCAAATGGCATTCTCTTAAACCAATAATCAACGTCAAATGTGAACATAGATCGTAATGAGATTGAATGTAGAATAAAATTTGACTGAAGCCAAAACGGTATAATGCTACTGCTAATGCTAGGTGTAAATGCTAGGTTTAAGAGAATGCCATTTGCAACTTTCTTGACGCTGAGTCTAGATCGGAATGCTATTTTGAACATTTAAAATTACGAGAATTGGCCTACTGTACACTTATTGCGATTGTGTTATTATATTGGAATTTACATTCTTATGCTGGAACTACCACAAAAAATTTAAGTCTGTTTCTAAGTTTTGTTAAACGTTATGTTATTTGAAGTCTCTTAAAAACCCATGAATATATTGTTCAGGTTCAGTCGCGAGGCGGCGCTTCAGTGTTCATGTGGCGCTGTAGTGGCAGCGTGTGTGGCCCATGTCAGGAGACCACATCTGTGGACAGCCAGGACTGTCGACCAGGTGAACTAACATAACTATTTGAAGGTGGGGATGCCACTCGTCCAGGGGCTTTGTCCATAATCCATGTTATAATAAATTGCCTGAATTAATTAATTATTTCCTTAACAGAACCACGCGTGTGCGAGAGGCCGTCTGGGTTGGTACCACCGTTTTGTCTATTTCTACCGCTAAGCAGCAGTTTGCAAGCACTGTTGTGCCTCGGTTTGAAGGACATTGAAGTCTGTGAAATTACTGAACTGGATTACTGACAGAATTTTGAAACTTAACATGTTATGTCTCGGGGTGACGAGAACAGACCAATGCCCATGCAGTGCTTTGTAATTCACAGTTCTGTGTGGAATTGTTTCTGTTTATGGGCAGGCGTGACGCTTATCATCAGGCGACCTAGTCTTTTCGTCCCTTATGCTAATAAACATAAAATTTTAAAAAAATGCTCCTTAACGATTGTTAACTTCATTGAGAAACTTTGCATGGATTATATACCTAATATAAGCATCTTTATTAAGAACTTTGAAAACAAATTAAACGAGACTAAAGTTTATAAAAAGCAATAATTGGTAAAATCTATTCAAAACTCCAATTAATAAATTTAAGATATCATTAAATTTATTGAGCATAAAATCGACTTCTTCATTTTATTTTAATTATCTGTCTCATCTTGAGTAATTGTCATACAAAGAAGGCCTTACCTGAAGGTTAGTCAAATTTTTGAACGCCCATAACTCATTACTGTTAAAATATTTTTTTATATCCTGGACATGTAAAGGTGTAACATTCTCTAATATTACAAACTTGTTTTTTTTTCTTGTCCGTTTCACGTCAAATGCTCCACTAATCAAATAGAAATTCATGGAGAACTTTCAAATATCTTATTCACTTGTCAAATGGTAGGTGATGACGGTGGCAGGTCAGCTATTCTCCGCATCGTTGGGAGCTCTCGGATACGAGTTTCGACCTGGCGAAGATGTACTATTGCCCCTACAAGTAATTGCATTTTTGACAATTGTACTTTAATGTGTGGTTATTCACCACTATCGACATTATAATCGTAAATATTAAAACTTACGTCGACATCATCATCGTTGTGATGTCTTAGGTTTACGCGAATATTACACATTGAAATAAAACTAGTTTATACGGATTTTATCGCGGTTTAATTTTTATTTTAGTCCCGACGTTTCGAAAGCTTTTCAGCCTTCGTGGTCACGGGAGAGACATCCGTCTAAACTAGTTTTATTTCAAATCATCATCGTTATTATCACCATCCGAATAATCATCGTGATCTTCATTAACATCGGAATCATAAACTTGGTCATTATCAGCATAGGAATATTATCGGGCATCGTAATGTTAGTCAATATCAATATTGGCATAACAAGCTTTGTTATGCGAATATTGATATTGACTTTGACTATAATGACAATTCAATTGCTATCAACAGCGCTATCATAATCTAGGTCATCATCATCGCTATAATGGTCATCATCATTACCATAACAATGATGTTCACTACTATCTCCATTAGCTTTATCATCGTCAGCATCAGCATTAGCTCATCAACGTTAACCACAGTAATCACGAGTATGAGTGGTAGAGCCACGCTGTAGACACTTTTGTTTACAGCATGAATGGGCCGGCTCGTCCGGGTCGTTACCACTGTCTCACAGAAAACCGACGTAAATTAGAAGCTTGCTGCTGCATTTCGTACGGTGAGTGAGATATCCGCAGGCCCAAATCACCCTCTCTTTCCCAATCCCTTAATTCTCCCTTTCCTTTAAGATCGGCAACGCGCCCATGACTCTTTTGGTATTGTTGGCGTATATGGCCGTTGGTGATCACTTACCATCAGGTGACCCACTTGCTCGTTTTTCGGCCTATACAATAAAAAAATATATATCAACATCACTATCGTGGTTATCATCATTACCATTACGATTTTCCTCAGCGCCATCTCCTTATCATCATCAGCATCATTAACGTAATTCACAGTAATCACCGTTTGGAATACAATGTGTCCATCTCAGGTTCTCAAGAGATTCATCTTGGGTGTGAATTACGTGCGGTACGAGCTGGAGTCTGCGTACTCTGGCAAGCTGGAGCAGAAAGAACCCTCAGATATGACTGTCAGGTTGGTGCTGGTATTTCCATTCTATAGGATTTATAGTCAAACCGTGTTATAATTATGTCTGTTCTTGAGAAGTTAATAAAATATGTAAATTCCTTAAGATTCAGATCGTCCAGAAGGAGAATCCATAGATGCGTTATCAATCTTAAAAGAAAAGAATAGAAAAAAATTGTGAGTGCCAGAGCCACGCTGTAGACACTTGTCTACATGTCTCTCGTTACATGTCCGAGTCGTAACCACTGTCTCGCAGAAAACCGACGTAAAGTAGCCAGCTTGATGCTGCGTTTCGTATGGTGAGTGCGATATCTGGAGGCCCGAATCCCCCTCTCCTTCTTAATCCCTTAATTACGCAACGCAACGCGTCCATAATTATTTTGTATTGTGGGCGTACATGGGCGGTGGAGATCACTTACTGTCAGGACACAAAACTGTCTACGGCGTGGCTCTACCACTTAAATTTTCGTTGAAAGTAACTTGATTTTTTTTCCCATCCCGTAGTTTAAATGTCAAAGGATGGAGGGGGGGGGGGCACTTTTTTCATGACTAACAGTCACACACATAGTGCTGACCCCACACTAGGTACCCCTGTATCGTGGGTATCAGCAACTACGAGGGACTTGCCAACCCACAACACCCAAACCCGAAACATATATTTGTGGATCACACAAACATTTGTCGCTGTGCGGGAATCGAACCCACAGCCTCTCGTTTCGCAACCGGCAACACGCCCACTGCGCTACAGAGGCTATTAAGTCACTTAGCTAACTCTATCATTTTAACGACCTATCCAATGATACCACACGTGCCTATATGCAGTTTCCATTGTATCATCGAATGTAAAATGGCTGTCACGTACGGATGGACAGACTGTCATCACGAAATTGACATTTGGCCACGGTATCCTAAAAAGCGTCTCATCAAATGGATAAAATATAAATTGTTGATGATCAGATGCGCTCTGGAGCGTTTCTTCGAATGTCACACGCACGGTATACTGTGGTCGGTGCCGTTCGCTGCAGCGGTGTGGCGATGTGCCGGTGCACCGACCTACTACATGTTCGAGCCGCACGCCGCCGGACCCACAGGACTCCGAGCTGATGGACAGGTGCGTCACTCATACACTCAATGCTCTCACTCATGTTGTGTGACTCGTACACTGTCACTAATTATAGACCGTGACTCATAGACAGTGTCACATTTAATGTGACTCATAGACAGTGTCACATTTAATGTGACTCATAGACAGTGTCACATTTAATGTGACTCATAGACAGTGTCACATTTAATGTGACTCATAGACAGTGTCACATTTAATGTGACTCATAGACAGTGTCACATTCAATGTGACGCATTGGCCGTGACTCATTGTATGTAACTCATGAATGTGACTCATTGGACGTGACTCATTGGACGTGACTCATTGGACGTGACTCATTGGACGTGACTCATTGGGCGTGACTCATTGGACGTGACTCATAGAACTAGAAACATTGAATGTGACTCATAGACAGTGTCATTCAATGTGACTCATTGGCCGTGACTCAGTGTCTCATTGAATGTGACTCATTGAATGGGACTAAATCACCGTATATCATAGTCTGTTTCTCATTGAATGCGACTCATAGACAATGTCTCATTCAATGTGACGCATTGGCCGTGACTCATAGAACGAGAAACATTGAATGTGACTCATAGACAGTGTCTCATTCAATGTGACTCATTGGCCGTGACTCAGTGTCTCATTGAATGGGACTAAATCACCGTATATCATAGTCTGTTTCTCATTGAATGCGACTCATAGACAATGTCTCATTCAATGTGACGCATTGGCCGTGACTTATAGAATGAGAAACATTGAATGTGACTCATAGACAGTGTCTCATTCAATGTGACTCATTGGCCGTGACTCAGTGTCTCATTGAATGTGACTCATTGAATGGGACTAAATCACCGTATATCATAGTCTGTTTCTCATTGAATGCGACTCATAGACAATGTCTCATTCAATGTGACGCATTGGCCGTGACTCATAGAACGAGAAACATTGAATGTGACTCATAGACTGTGTCTCATTCAATGTGACTCATTGGCCGTGACTCAGTGTCTCATTGAATTTGACTCATTGGCCGTGACTCATAGTCTCATTGAATATGACTCATTGGCCGTGACTCATAGACAGTCTCATTGAATGTGACTCATGGACCGTCTCTCATTGAATGTGACTCATTCATCGTGACTCATTGAATGGGACTAAATCACCGTATATCATAGTCTGTTTCTCATTGAGTGTGACTTATAGAGCGTGACTCACAAGTTGAGTCTCACTAGTAATTAATAAGCTATGACTCGTGGACAGTGACTCATAACTGGAACTGTACGCTAAATTCTTCTTTGGCTTCACTCTGATATAACTTTTCCATACCCAGGATGATGGTGCTGCGTGCGTGATGACGTTTACGTCATCCAAGTTGATGGCTTACGCGTGAGTATCATTTTCTATCATTTTATACATAGACTCACGCCTGTTTGCCATAAGGGTAGGCAGAGACAACGGATTTCCACTTGCTACGATCCTTGCATACCTCTTTGCCCTCATTCACTCTCATTAAATGTTTTCATACATGCACGTCGGTTTAGGGTACTCCTGACCTGGCCTTTCTGGAGAATATCTCCAACTTGATCTATGAAAGTTCGCCGAGGCCTTCCCCTCCCAACTGTACCATTCACACACTTATTTTATAGCTCATCATAATAAAACTAACTTTTATTTTTATTAATCATAGGCCGGCAAACTAGCAAGTAGGTCACCTTATGGTAAGTGATCTCCACCGCCCATGTACGCCCACAATACCAAAAGAATTATGGCTGCGTTGCCGACCTTAACGGGAAGGGATAATGAAGGGATTGGGAAAGGGAGGGGGTTTGGTCCTCCGGATATCTCACTCACGCTCAGTGAAATGTGGGTGTACTGGTTACACCTCTACCTACCACTTCCGGGATAACAGGCGTGAGTGCGTACATAAATTATTAGCAAACTAGCTGTCCCACGCGGTTTCACCCGCAATATTTAATTGTACAATTCACTGTCAGGTGTATGTAACGACCCTCGAATGTGACCACACCTTTTTGTAACACGTTGTATACAGTATTTAACAATAACTCTGTTGGCCCTTTTAGGACCGTGGAGATAGAAATATAGACAGCTTCATAAAAATAATTAAATTAAAAATAATAAACAGAAGCGAGATATTATACTTACACAAGGTAGATAAGCAAATACAAACATATAAAAAAAAAATGAACAGCTGACTGATGTGTCGTACTGACGTAGCCGGGCGCGCACGCGGTGCGGCGCGTTTGATGTCAGTAGACGCCGCAACTTGCTATCTCGCTCTGGCTCCGATTCATCGCTCTTACAGTGGTAATTAATCGAAATACGGTTTACAAACGATAAAATAGTTAAAAGTTATACTAATATTATAATGTGAATGTGTTTGTTTGTTACGCTTTCACGCAAAAACTACTTAACCGATCATCATGAAACTTTGTACACATATTCTTGGAGGTATAAGAAGTAACTTATGATACTTTTTATGAAAAAAATATAATTATCTATTTGTTTGTTACGCTTTCACGCCTAAATCACTGAACCGATTTTGATGTAGATAGATGGGACCCTGGAGACGGTTATAGGCTACGTTTCATTTCGGAAAAGCCTATTCACGCGGGCGGGAGCCGCGAGCAAAAGCTAGTAATAAATAAATGATTATTTTTAGTCTCATTTTCGCATGCCAGTTATTTCATTGCGTTGGAACATCGATCAATTATATCACAGTTAAAACGTCCAACATGGTTTTTGTTGCATATTGTATATTGTATATTGGGTTTTTTCGAGTGGTAGAGCCACGCTGTAGACAATTTTGTCTACAGCATGAATGGGCCGGCTCCTCCGGGTCGTTACCACTGTCTCACAGAAAACCGACGGAAAGTAGCAGCTTGCTGCTGCGTTTCGTACGGTGAGTGAGATATCCGGAGGCCCAAATCCCCCTCCCCTTCCCAATCCCTTAATTATCCCTTTCCTTTAAGGTCGGCAACGCGCCCATGACTCTTTTGGTGTTGTGGGCGTACATGGGCGGTGGAGATCGCTTACCATCAGGTGACCCACTTGCTCGTTTGCCGGCATATGCAATAAAAAAAAAAAAAAAAATGATTACTTTACACAGGTATTTACAAAACATACCGGTAACCGAACGTCCGAAGCATGACTTCCAACTGTACGCAATATCGGTGACGGTACAACCTATCAAGAAGTTAGGGGGGGTGGAGCCTCCTCTGGTGCGAGCGCCGCCGGGTGCGAAGCTTGTACCAGCTACTAGTAAGGTGAGGGTGTTTACAGGTAGCAGGTGACTGTGTTACGAAATACCTATTGGGTCATATCTTTTGGGAGTATAGTCTCTGGTAAGATGAACGCAACATTACGTTAGACAGTATGCAAATATTTGTGGATCACACAACCATTTGTCTCTGTGCGGGAATCGAACCCACGGCCTCGCGCTTCGCAGCCGGCTACTCCCTGCTGCGCCTCGGAGGCTGTCTACCTTATATCGATGCATGGTATTCATAAAAAAGAAAATGTTTTATGTATGTCCTAGTAATGCAATCGGGTTTGTTACTACGGCGGTTGAAATACTTATATCGTACACTATCTTCTTCCACCTGCGCTTATCCCACTCACAGTGGGGTCGGCACAACATGCTCTTTAACACATGTTATATGCCGGTACAAACAATCCGCGCATCATATTCTTTGGGAGTGTAGTCTCTGGCAACAAGAGCGCAACATTATGTTAGACAGTATGCAAATAACATCTGGAGTTGTATACTATATGGATCTTGTGGACGCTAGAAGGATTTTCCGTGCATTCCGGTGTTTTTGTCATACCTATTATTGGAATCAAGTTTAACAGCTCACGTGATAGGACGCACTTAATGACATCCGTGGTGCTTCATATCTGGCTTCCCCAGTTGTAAATGTCCTTGTACCTGAGGTTCATTATTTTGTCTCCCGCTTTGCTATGGAGGGAATAAAGACAGATTTGTATGCCTAGAGAATCGCCGAGCTTCATAGCTCGCTGTCGAAATATGCGTGCCACTGTCGATTCTGGCTTACCAGGAGTTACTGTGGCGGATGTGTGGGCGGGATAGTCTCGTAACGAAATACCTCTGGTGTCATATTTTCTGTGACTAGACCAGCAAACGAGCAATTAGGTTACCTGATAGTAAGCGACCTCCACACAAGAATAATCATGGGCGCGTTGCCGACCTTTAAGGAAAGGGATAATAAAGGGGTTGAGAAGGGGTGGGGGATTTTGGGCTCCGAATATTTCACTTCCCATACGAAACGCAACAAAAAGCTGTTACTTCTATTCTGTGAGACAGTGGTAACAACCCGGTCAAATTGATTCATTCATGATGTAGGCAAAACTATCTACAGCATTTCCTCTGTCGTCGTTCCAAACATGTTTTGGCAGATCCCAACGACTCCATCACAGTCGCTATCGAAGCAGCACTTTCCTTGACCAACCCGAATCGCAATAATAATACGTGACCCCGGCATAGAACACGTCTGCGAGTCCGAACAACTCCCACAACTGACCCTCGGCACAATGATGTGCAGAGGCGGCCCTAAACTATACTCCCCAGCGAATACTACTACAACAACTATCTACAGCGTGGCTCTACAACTCGTACATGTACCATTTACAAATAGGCAAGGCTGTGGTAGATACCACCTTTACGACATTCTACCTCTCCTCTCTGGATACTTGCCCAGACATTTTGACGTTTTGACTCGTTTTGACGAGTAGTAGAGCCACGCTGTAGACAAAATTGTCTGTATGTATGTTGTATTAATGGGCCGGCTCGTCCGGGTCGTTACCACTGTCTCACAGAAAACCGACGTAAAGTAGCAGCTGTGAGTGAGATATCCGGAGGCCCAAATCCCCCTCCCCTTCCCAATCCCTTAATTATCCCTTTCCTTTAAGGTCAGCAACGCGCCCATGACTCTTTAGGTTTTGGGGGCGTACATGGGGGGTGGAGATCACTTACCATCAGGTGACCCATTTGCTCGTTTGCCGGCCTATGCGATAAAAAAAAACATAGTAGAGCATACGAGAGAACTCTAGTAGTACAAGCCAAGGTTTCCACCAGGTGGGAGTGGACGGGAGTAGGCGCCGCGCTTCAGAAGGAGATCGGAAGCATCCACCAGGCAGTGCCACTTGTCTGGATGCACAACGAGCATCAGACAATAGAGATAGAGAAATGAACTTAACCAAAGGTAAGAACTGTGACGGGTATGATTCCAGATGGAGTTCATCGAAATAAGATGACAAGAAACGTAACTCAAGCAAAGAATGACCTCACCAAGACTCTGTGCAAGGGGGCTGGGCTGGCTGGCTGGTTCTATAACACGTTGTATAATAAAATAATAATAATACTAGCCCTGTATTATATACGTCCCACTGCTGGGCACGGGCCTCTTCTACTGAATGAGAGGGGTTAGGCATTAGTCCACCACGCTGGACTAATGCGGATTGGTAGACTTCACATACCTTCGAAATTCGTATGATGAACTTCTCAGGTATGCAGGTTTCCTCACGATGTTTTTCCTTCACCGTTAAAGCAAGTGATAATTAACAATTAATACACACGTAACTTATAAAAGTCAGAGGTGTATGCTCAGGGTGATCGCATCAGGCGAGTCCCGTCATCGGTGTGAGAAACGCGCTTGACGAAAATACTAAAATGACTATTAAAAAATAGGGGTTGATGGTAGAAGGGAGAAAATTTAGGGTTGTATGTATTTTTTAATGCCACATCATAAAAAAAAAACAAAATTTTAGCCAAAAAAAAAAAATGTTAGGAGTGGACAATCCTTATCACTTAGGGGTATGAAAAATAGATGTTGGCTGATTCTCAGACCTACCCGATATGCACACAAAATTTCATACAAATCGGTCCAGCCGTTTCAGAGGAGTATGGGAACGAACATTGTGACACGAGAATTTTATATACAAGTCTGTTCTATTTCGTTCAGAATTATACTTTCCCCACGTGCCAATAGATGGCGCTGCTTGAAAATTAGATCGCGCTATGGTTTAGTGTAGAACTAGACTATAGGTATATCTGAAGTTCGAGTTCGAGTTTATACTTTTGACGTCTTGTTCGAAAAGAAACAAGATTTATCTTGAAAGGGCATTGGCTGGCGATTTGACTGGTCCTATGTCCGTAGAAAAATTGTATTGTGGGGGATTTAAATAGAAGCGCTATATTGTTTCTGAGCGAATCAAATCATACATACATAAGCATTCACGCCTGTAAATCCCTGAAGGGGTAGGCATAATTGTAACCAGTACACCCATACAAATATTCGTTGGAAGTACCTTAAGTTATAGGTACTAGCATTACCTTTTCAGAATTTTCACATCGTAAAATTAATTATTCATTAATTCATTATATTTTTTCATTTTCAAGTTAGAGGGATGATTAGGGGTTGGCTCAATTTTTCCGATTATCTCGCATAATGCGTATGCGTTACGACAGGCTGACGCTGAGGTCTCGGGTTCGATCCACGGGTCGGGTAACAGTGATATGCTCAGTATCAGCCCGGAGTCTGGGATTTGTGCTGTGCTGTGCCGTCGGTATGGCGATAGGCTCGCTATCACATAATGGGACGGAGATACGCTCGGCGAAATGTGGGTGTATTGGTTACACCTCTGCTTGCCCCATCGAGGATTACAGGTGTGGGTGCTTGTGTATGTATAGTGTTCTCGCAAGAGCTCTAAACACAAACCTGATAGTACCTATAGGGATTTCGTATGTTTACGCGAATATTACACATTGAAATAAAACTAGTTTATGCAGATTTTATCGCGGTTTAAATTTTATTTTAGTCCCGACGTTTCGGAAGCTAAAAATGAAGCATAGGGACCCGCGTAAAAGAACACATAGCTGATGTTAAACACCGACGCTCTACGAAGTCTGCAGTTGCTGAACATTCAGACGAAGGCTCCAAACATTACCTTAGATTTGACAAATCGCAAATCTTTGCCAAAGAACACCGATTCCTACCTAGGATGATTCGCGAGGCTATTGAAATTAAGAAACACCCAAATTTCAATAGAGAAGATGGTTGGAAGCTTGCACAAGCCTGGGATCCAATTATACATTTAATTAAATCGGAACCCAAAAGACCAACTGCCAGACCTCAAGACACCGTGAGCTCTTTCTGCGTAGATCGGACTAGTGTCATTCAACTTTTTAAATAATTAAAAAATAAATGTATACCTAATTTTAAAATGTAGGTAGCTAATGTAACATTAACTTTTCACGACGACCTACACCTCCGTCTCTCCCGTGACCACGAAGGCTGAAAAGCTTTCGAGTCTAAAATAAAAATTAAACCGCGATAAAATCCGTATAAACTAGTTTTATTTCAACCTGATGGTGCAGGGTTTGCAGGTCAGCGAAACACCAGCGGTTGGCTGGTGATGACTGATGGCACGCAGTATCTATCGGCGCAGCATTCTATAGCATGCAGGAGATATCCATACGCATCTAGAGGCCATCAGGTATCTTATTCCGTCCACTCATCTCTTCACTAACTCCTGTGCAATGGGATCGACATTGGCACACCTTTTTTTGACGAGGAGCAATAAAGCTCACTCAGTTAAGCGGTAGACTTACAGTGAGTGATACAGTGAGATACCCGGAGGCCCAAATCTCCCTCCCCTTCCCAATCCCTTATTAACCCTCTCCTTTAAGGTCGGCAACGCGCGCATAATTCTTTTGTATTATGGGCGTACATGGGCGGTGGAGATCGCTTACCATCAGGTGACCCACTTGATCGTTTGCCGGCCTATACTATTAAAAAAAACCTATATGTTAGCGGGGGCGGTTTGAGCAGCGGGGAAGGGAAACGTGTGCAACTGCGCGCTATAACATCTAGAGAACCTCCCCCCCCCAACGTCTTGTACCCCGCAGGACGGTCGCGCACGAACTTGTCCATCTATAGTGGGGGGGACTATGTGTGTGACTGTTGGCCGTGTATTTATTTATCAGCAGGCCGGCATAATTTTGCCGACCTACGATAGACACATCGTCTGTCGTTGGTCGACAGTATTCTTGGATTGCGCTACACTTACCATCAGGTGTAGCGTAGTCACTTTGCCGAGCCAGGATAAAAAAAAATGTGTTGTTGGTCAGGCCCTGGCGTGTTGTATAATGTCGGTGGCGATGTCTCGTGTGGAGGCGGTGTGCCGCTGGTGCTGCTCCACGCTCGACCAGATCCTCGACAGCGGAGACCAGCTCTACCAGGACTCGTGTCTGCACTTCAAACGTAACAACATATTGTCCATTGAACAGGTAATGAACACCACTGAACTGGCTACGTTCAGGAGTGGTAGAGCCACGCTGTAGACACTTGTCTACAGCATGCATGGGCCGGCTCGTCCGGGTCATTACCACTGTCTCACAGAAAACCGGCGTAAAGCAGCGGCTTGCTGCTGTGTTTCGTACGGTGAGTGAGATATCCGGAGGCCCAAATTCCCCTCTCCTTCCCAATCCCTTACTTATCCCTTTCCTTTAAGGTCGGCAACGCGCCCATGATTATTTTAGTGTTGTGGGCGTACATGGGCATTGGAGATCACTTACCATCAGGTGACCCACTTGCTGGTTTGCCGGCATACTATAAAAAAAAAAAAAAATTAACAGTAGGCAGCGGCCAGACTGTGCTCTGGCATTGCTGAGGTCCATGGTCGCCGGGCGGCGGTAACCACTTACCATCAGGTGGGCCGTCTACACGTCTCATTCTAGGCTAATAAAAAAAATGTGTGCAATTCACTTCTAGTGAACCTTAAAAAAATTTGGCTTCAAGATAATGAGACGAATGTAAAATTTCGGGAAGAGGATAATTGTAGGTTTTAGTAATGATCATAGTGATACAAAGTTTGATAATTATTTTACATTTTATTCCTATATATTACATAGATTTATTCAGACTCAGAGCTTACATTTTCGATAAATGATACAATGAAGAATTTTATTATAAAAATGATTAAAAACTCTACAAACGTTTAATACGTACACGTATACAAAACACCACGGTTGTTGTGATGCATTTTCTCAAGCTTTGTACTACGCATGCGCGCACAACTTTATAATGCTTCCTATCTCATTTTCTCCCACGTTAAATCTTATGAATTTATCTGTCTGTCTCTTTTTACTGTCACTATTTCGTTTCATTGATTTTCAAATCACAACGATGCTAAAGCTTTCACTTATTAATAAAAAAATACTAAATAGCGGAACTTGGAAATTACGCAATCTATAATTTCTCAGATGATTCGTACGCGTTACGATTGACGCTGACGCCGAGGTCTCTGGTTTGATCCCCGGGTCGGGTAAAAGTGATATTGGGTTTTTCTACCGCGAAATGCTTTGTATCAGTCCAGAGTCTAGAATTGTAGCACATCATGGAACTGAAATAAGCTCGGCGAAATGTGAGTAAATGTGTCCTGCTTCTGTACTTCAGAAATATTATAATATGATTGTATGGATGTTCAGATCCTGCGCAAGTTCTATACACCAGGCAACTGCGTTTGTCGCGTGGTTGTGTTCAAAGCGAGACATTCAGGAGTCATTGATGAAGATCTGCTGCCGCAGGTGAGAGATGTATCTTCTGTATTGCTAGATATCTTATGGTGCAGTTAAACAGCGCGTGATAATACGAGCCATGGATGAGGTTGGGCCTACTGATGTACACGAAGATGGCAGTCTTTATCAAAATCAACAACTGCTATGTGGGCTAACTTTTTTTTTTTTTTTTTTTTTTATTAGATTGAATGACGAGACGAGCAGCTCGCTCGCCTGATGGTAAGCGCCACGCCTGCTCATAAACAGAAGCAACGCCACACAGAACTTTAAATAAAGCACTGCATGACACTGGACTGCGCTCGTCACCCCGAGACATAAGGTGTTAAGTCTCATAATGCCCAGTAATTACACTGGCTTCAATGTCCTTCACACCGGAACACAACAGTGCTTACACACTGTTGCTTGGCGGCAGAAATAGACAAAGCGGTGGTACCAACCCAGCCGGTCTCTCGCAAACGAGGGACCTACCACCTTGTAACTTAACTGCCATCATCTTTATCAAAATCAACATCTTTGTCGGCTGACTGCTATCAATTTTGTCAAGATGAGCATCTGCCCGGACGGCTGCCATCGGCCTTCGTCAAAATCAACATTTTCTCTGTCATCGACTTAATAGGCGTTTTTTTCTGTATTAGATAGTTAAAGGGTGATTTAATTTAATTTTTTATTTATTTTTTTATTATTTTTTTTATTTTGTTTTGTTTTTTTCTTAAAGGGTGGTCTCATTTAAATTTCCAAACCTGATGGGATGAAAAGCAAACTACGACATTATAAATGTATATGCACTGATTTTAATATTTCACTACAAATAGTAAACCTTTTTAACAAAACATAAAAACGTAAAAAACTAAATATAATAATAATAAATAATAATAAATTTTATTTCCATACCATATTTCTCTTAGGAGTAGACTTAAAGTATTACATAACAAAATACTGTTGAGACTTATTCAATAGGACGAAGCCCCTTTCACTAAGCGTAGCTTGTATCGCAAGGACCTGAGATCAATTATTACCAGGATGTCTTTATACAACATTTAGGGGCACACGGTTTTACTACTGTTGTACAAAATTAAATATATATAAATATAAGGTGACAAAAAAAATTATATCTAATTAAACAATTTTGAGTCGGTGGTATCAATCACTGAATATTAATGTGTGCTACTCGAACTACACAAAATTTTTAAATTTTATTTTTAGCTTTTAATCTGATTTATTTTTGTTAAAAAGTTTTTATTTCTGCGTCTAGTGCTCTGACAACTGTTCTAGACGAGATCTTAAAATTCCAAACGCATCCTTGGAAATACGTAGTCACTTTTAAAATTCCTGAACGAATCTTTTTCTTTTTTCTCATCAAAAATGCATGACCTACAATAAATACATCGAATAATATTTTTCTTCAAGCTAACAGAGTTCTTCCGTGAAGAGAAATCTGGTGTACTCGTAGCTGGTGACGGAGAATTCGCTGTGGCGTTGTTCAGGACGCCTAGAGGTATCGTCTCTGATTATACACGTCCCACTGCTGGGCACGGGCCTCTTCTACTGAATGAGAGGGGTTAGGCCTTAGTCCACCACGCTGGACTAATGCGGGTTGGCAGACTTCACATAGCAGAGAAATTCTTATGAAGAACTTCTCAGGTATGCAAGTTTCCTCACGATGTTCCCTTCACCGTTAAAGCAAGTGATAATTAACAATTAATACACGTAACTTCGAAAAGTCAGAGGTGTATGCACTTGGGGCTGGTTTCGAACCTGCGGCTTTCGTCTCGTCTGTACCACTCCCGGCTGAGCTATCATTTACACAATGTTGTTTGAAATTTAAAGATTTGAGTGGTATTGCATATGTTAATGGCCAAAGGTTTTACAATCAGACGAGCGACCTTTTTATAGCAAAGGCCGGCAAACGATCAAGTGGGTCATCTGATGGTAAGTGAACTCTACTGTCCATGAATATCCATAATACCTGAGGATGTATGGATGCGTTGTCGAATCTAATGGAAAGAAGTAATTAAGGGATTGAGAAGAGGAGGGTTTGGGCCTCCGGATATCTCACTCAATGTACGAAACGCAGCAGCAAGCTGCTACTTTACGTCGGTTTTCTGTGAGACAGTGGTTCTACCACTCATAATACTCAATACTTTACGCCCAAACCCCTTCCCCTTCCCAATCCCTTAATTGTCCCTTTCCTTTTAGGTCGGCAACGCACCCATATTTCTTTTGATATTGTGGGCGTACATGGGTGGTGGAGATCAATAAACGAGAAATCTAGAAACGTATAAGCAAGCCGCCCGGTTACCCAAGATCCGGGTGGTGCTGTTCAGGTTGATTGTGCAACCTAAAGAGGGGCCGTTTGTAAATACATTAGCAGAACCAAATAGTGAGGCAGCAATAGGGTGGTTTCCTATATTGAATATTATACATTATTTTATAAACAACAGAAAATGAGACGCAAAAGAAACCCTTTTATTAAAACACAATCAAAATTGGTTCAGAAATGTGCCCGCAGTTATGACTTTAAATGTTGGTATGAGGAAAAGTGGGTGCGTAGTAGGGATATCTCACTATCTCGCTTGCACGCGTGCACCATAATGAACATTTTACACAGTGACGTCAAAGGTTGCGTCGTCTGTCATTTGACAATTACCCCTTCTACAGGATTTGAATGGCTTCAAACTTATTTATATTTGGTCCAATTTATAAAATTCTGCTATAGATTTTGAGTAATGTAACTTATTGATTTAAATAATAAAAAAAATCTAGTCAACTACCCTATTACTCTAGCTGACATGATTTTGCATAAATGAATATCTTACGTTTATTGTTAGATTAGGGCATGATGGGGCTGGCATGTCTTTGTGGTAGAATGCCCCAAAATAAAAATTGAATAAAAAAAAATAAAAAAAACCTAAAGAGTGTCAAAATGTTCAGGGTACTACATGTTCGACCCCGCGGATAGAGATCGTTGCGGTCGCGGCGTCGCGCCGCCGTGTGTCGGACGCGCGAGGGCTTGCTTCTCGCACTATCCAAATGTTAGTGAAATTAAATAAATAAATACACCCAACAGTCACACACATAGTCCTGACCCCACACTAGGTCACGATTACGAGTGGTAGAGCCACGCTGTAGACAATTTTTTCTACAGCATGAATGGGCCGGCTCGTCCGGGTCGTTACCACTGTCTCACAGAAAACCGGCGTAAAGTGCAGCTTGCTGCTGCGTTTCGTACGGTGAGTGAGATATCCGGAGGCCCAAATCCCCTCCCCTTCCCAATTCCTTAATTATCCCTTTCCTTTAAGGTCGGCAACACGCCCATCATTCTTTTGGTATTGTGGGCGTACATGGGCGGTGGTGTTCACTTACCATCAAGTGACCTACTTGCTCGTTTGTCGGCCTATACAATAAAAAAAAAGGTAAACCTGTATCGGGTATCAGCAACTACGAGCGACTTGCGATCCCACAACACCCACACCCGAGACAAATATTTGTGAATCACACAAATATTTGTCTAGGTGCGGGAATCGAACCCACAGTCTCACGCTTCGCAACCGGCTGCTCGCCCGCTGCGCCACGGAGGCTGTCAAAAAATAGTGCAATAGTTTTATTAATTATGTAGGCAATTAAAATAGCGCTTATGACAAGTCAGTACCATAAAAGAAACTTATGTACAGAAATCATATCAGCTAATGTATACATAACATACATAGCATCGTCACAATACACTGGGCAACTATAAAGTTTACAATATTTTTATTATGGAATAGTCCAGAATTGTTAAGTTATATTATTTATTCTTTTTTATGGGTCGATATGGACCATAGGCATTACCGAACTGAGTATTCTATAAGCCTAGTAAAAGTTTTAATAGTTTTCGTTTTCTCTCCATACGTCGAGTATTACTTATTAGCCACTAGTAGGAACTACTCGTATACTGAATAAAAATGAACACCTAATATGGTTAATTTTCATACTAGCTTTTGCTCGCGGCTCCGCCCGCGTGAATAGACTGTTCCAAAATAAAACGTAGCCTATAACCGTCTCCAGGGTCCCATCTAACTCTACATCAAAATTCATCAAAATTGGTTGAGTGATTTAGGCGTGAAAGCGTAACAAAGAAATAGGTTTTTTTCATAAAAAGTATCCTATATTACTTCTTATACCTCCAAGAATATGTGTACAAAGTTTCATCATGATCGGTTAAGTAGTTTTCGCGTGAAAGCGTAACAAACAAACTTACATTCACATTTATAATATTAGTATTATTGACAGGTACAATCCCTAGCGGAGAAATTGAGTCCTAACGTACCACCGATGGTCAAGTACACAGGACATGATGACGATAAAGTAAGTCAACTAAAACTGAGAACCGTGAACCTGCGTTCATTTCCTGGGTCAGGCGATCACAAATTTGCGTTTGATTTTCGATTCAAAAAATCATACATGAATATGGTATTTGACTATGTCTAACTTTATACATTATTTTATATACAATCGATAATAATATGAAAAGGAAACTGTTTCAAAAACGACCCAGCTTGAGAAGACCCGGCGAAACAAACTCAGTGGGCTTAATTGTTTACCAGTGGATTCAACGCGGCGCGACCCAAACTCTGAGAAGATCCAGCTACTCGAAATCAGGGGGCTTGTTTTAGGTCTCAGGTTTTAGGTATCTCCGTCCCATGATGTGATAGGGGACGAGCCTATCGCGAGCAAACCGGGCACAACTCCAGACTCCGGGCTGACAAGCATTTCGTGATGAAGAACCCAATATCACTTTTACCCGACCCGGAGATCGAACTCGAGACCTCAGCGTCAACCTCAGTCGTAACGCGTACGCATTACAACTGCGCCACCGAGGCGAATTTTTATTATTGACTAAATTGTTCCACAGGTCAGCACAGGTGGTAAATCAAACGATGAAATGGAAGGGGATAAGGGGGTGAGTGTTATAACCTTTCCAGACATATACGTTGATTCTATAATCTGGAGGCCAATTCTCGTGATTTTAAATGTTCGAAATATCATTCCGATCTAGTCTCAGCGTCAAGAAAGTTACAAATGGCATTCTCTTAAACCAATAATCAACGTTAAATGTGAACATAGATCGTAATGAGATTGAATGTAGAATAAAAGTTGACTGAAGCCAAAACGGTATAATGCTACTGCTAATGCTAGGTGCATTTGACGTTGATTATTGGTTTAAGAGAATGCCATTTGCAACTTTCTTGACGCTGAGACTAGATCGGAATGATATTTTGAACATTTCAAATCATGAGAATTGGCCTCCTGACCTTTTTTTTATTAACATGAATGACTCAACGAGCAAGACGCTCGCCTGTTGGTAAGCGTCACGTCTGACCATAAACAGGAGCAACCTGTACCTTACCGTACTTTTTTATAGCATAGGCCGGCGAACAAGCAAGTGAGTCACCTGATGGTATGTGACCTCCACCACCCATGTACGCCCACAATATTATAAGAGATATGTGTGCGTTGCCTACCTTAAAGGAAAGGGACAATTAAGGGATTGGGAAGGGGAAGGGGTTTGGGCGTAAAGTATTGAGTATTGAGTGGTAGAGCCACTGTCTCACAGAAAACCAACGTAAAGTAGCGGTTTGCTGCTGCGTTTCGTACGGTGAGTGAGATATCAGGAGACCCAAATCCCCCTCCCCTTTCCAATCCCAATCCCTTAATTCTCCCTTTACTTTAAGGTCGGCAACGCGCCCATGACTCTTTTGGTATTGTGGGCGTACATGGGTGGTGGAGATCACTTATCATCAGGTGACCCTCGTTTGCCGGCCTATGCAATAAAAATAAATAAAACTTTGTAAGTCCAAAGTTCTGCGTGGCGTTGCTTCTGTTTATGGTCAGGCGTGACCTGCTCCTTTCGTCATTAGGAAAAATCTCTCCTAGATTAGATATTTTCATTAAAAATCCTCTCTAGGTACGTTTTGAAGAGCCAGCAACGTTTTCCATCTACGGCATGGACGTGACCAGTCTGCGTAGATTAAACCAACATGAACGTTAGGGCAAGTCGTGACTTTCACACTGGTGTTTATAACCGCTCCATTTCCGCACTTACCGGCGTTTTTTTCCATACCTATTACTGGAATCAAGTTTAAAGGGAGAGTATTCCAGACTTCTTGAGTCACAAGTAATGTTACTTGCGATTTTTTATTTTACACTGTAAAAGGTTTTGGTTGCTAATAAATTATCCATTAAAATTTCTTTAACATACGATAAAATTTAAGTTTATGAAATTTTAATATGAGTTTGTGCTGTAGTTGGTTTAGAAAACGAAAAAAAGTTTTGAAATCTATATTGTTTTGGATTTTTTCGATGGAACAAAGTACAATGTATTGTGTTTTTTATATTTTTTCTGTGCTTTAATATTTGACTATTAAAAATAGATTTGTTAAGAGATGAAATTGGGATAACATGCCAATAACAGTTCTTATTATAGGATACATTCAATAATATCCGTAGTGCTTTACATCTGGCTTCTTCAATTGTCCTTGTGCCAGAGTAATACCTCCTTAGTTCATTATTTTGCTTATAATTCTCCATATTTTTCTATTTAATTATTAAAGTCAGTTTCGAATTCTCACGAGATATTATACCCCTTTTCTATAGAAGGAAGTGGAAAAAACTCCTCCATATGTTTCTATTTAATTACTGGCAAGCCGGGGGCCGTTGCCAGGGGAACTTGACAGCTCAAGCAAAATTCGACCTTGGCTGAATGTCGATAAGTTCGAATTTTGTTTGACCTGTCAAGTCCCGTGGCAACGGCGCGCGGCTGGATAGATAGTTAGTCAGACTCGTCGAGCTTCATTATTCGGTGTCGAATTATGCGTGCCATAATCGATCTTGGGGCACAGGAATTACAGAAGTAGGTGTATGGGCGGGATAGTCTCTTGTGCTTATTACATATATAGTGTAAAACGTATTTTATCTGTTATTGTCATTGTAACGGAATCTGGCTGGTGAAGTTGCATTCATTGGTCGTATTTTTAGTTGTTGCTATTTAATACTCTACATTGGCAGAACAGTCAAACATCGATGGAGCCATAATCTAATACATATTTGTTTTCTATGAGTAATAGTCGATTAAACGCATTTAGTAGAAAAGGGTGCGCGTTAATAAAACTAATGTGAAACTACGTGTTGTACAAAATTAAACCGTGTATGTACTGTAATAGTTGACCACATTTCGTAACAAAAAAAATTTATAATTTGAAAATTTACAATAAAATATTATTTTATATTTCATAATTTTAATTTTAGTCGTAGATATTTTGAAATTTACATTCAATCTTCATCATTATTTTAAAATGTTGTTTTATACGGTCAGGCTGAACAATCATTTATACGGATCGATAAAAATATTAAAATAAATATCGATACAGATTCAGTACATTTGAAAATCTTAGACCAAACATAAAGCTTTTAATACCCATAAAGAAAACAGACAAACTAAAAGGCTAAAATAAAACTAAACATATTTAAGTCGGTGGTACTGTAGTTTAATAGTCAATGATTGAAAATTTGACCACCGACTCAAAATTGTTTAGTTTCATTTTAACTTTGTTTTATGTGTCTGATGTTATTGGGACAGAACGTAGCCTATGTCTATCTCTAGGATTCAAGCTTCCTTCGTAGTAAATTTCATCAAAATCAGTTCAGTGGTTTTAGAATCCCAGAATGGATTGTGTTCGGGAATGGCTGATCAAACAATACACATAAAAAACAATTATCAAAATGTTCTCTAAGCAATAATTACTACCCAATTGCTACCTACATCTGTAGAGATCTGGATCCCGTAGCTTCAAAAGATAAAAAAATAAAAATCTTATTCTTTAAGGCTCCTGCAAAACTAAGTAGCAATTAATACGTGCTGTCAAATAATATTACTTTATTAAATACCACTTTGCTCGCGGCTCCGCCCGCATGAACGGCCTTTTCCGGGATAAAAAGTAGCCTATGTTACTTAGTGATAATGTAGCTTTCTAACGGGAAATAATTTTTGAAATCGGTCCAGTAGTTTTTAAGTTTATTCGTTACATACAAAAATACAATTATTTCCTGTTTATAGTATTAGAGTAGACATAATCATCAGCGCCTTATAAATATAGTTTTATATCGATGTATATTCACTCCTGATGGGGATAGGTGATAGATGTTTTAGAGCATTGTCTAGCATTTCCACAGAAGAGAAGAAGTACTGTCGCTTCGAAAAGAAGAACCACAGCAGAAGATACAAGAAGATTAGCTTCACGGCTCTGTCTGCGATGTAGCGCCTGCAAACAAACATTAGATAAACCTCTTATGTCTTGCGATGATGAGTATAATCCAGTGCCATGCAGTGCTTTGAAATTCAAAGTTCTGTGTATTGCTTCTGTTTATGGAAATACTACCATCAGACGAGTGACCTGCTCGTCATTTAGTTGTGTTCAAAAATACATACGCACTCACGCCTGTAATCCCCGAAGGGGTAGGCAGAGGTTTAACCAGTACACCCACATTTCACTGAGCGTATCTCCGTCCCACAATGTGATAGGGGGCGAGCCTATCGCCATACTGGGCACAAATTCCAGACTCCGGGCTGATACTGAGCATTTCGTAACAGAAAAACCCAATACCACTTTACTCGACCCGCGAACCCGAGACCTCAGCGCTAGCCTCAATCGTAACGCGTACGCATTACAACTGCGCCACCGAGGCAGTCAAAAATACATTACTCACATCTTATGTAGTCTTCTCGCTCTGGGCAGATTCGCAGGATCCTCATTACAGCAGAACTGCCTAATCCCAAGCACAATGTCCCTGAAGTACAGATCGACATCCATGGTGGGATCGACGAAGTAAAAGGTGTTCTGGTCTTCCTCACTGATCCTCGAATGGAGACCAAGGAACCTTTCGTTGCTGAAGTTCCACTCTTTCATCGTGTAGTACTAAATGGTGTCGAGACCGTGGCTGATACGAGATTGGAGTTTTACCATGCTGGAATAAAGAATATGGTTTACGGTAGCCTGCCTGCCTGATGTACATTATTACGGTATAATGTACATCAGACTGGTTCGACCACTTGGATTTTGATAGTGAGATTTATACCAATCGAATGTTCTCTATTTTACAATCATACGTACTGCCTTTATTTTAAATGTACCGATTTTGTAAAGAAGACTGAAGCACTTGTTAGTGGCCGGGACAGCTATTTTCATACCATGGCTACTACAAAAATTAATAAATAATAGTATAAGTGGTAGAGTCTAGTTCACCATTAGTGTAAAATTAACTTACAATCTCTCCCTTCTCAGCAAGAACAGAAGTCCGTCAATCAAGTACGCTGGCAGCAGGTGAGTGAAGAACTTGCTAATCTGATGACAGATCCAGTAAGATCTGATGTTACCTCCAGGGTACCACAGTGCCACTGTGTACGGGTACTTGTGTACCCACTTCTCACCTGAAATCAGTTTTTAAATAGAGCCGCATTGTAGTCTGATATAACTGATTTTATACAACGTGTTACAGAAAGGTGTGGTCATATTTAAGGGTCGTTACATACACCTGACAGTGAGTGTTTATTTACTGGATCTTATCAAAATCTAGACATACTAAAAATTCACGCAAATTTTATGGCCGTTGCCAATATTCTGTCTATAGACAGATTTGCTTATAATAATACTAGCCCTGTATTTATATACGTCCCACTGCTGGGCACGAACCTCCTCTACTGAATAAGAGGGGTTATGCCTTAGTCCACCACGCTGGCCTAATGTGGCTTGGCAGACTTCACATACCTTCGAAATTCTTTTGGAGTACTTCTCAGGTATACAGGTTTCCTCACGATTTTTCCTTCACCGTTAAAGCAAGTGATTATTAACAATATACACGTAACTTAGAAAAGTCAGAAGTGTATGCACTTGGGGCTGGTTTCGAACCTGCGACTCGTCTCGACAGTCCATGCCACTCCCCGCTATCACTGCTTAGATTTGCTTACTGGCAGCAAAATTGTGACACAATCACAATTCATCATCATTGGTCTCGGGTCTGGGTGTTGTGAGACCGCAAGTCCCTCGTAGTTCCTGATACCCACGACACAGGTTTACTTAGTGTGGGGTCAGGACTATGTGTGTGACTGTTGGGTGTATTATTATTATTATTATTTATTGTTGTCCAAAGTTGCAAGTCGAAAATCGAAATGTTACTTAATCCATAAAAAACATCATGGTTTATTTATGTCCTAGAAATGCGATTGGATTTTTATGTGTCAACTCAGCAGGCTAACCATGAGTTTGTCACGTTAAAATCGCTACCCACGACGTAAGATATTTATATGAAAAACTCAGTGGCGCCTCCAGCAGAAAAAATTAACGTGAGAAACTAAATTTTGTCATACAAATATTTTACGACGTCGCTAGCGATTTTGAGACAAACTCATGGTGTAGGCACAGATAGACAGACGAGCGGGTGGCCCACCTGATGGTAAGTGGTTACCGCCGCCCATGGACCTCAGCAATGCCAGAGCACAGCCAGGCCGCTGCCTACCATAAGCAACGTTTAAATCTCTCGGTAAACAGAATATTGGGAATGGTTATCAATGGGGTTCGATCGTGTACCACCCAGGACCACCAATCTCAGAAATCAGATCCACCATTGCCATCTACTGTCTAAATAAAACTTTAATGTTCCTCAATAGATGGCGCTATACAGAAATAGTAAACATGCACGATTACGTTCACGAAGTGGCAATATCATTATGTTACGAATATTTAGTAACAGATGGCGCCATAATCGCAAAAAACGAATTATTTTATTTCATTGCATAGGCTGACAATCTAGCAAGTGGGTCACCTGATGGTAAGTGATCACCACAGTCCATGTACGCGCACAATATCAAAAGTCATGGGCGCGTTGCCGACCTTAAAGGAAAGGGATAATTAAAGGATACCTCACTCACCGTACGAAACGCAGCAGCAAGATGCTACATTACGTCGGTATTCTGTGAGACAGTGGTAACCCGGACGAGCCGGCCCATTCACGCTGTAGACACAATTGTCTACAGCGTGGCTCTACCACTCGTAAAATGTTAACTCACCAAGCTCGATAACTCCACCCCATGACAGCTTAATCATTTTGTTCAGCGTTAAGTTGTACACTTGAGTTTCTTTCAATCTGTTAACAAACAAAATAATTGACTTAAATTACGAGACGAGCAGTTCGTTCGTCTGGTAAGCGTAATGTAATGTAAACGTAATGTTTGCAAAACACAAATCTGATGGCAAGACTAACTTTCCCTTGACTAACCTGAATTTTATCTTATTATTTTATTTATAGACTGCCTCGGTGGCGCAGTTATAATGCATATGCATTGCAACTGAGGCTAACGCTGAGGTCTCGGGTTCGATCCCCGGCTCGGGTGAAGTGATTGGGTTTTTCTATCATGAAATGCTTAGTATCAACCCGGAGTCTGGAATTGTGCCCGATATGGCGATAGGCTCGCCCCCTATCACATCATGGGACGTAGATACGCCCGGCGAAATGTAGGTGTACTGGTTACACCTCTGCCTACCCTTTGGTGATTACAGGGGAGAAGGGAATGCGTATTATTTTTTATAAAGATAGTAGCAGAAATACACAGTGGTGGTACCAACCCACACGGCCTCTGGCATACGAGGGATCTACCAAGATGCGGATGGTCATGGTAGAGTTCAAGGTTTTGGTACTTACTTATTTTTTTTTCGTATGGATTTGTGCTGTCAGCCTATATTGCTTTTACAGCTTCATCTGAAAATAAAGACGGCGCTTATGGCGCTCTAGCCAGAAATATGTATAATGTACTTAGTAGCGATTAAGTACAGAGGCGCCTATTAAAAGGCTCCGACCTCAGCTTGAGCAATCGCTGGGGAGTATAGTTTAGGGCCGCCTCTGCACATCATTATGCCGAGCGCCAGTTTTGGGAATTATTGTTGCGATTCGGGTTGGGCAGGGAAACTGCTGCTTCGATAGCGACTGTGATGGAGTCGTTGGGATCTGCCAAAACATGTTTGGGACGTCGACGGAGGACGTGGTACTTACTTATCAAGAGCGGTGGCATAAGCAACTAGAATACATCCGTTGACTACAACATCTACTCCGACAGCATCTACAGTGTACGAGGCCTCGCAGAGCATCGTCCGGATCACTCCTGTACAAAAAACAAAATTATTTTACAAATTACTATTTTACATAAAGAATACAATCGAAGCGTGAAGCCGTGGGTTCGATTCCCACACCGAGACAAATGTTTGTCTGATCCACAAATATTTGTTTCAGGTCTGGGTGTTGTGGGTTGGCAAGTCGCTCGTAGTTCCTGATACCCACGATATAGGTTAACCTAGTGTGGGATTAGGACTATGTGTGTGACTATTGGGTGTACAATATCACTTAAACTTAGGTTGGTTTGTGGGTTATGCATGCAATACAACAGCGACATTCTGCACAAGATTAATAAGTATTATATATAACACTAGCTTTTGCTCGCGGCTCCGCCCGCGCGTGATGTTATATAGCCTATAGCCTTCCTCAATAAATGGGCTATCTAACTCTGAAAGAATTTTTCAAATCGGACCAGTAGTTCCTGAGATTAGCGCTTTCAACCAAACAAACAAACACTTCAGCTTTATAATATTGAGTATAGATAATACACTTCATTTCTGTTCACGTACTGTAATAGCCTTCATAAGTTATCTAAATATATTTTGTTTAAGTCAAGTTGTCGACATATATCTCATATTTGAGTGGAAAAGCCACGCTTAAGTCTGTAGCTATTTCACCTCAGTAGAAAACCTACGTAAAGTAACAGCTTGCTGCTGCGTTTCGTACGGTGAGTGAGATGTCCGGAGGCCCAAACCCCCCCCCCCCTTTCCCAATTCCTTACTTATCCTTTTCCTTTAAGGTCGGCAACGCACCCATGATCCTTTTAGTATTAGGGCGCACCTACATGGGCAGTGGAGATCACTTACCATCAGGTGACCCATTTTCTCGTTTGCCGCCCTATACTATAAAAAAGCGAGATATCCAGAGGCCCAAATCCCCCTCTTTCCCAATCCTTTAATCATCCCTTTCCTTTATAGTCAGCAACCCAGAGGTGTACCTCTGGGTGTACTGGTTACAACCAGTACACCCACATTTCGCCGATCTCCGCCCCATCATGTGATAGGGGGCGAGCCTATCGCCATACCGGGCACAAATTCCAGACTCCGGGCTGATACTGAGCATTTCGTAATAGAAAAACTCTATATCACTTTTACCCGACCCGGGGATTGAACCCGAGACCTCAGCGTCAGCCTGAATCGTAACGCGTACGCATTACAACTGCGCCACCGTGAGAGTCATGGTCGTTCTATAATATGAAATTGTGACGCACCTTTCCCGCTGCCTACAACAATCCCTGTGGCTCCGCCCAGCGTGTCTACCCAGCCTGGTATTGGCTCCTTCCATGCTGCTATCACTGGAATGTCAAAAAACGTTTAGAATATTTGAAACCATAGCGCACCACCAGGAATTTTGGTTGGGAGGGTTGGCTGAACTCTAAATTAGAATTAAAACATTTGAGAATATACTATACATAGGCACTCACGCTTGTAATCCCCGAAGGGGTAGGCAGAGGTGTAACCAGTATACCCACATTTCGCCGAGCGTATCTCCGTCCCATAATGTGATAGGGGGCGAGCCTATCGCCATACCGGGCACAAATTACCGACTCCGGGCTGATACTGAGCATTTCGTAATAGAAAAACCCAATACCACTTTCCCGACCCGGGGATCGAACCCGAGACATCAGCTTTAGCCTCAATCGTAACGCGTACGCATTACAACTACGCCACTGAGGCAGAATATACTGTACCTACTTAAAATGGAATAAGAAAGGATAAGTGATGAAAATTATATTATAGGTAGTTTAAAGTAGTACTAAGATAATATCAAGATTAATTTGAGATTTGTCAGTGGACCAAATTCTTTTAGGGAGGACTTGAGCCCCTTCAAACCGGAGCACAACACTGCTTACACACTGCTGCTTGGCGGTAGAAATAGACATTACGGTGGTATCTACCCGGACGACCTCTCGTTTACGAAGGACCTAGCAATGTCCCTGGTAGACCTTATATTTAGATCTCTTATTGACCTAATATTTGGACTTCACTGTAGTTACTGTGAGCTACAGTGTCTTTTTTTGCTTTCATGGATAAAATATACACTGCCTGCTTCTTTTTTTATGACATAGGGCAGCAAACCAGCAAGTGACCTGATGGTAAGTGATCTCCACCGCCCATGTACGCCCACAATACCAAAAGCATCATGGGCGCGTTGGCGAGTTTAAAGGAAAGGCATAATTAAGGGATTGGGAATTGGATGGAGATTTGGGCCACCGGAAATCTCACTCACCGTACGAAACGCAGCAGTAAGCTATTACTTTACATCGGTTGTCTGTGAGACAGTGGTAACGAGCCGGCCCGTGCATGCTGCAGACAAAAGTGTCTACAGCGTGGCTCTACCAATCAACTTCTAGTATAAATGAAGAAATACCTATAGAAGGCCTTACGATGGCGATGGGCAACTTTCCACTGAACTCATCCACCAGATCCTCGGTCACCGCCTTTGTGTAAGAGTACGTGTTGGGCTCTGATGCTGATGCTATCAATCTGCAATGTAAGTGGTATAAACGTTTTTTTTTTATTAGCTTGAATGACGAGACGAGCAGGTCGCTCGCCTGATGGTAAGCGCCACGCCTGCTCATTAACAGAAGCAATGCCACACAGAACTTTAAATAACAAAGCATTGCATGACACTGGATTGCGCTCGTCAGCCCGAGACATAAGGTGTTAAGTCTCATAATGCCCAGTAATTTCACTGGCTTCAATGCCCCTCAAACCGGAACACAACAGTGGTTACACACTGTTGCTTGGCGGCTGAAATAGACAAAACGGTGGTACAAACCCAGCCGGCCTCGCAAACGAGGGACCTACCATCTTGTGACAGATATAAAGTTATTGTGGGGATACGCTCGGCGAAATATGCGTGAACTGGTTACACCTCTGCCTACCCCTTCGAGGATTACAGTCGTGGGCGCGTATGTATGTATATGTAATGCGTGTCCCACAAATGTTCTGTAATGCTGTTAGTACAATACTGACTTGGGCTCGAGGTGGTTCAGTGTGTCGTCGTCCATCCACTCGACTAGTTCAATGAGTCTGCGCGGCGCATGCGCGGCGCGGTACAGACGCTCGCACAGCTGAGGCAGCTCGCACCGGCAGTATGCCGTCGACACGTGCACAAACGACTGAGGACACCGAGATGGGGTTAAGATAATATTATCTACCTATCTATTTAAATATATAATATAATAATACTAGCCCTGCATTATATACGTCCCACTGCTGGGCACGGGCCTCCTCTACTGAATAAGAGGGATAAGGCCTTAGTCCACCACGCTGGCCTAAAGCGGGTTGGCAGACTTCACATACCTTCGAAATTCTTATGAAGAATTTCTCAGATGTGCAGGTTTCCTCACGATGTTTCCTTCACCGTTAAAGCAAGTGATAATTAAGAAATAATACACACGTAACTTAGAAAATTAGAGGTGTATGCTCGTGGGGCTGGTTTTGAACCTGCGACTTTCGTCTCGACAGTCCATACCAGTCCGCGCTAAGCTATCACTGCTTAAATATATTTTTTTTCTAGAAATGATACACCCAACAGTCACACAGATAGTCACATGACCCCACACTAGATTAACCTGTATTGTGGATATCAGCAAATCCGAAGGACCACAACACACAGACCCAAGACAAATATTTGTGGATCACATAAACATTTGTCTCGGTGTGGAAATCGAACCTACGGCCTCTCGCTTCGCAGCCGGCTACTCGCCCGCTGCGCCACAGAGGCTGTCAGTTTGCCTAACTTATTTGATTAATTTTGTTGCAGAATAAAGACCTAGCTTGAGTGACGAAACGAGCAGGTCACTCGCCTGATGGTAAAATCCACGCCTGCCCATAAACAGAAGCAACACCACACAGAACTTTTCATTACAAAGCATAATGGCCAGTAATTTCACTGGTTCCAATGTCCTTCAAACCGAAACAACAGTGCTTACATTCTGCTGCTTGGGGGCAGAAATACACGGCGCGGTGGTACCAACCCAGACGGTCTCTCGCATACGGGGGACCTACCTTGAACCTTAAAAAATGCGTGCCAATGTCAATCCTGGCTTACAGGAGTTACAGTGGCAGGTGTGTAGATCGAATAGTTTCATATAAAGCTTTATTAAGAAACTAGCTTGTTCATCATCCTGTCAAATACAGGCGTAGAAACATTGTCATTTTTTTATTGCCTATATAGACAGACGAGAAGACGGCCCACCTGATGGTAAGTGGTTACCACCGGCCATGGACCTCAGAAATGCCAGAGCACAGCCAAGCCGCTGCCTACCGTTGATGGAAAACTCTTTTATACGAAAAATACTATTGTGACTGCCTCGGTGGCGCAGTTGTAATGCGTACGCATTACGATTGAGGCTAGCGCTGAGGTCTCGGGTTCGATCCCCGGGTCGGGTAAAGTAGTATTGGGTTTTTCTATTACGAAATGCTCAGTATCAGCCCGGACTCTGGAATTTATGCCCGGTATGGCGATAGGCTCGCCCCCTATCACATCGTGGGACGGAGATACGTTCGGCGAAAAGTAGGAGTACTGGTTACACCTCTGCCTTCCCCTTCGGGGATTACAGGCGTGAGTGCGTATGTAAGGGAAGCAATAACCTACCTCCAAGTTCTTCATAGACTCTGCAAGATTAAGGACTCGGAGGGTCCCTTTAATGTTCATGTTAACAGCATCTTTTAATTTCTGGTCGAATCTGATAACACAAATCAATGAAGGTATATCCTTCCACCGCCTAAAAGTTATAGAACCAAAGGTCGTAGTTGTTTTTTTATGGCATAGGTCAGTAAAAGAGCAAGTGGGTCACCTGGAGGCCAATTCTCGTAATTTTAAATGTTCAAAATATCATTCCGATCTAGTCTCAGCGTCAAGAAAGTTGCAAATGGCATTCTCTTAAACCAATAATCAACGTCAAATGTGAACATAGATCGTAATGAGATTGAATGTAGAATAAAAGTTGGCTGAAGCCAAAACGGTATAATGCTACTGCTAATGCTAGGTGCATTTGACGTTGATTATTGCTTTAAGAGAATGCCATTTGCAACTTTCTTGACGCTGAGACTAGATCGAAATGATATTTTGAACATTTAAAATTACGAGAATTGGCCTCCTGATGGTAAGTAATCTCTACCGCTCGTGTAGGCCAATAATACCAAAATAATCATGGGCGCGTTGCCAACCTTAAAGGAAAGGGATAATTAAAGGATTGGGAAGGGGAGGGGGATTTTGGCCTCCGCATATCTCACTCAACGTACGAAACGCATCAGTAAGCTGCTACTTTACGTCGATTTTCTGTGAGGCAGTGACCCGGACGAGCCGGCCCATTCATGCTGTAGACAAAAGTGTCTACAACGTGGCTCTACCACTCAAGTTGTAAAAGACCAATGATAATCATACTATACTCATATTATAAATGTAAATGTAAGTTTGTTTGTTACGCTTTCACGCGAAAACTAATTAACCGATCATTATGAAACTTTGTACACATATTCTTGGAGGTATAAGAAGTAACATAGGATACTTTTTATGAAAACAAACTATTTGTTTGTTACGCTTTCACGCCTAAATCACTGAACTGATTTTGATGTAGAGATAGATGGGACCCCGGAGACGGTTATAGGCTACGTTTTATTTAGGAAAAGTCCATTCACGCGGGCGGAGCTGCGAGCAAAAGCTAGTTAATCATAAATTAGAATCAAATAAAGGAAGTGATCATACCTGACGCACGCAGCACTATGGAACACCACATTACAATGCTCCACCAACTCCTCACGATCTTCATCTGACAGTCCAAGCCCGCCTACTGTGATATCTCCAGCGATTAGACGCAACTTCTTGAAGAATTCTGGATTCTTCCCTCGAAGTAGATCAAATGCCTGTCAATATTTCATGGATTAGAGGCAGCCATGAGATCCAATGATCTCCATACAAAGAATCCTCAAGATCAGGTCAAGTTTCACAAGGTGGTAGGTCCCTCGTATGCGAGAGGCCGGCTGGGTTGGTACCACCGCTTTGTCTATTTCTGCCGCCAAGCAACAGTGTGTAAGCACTGTTGTGTTCCGGTGTGAAGGACATTGAAGCGAGTGTAATTACTGGGCATTATGAGACTTATCACCTTATGTCTCGGTGTGACGAGCGCAGTCTAGTGTCATGCAGTGCTTTATTTAAAGTTCTGTGTGGCGTTGCTTCTGTTTATGAGCAGGCGTAGCGCTTACCATGAGGCGAGCGACCTGCTCGTCTCGTCATTTAAACTAATAAAAAAATAAAAAAGTGGAAGCGGTTATGTATCGAGGAGGATCCTGGCATTAACCTGGAATAACACCAAGCAGAAGAAAGCCAAGCTGTACACAGTTTTATCTACAGCATGAATGGGCTGGCTCGGCCGGGTTGTTACCAATGTCTCACAGAAAACCGGCGTAAAATAGCAGTCCCCTGCGTTTCGTAAGGTAAATGAGATATCCGGAGACCCATATCCCCCTTCTCAATCCCTTTCCTTTAAGGTCGGCAACGCGCCCATGATTCTTTTGGTATTGTGGGTGTACATGGGCGGTGGAGATCACTTACCATCAGGTGACCCACTTGCTCGTTTGCCGGGTTTTGCTATAAAAAAATAAATAAGTACAGCATGAATGGACCGGCTCGACCGGATTATTTCCACTGTCACAGAAAATCGACGAGAAGTAGCTGCTGCTGTTACATTTCAAACAGTGAGTAAAATATCCAGAGGCCCAAAACCCACTCCCCTTCCCAATCTCTTAATTATCCCTTTTCTTTAAAATTTACAACGCGTACATGACTCTTTGGGTAGGTATTTAGGATGTTCAAGGGTGGTGGAGATTATTTTACAAAAGGTGACCCACTTGCCCGTTTTCCGGCCTATGCTGTAAAACAATAATCTATCACATGTTTCACGGAACTAAGTTCAGTGAACCACCGGAGCACTAGTTGTACCTCCTACCCTCTAGGGGAAAGAGGGGACAGTTTCTCTTAGGTTATATTAGCCTAGCTTTTACTGGTGGCTTAGCCCACGTGAATGTCTTTATCTGGAACAACTCCTTCCCCCCCCCCCCATTTAAAGCATTTCACCCCCTAAGGGTATGATTTTCGTAATATCTCAAAACACGTAGTTGCTTATTTCTTTTTAGGAGTACCCTTAAGAAGTTTCGTGCCGAAAACTTAATATTTTTTCTCCATGCAAAATTACATTTTACCCCTTTTGAGGATAAATTTTCTATATTCCTTCCTAATTTTACAAATTTTCATGCTTCTAGACCCAGAGGTTGCGGCTGTTGATCAGTCTGTCAGTCAGTTTCTTCTTTTATTATAGATAGAAGATAGATTATTAAACCTTAGAGTTACATAGCTGGCGAAGTCGCTCCTCAGTAGACACACATCTCTTCTCCCGCAGCAGTAGGTAGATGGTCTTCAGATCTGGACAAGCTCGCAGTAACTTCTCTACCAGAAGCTAGAACATAAATTAAAATGTGTAGAATTCTAGATGCATTGCATATATACTTTTTGAGTGGTAGAGCCACAGTGGAGATAGTTTTGTTTACAGCACTAATGGATCACCTCGACCGGATCGTTACCACTATGTGTTAATGATAGCTTGCTTTAACGGTAAAGGAAACATCGTGAGGAAACCTTAGTTACCACAAAAATTTCAAAAATATGTGAAGTCTACCAACCCGCATTAGTCCAGCGTGGTGGACTAAGGCCTAACCCCCTCTCATTCGTAAAGGAAGCACGCACTCAGCAGTATATTGTATTGTTACGTTCCTCCCTATTGTTAATGAAGGTGTCCGATAATATAATGTCGGGTAGATTGAAATAATAGCCGTGCAAGTAGTAAACAAGTTGTACACCTGGTGGGGTGACAGTCGCTTTATAAGAGAGCGCTCCGTCATTGGGAGCTTTTAGGGCTGGAGTGCCTACAAGCATTCGCCCGAAAGTCCGGTGACGCTGACCAAAGCCGACCCATGTGTCAGGCTATCAGCAATCGTCCATCCAAAAAAAAAAAAAAAAAAAAAATTGGGAGCTCAGTACTGTGAGTACTGCGAGTACTGCGAGTGTTCTCAGTTCTCTGGGTTCTGTGTACTGTGTGTGTTCTGTGTTTTCTTGGCTCTCAGTAATCAGTCACCAGTCTCGAATAACATTACTACGTGGTTACGCTGGCTCAGTTGAACTTATTGTTGCCTAGAAGCATTCAGTTCATTCAGAGTGCTCATGGGTAATAGTCAGTATTATTAACATTTAGTTACCTTTCCGACGAAACCAGTACCGCCTGTTATGAAAATAGACTTTCCTGCGTAAAACTCTGGTACTGAAGGCGCCATGACAGTGACTAGAAGTAAAATATTCAAATCAAATAATTTGTTTTTAAGAGCTACGTTGTAGACATTTTGCAATCAACAGCATGAGTGGGCTGGGTTGTCCGGGTCGTAGCCACGGTCTCACAGAAAACTGACGTAAAGTAGCAGCTTGCTGAGCGAGATATCCAGGAGTCAAATCCTCTTCGCCTTCCCAATGCCCCAAATTTCTTTTTTTTTAAGGTCGGCAACGCGCCCACGATTCTTCTGGTATTATAAAGGGTGCATGGGCGGTGGATATCAAGTGACCTACTTACGCTTGCTGGTATGTTATAAAAAATATTTTTTTTATTGTATGCATATAATTTTATTTATGGGCAGACGTGACACTTACCACCAGACGAGCTACCTACTCGTCATTCATTCATCGTTTATCGTTCGTGGAGAAAAAATGTAATCACTTTTAAATTCAATTGAAACAGAGCTTAGTTACTTAACTTTTAAAAAACTTCAAAACCAAAATAAATTAAACAATTTTCACGGTCTCCCTTCCACACACAAGTCAAACATCCGAATGGACGAATCTGTTTAGTCTTACAAATTACCTGCATAATAAAAACAATTCGAGGCGCACGAATAACTTACTAGAACGTATTCGTATCGAAATGTCAAAAAATTGTTTGAACCTTCATACAAATGCTAGCGTCCTCGATTCGAATACTTATTCGTAATTTGTTCGTGCTCGCATGTACCTAATTTATTTGCATTTATTTAGAAATCTTTGTCCGGTTATTATCTTAAATGAAAGTTGTTAATATAGAACAAACGACCTTAACTCACGCCTGTACCTTAAAGTGTAGGCAGAGGTAGACCGAGTACTATTTATACGCACACACGCCTGTAATCTCCGCAGGGTTAGGCAGAGGTGTAAGTACATCCACATTTCGCTGAGCGTATCTCCGTCCCATGATGTGATAGGGGGCGAGCCTATCGCCATACCGGGCACAATTCCTAACTTCTTGCCGATATTAATCATTTTCGTAATAGAAAAACCGAATATTACTTTTACCCGACCCGGGGATCAAAACTAAGACCTCAGTCATAACGCGTACGCATTACAACTACGTCACCGAGGCCGTCTATTCTATTTACCAACATGAATAAATATAACAAATATTATATATTTTAGCATTAGCCGGCAAACGAGAAAGTGGGTCATCTGATGGTAAGTGATCTTCACCGCCCATGTACACCCATAATACCAAAAGAATTATGGGTGCGTTGCCGACCCTAAGGGAAAGGGATAATTAAGGGATTGGGAAGGAGAGGGGGTTTGGGCCTCCGGATATCTCACTCACCGTACGAAACGCAGCAGCAAGCTGCTACTTTACGCCGGTTTTCTGTGAGACAGTGGTAATGACCCGGACGAGCCGGCCCATACATGCTGTAGACAAGTGTCTACAGCGTGGCTCTACCACTCATAGAAGTTTGTATAACGGAGTCCAGAAATGGGCGCAGTAAACTATATGCGTAGTCACCAGTTCACAATCAATCTTTTATTTCCCATATGTTTTTATTTCCCATATGTTTTTATTTCCCATATGTTTTTATTTCCCATATGTTTCTATTTCCCATATGTTTCTATTTCCCATATGTTTTTATTTCCCATATGTTTTTATTTCCCATATGTTTTTATTTCCCATATGTTTTTATTTCCCATGTGTTTTTATTTCCCATATGTTTTTATTTCCCATATGTTTTTATTTCCCATATGTTTTTATTTCCCATATGTTTTTAATTCCCATATGTTTTTATTTCCCATATGTTTTCCCGCCAATTGACAACATTTCAAACTTGTCAAAAATAAAAATACCGTTTCTTTATTTTCCTAACCCAAGTACGAATATATTTTTTAAATTGTATATTACTAGTTAATTTCGGAGAAAAAAAATTAAAACTAAAAAACGTGTGATGACATCACATACACGGCTCAATGATATTTGTCCTTTGTCCACAAGTTAAAAATAAAATTACATTGACTTTATTTGACAATGTCCAATTTTTTTTTTTCAATTTATTCAGGGCTTTGTCGCTGAGCGACCACATCGCCCTGTAAAGGCAACAAAACAAAAATTCTACACAAAAAAGGACATTAGTACCAATGCTTATACTACTTACGGTAATGCCTATGGTCCATATCGACCTTTAAAACAGAGAAAAAATAACAATAATAATAATACTTTATAGTTGCCCAGTGTATTGTGACGATGCTATGTATGTTATGTATATATTAGCTGATATGATTTCTGTACTTACATAAGTTTCTTTATTTTGTACTGACTTGTCATAAGCGCTATTTTAATTGTCTACATGATGAATAAAAGTTTTCATTTCATAAAACTATTTCATTACATTTCATTTCATTTCACTTACTAAGAGCCAAATCAGCCAACTTAATTAACACTTTGACTTTTTCTGACATCGGGCAGGTCAAAATACTATTTAATAGACCAATGCACATCGATCGATTTATAAAATGCGAAGTGCTACAAGTATCATTCCGAACACACTCCATCAATAAAATGTTAGGCTTCATCATACGAAATGGCAGTCAATTTAAACGGCTTTCTACGAAAATACTCCTTTACAACACGCTGGTCAGGAGTATTCTTGAGTACTGCTCTCAAGTTTGGTCCCCTTATTACGATACTCACAAAAACAGAATAGAAATGATCCAAAAAAAAAATCTAAATTATTTGTCCCATTCAAAATATCATTCCGGTTTCGTATCATCATATAGTAAAAGACTAGAATTTTATAATATGCAATCACTAATATCACGCAGAAAGTATTTAGATTTAGTATTTTTACATAAGCTTTTAAACTCAGGTATAGATTGTCCACAGCTTCTTTGGAGAGTAAATATTTCAACTCCATGCCGATTACCTAGATTTTCTGCCTACAAATTATTTAAAGAAAAATTTTATAAAACTAATTTGGGTTACACTACTCCCATAACAAGAATGATGAGAACCTATAATTATTTGCCCAAATGTATTGACGCTGACATTTTAAGCAATAAGATTGGCCCATTTAAAAATAAAATTAAGTTATTTGTTTTTCACAATATTTAGTTTACGTATTTCACATATTACATTTCATTTAAAAATAATTTACTTACTTTACTTATCTTATAATTTATAATAATTATTACGTTATTATGACATTGTAATTTTTTTGTGTTAGCTGTAAATACCTTTAAAAGGTAAGCACATGATTTGTTACTTAATTGATTTTTATATTATGTTAGTAGTGTGTTTTACCTAATGGTATTGCTATTAAATAAATAAATAAATAAATCGAAACATGTTGAACATCTTCAATCACACTACAATCGATACAATTGGGCGACAAAACTTTCTTCATTAAAAATGCAAACTTGTTTGATGGAATGTGTCCCGAGCGTAATCTAAGAAGAGTCTTTAAACAATTTCTATTTATTGTGACAGTGTCTATCCATGGATATTGGGGTATTTGTGGCTGGATAGTTCTAAACCATATACCATTTTCACGCGATCTCATATCAAAGTATTCCTGCCATGCCGCTCTACATTGATATTTTATTAATTTATAATAGTCTGAGAACAAAGGTAGTAGTACATTAACCGGAATACCATCTACAGTTGCTTGTTTAGCTAACAGATCGACGGCATCATTTTCTTCCAGCTGAATATGGGATGGAATCCATTGAAGAAATATCTGTTTATTCTGGGATTGCAACTTTAAAATTGTGCCCAATATCTGGTATGCAATCGGCAAACCAATCACACCAGAAGTGCAAAGAGCCAGATGTTGCAGAGAACTTTTAGAATCAGCCAAAATGACAAATTTATAAGAATTAATTTTATCAATGTATAATAAAGCTTCAGCTATGGCAATCAATTCAATATGCATAATAGAAATATTGGAATCAATTTTAAGTTTAATATTGTAATCCAAGTTAGAATCTAAAACAGCCGCACCTCCACGAACTACATCTTTCGAACCGTCAGTAAATTTTTTATAACAACCATTATATTGTTGCTCGATAAACTGCAAACAAATAGATTTTAGATGATGACAACTATACAAACGCTTAGAACGATCAATCAGTGGAATCGAATCAAAAATTATGAGATTTAACTTAATATTGCTGACCCAAGTATCTAATGAATACATCTCAAGATAATCAGTACTCTGAATTGATATTAAACCTAACTCGTTTCGAATACTCATAATTAAAGGCAATTTTTTGTTAGACCAATAAAGTGAACGATTGAAACATTCTAAATCTCTTATTATCTTACTAGTCTTGTTATTAGAAATAGATTTCGATTTTAACCAAAACTTTCCAGCAAGGAACTTTCTACGGAATTGGAGAGGTGGCAGACATAAATCGTTCTCCATTACGTGAATTGAGGTACTACGAACATAACCACCAATAACACGTAATGCCTGATTTTGAATTTTGGACATCTTTAATAAATTTGTATGGCAGCTATTGTCATATAGGAAAGCAGCATAGTCAATTCTACTACGAATTATTGATATGTACAAGCGTCTTAAATGTTTTTGATGAACACCCCAACCGGGCCCTGATAAGACTTTCAATATGTTTAAGAATCTCGATACCTTAAGAATAATTTCATTAATATGCTTTCCCCATCTGAGGGAACTATCCAACCACAAACCCAGATATTTTACATGTTTAATTACCGGAAAAGTATTATTATTAGTAACAAATTCTACAGAAGTTCTAAGACAACCTTTCTTAAAAATATATGTTTTACTTTTTGTCGGAGAAATATTTAAACCTAAATTATTTAACAAGCCATCGAGATTAACACAAGCGATCTGAAGGTCTCTAATTGAGGATTCTAAAATTTTACTTGAAGTGTACAATACAAAATCGTCGGCATATTGAGAGATTTCAACGTTTTTAATGGTATTACAAATAATAATAGTCGCCGCATTGAACAGAAGTGGAGATAACGGGTCACCTTGGGCTAGACCTCTACCGGTTGTTCTAACTAAATTACATCCTTCAATTGCAATATTTAATCGTCTATTTTTAAAATAAGACCAAAGATGTAAACAAATTTTAGAACCCACATCCAGTTGATCTAAAATATCTAATAAACAACTCACGTCAACATTATTATAAGCGTTATGTATATCAATAAAACAGGCTGTAGTAATTAAATTTTTGCAAAAACAATTTGGATGTGAGATACCAATCGAGTGAGATTATCGTAACATGATCGCCTTTTACGAAAACCTACTATTTTATCAGAAAACATTAAATACCGTTCAAAATACCATTCCAGACTTTTATTAAGAATCGAATAGAGAATTTTACAAAGACAGGATATCAAGGAAATTGGTCGAAGAGCAGAATGAGAATTCGGATCCCGACCTGGTTTAGGAATGGGAATTATCTTTACCTGTCGCCATTGTAAAGGCACAAACCCTGAATGTAAAAACAAATTATACATCTTAACTAAAATACATTTACCTATATTTGGCAGATGCTTTATCATTGAAAATGATATATCATCGGAACCTGGCGAAGTATGAGATTTTTTTATTGAATTTTCTAACTCCTGTATAGTAATATCTGATTCTAATCTATCGTTTGTTGAATGAAATTGCGGTTGCGGAGGGCATGCGTAATCAGGAGTTAAATCATTAAGTAGTCTCTCTGCCTTACCTTTGTCTACACAACTATTAGATATGTTAGCGCGATGACTGTTTAACCATCTCATTTTACACCACATGTCTGACGACGAAGTGGATTCATCTATAGAGGTACAAAAACGCTGCCATGATCTACACTTAGCTGATCTTATTAATCGCTGTGCGTTACGAATTTTCTGTTGTAAAATGACCAAATTTGAAGGAGATGGGTTTCGTCTTAAATTGGCAAGGGCACGGCGCCGCTCAGCTACCGCTCTAGATAAATCCACATTCCAGTATGGTTTAGGGTTAAAATTACATACATATGTTGAGGAATTTTCTTGTAAGGAATAAATCTATTTGCTGCAGTTTGTAAAGTAAGTTCAAATGTAAAATCTTGAAAATCAGCGGGAAAACTACAATGGGAAAATGAATTCGCTATGAAAGAAGTATAAGAACTCCAGTCACTATTTTTAAAGTTTCTTTTTTTAATTATTTCTCTAAAAATATTCAATGTAATTGATAATATAATTATTAGATGGTCGCTACCCAAAGATTCATTACTAACATTCCAAGACAATAGAGTAGCCAAATCTATAGAAACAAATGATATATCGGTGGACGTTTGCTGCAGTAATCCATCTACGAGCCGCACTCTGGTTGGAGCTCCGTTATTCAAACAAATGAAATTGTGTTCCAACATAGAGTCAAAAATTTGAAAGCCCCTTTGCTCGGCTCTGCAAGACCAAGCATGGTGGGCATTGAAATCACCTAAAATTATACATTTACTACTTACAAGAGAGAATACATAATCCCAATCATTTTGCGTTGTATGTATTGTTGAAGGACAATACACAGATATAACATTTTCAATAACAATTAAGAATTTTAACGTGTAAAAGTTCAATACCAACATTAGGACTATGAGATACACAAACAAAACATTTGACCGAGTTATGTGTTAAAATAACAACACCGCTATAACCATCTGATCGGTCCAATCTGTAAGTTAATTATTAATAATTATTACGGAAGACGAACATTTGCTTATATTATACCGTCACTTTTAAATGATCTACCGACTCAATTTAAAAAAGAAATAAATAAAGAGAATTATCAGTTAAAATACAAACATTTGTTTCTTGGAAAATAACGTAAAATAAAATGTATGTTGATTATTACATGTGCCTATGCAAATTCCTACTAAATATGTACTCAAATAATATACTTACTAGCATAATAATATCATTTGCAAACAATGATGATCAAACATATATTAAACACCACTACAAATAACGGGAACACGCTGTATAAGTAAGGCGCAATCGTGTGGTTGTTGCCTCCGCGTAAATGGTACACTGATGCAACTACCCATACAGTAACCAAAAGTGATATTTATTATTTTACAACTAACTACAAACATTCTATATTTAAGTGAGCCGTGCCTCCCGAGGTGTGATAAGTTTTTTACTGTCGCCGTTCCCTTAGATATTGTTTAGTACTCATTTAAACGTATAGGTAATTATAAAGCCTGCGTTAGCGAATGTGAGCACCAACACAAACTGTAAAGTTTATATGGTGCAATATTTATGTAAAAATTGTGATTTGTTTTATCTATTTTTAAATAAATAAATAAAAAAAAAGTATTATAACCTTTGATATTAAAATAACTGTCAGGCTGGAGCCAAGTCACAGCTATGTGTACTTTTCTTGTATTTAAGTAACGATTCAAGAGATAAGGCTTTAGGACGCAAACTTTGACAATTCCATTGTACAACATTAACATTAACGACAATACGGTTGCTATCCATAACTATTAATTAAGGTGTGTAACGAAGTAGAAGAATTGAAACACAATGTACACGATCTTCTCCATTTATTTGGGCAGAGTAACACTTTATATTCCGTTTAGCAACCGACTGACTGCCGACAATAATTATTCCACCTTATTTATACCTTTTCACAAATAGTTCACATTAGTAATTGTATTTATTATTGAACATGTTAGATCGTTCTAAATAACGTGTATATTATTTATAATTGAATAATTAAATATGTCAGAGTATCTTATGGATTAACAGACAATATAACGTTATACAATAATAGTGTGACGTCATAACCGTTGTGTTAATATTTAGTACTGGCAGCACTTATAACAGGTGCTAAAAAAAGAAGAAACAACATTTTCCCTGACTAATTTTGACATTATCCACTCTGCGCAAACTGTTACGATTTGTTGTGTTGCGCCACGGAGGGTGTTTTAACGATGCTATGTATGTTATGTATACATTAGATGATATATTTTTTTTACATAAGTTTCTTTATTTTGTACTGACTTGTCATAAGCGCTATTTTAATTGCCTACATGATGAATAAAACTATTTCATTTCATTATAACTAGATGCTCACACATTTAGGAAGATACAATAATTTTAATGTAACACAAACGTGGCAGCCCTACTAACAACATCCAATCGAATGTGTGACTAAATAGGGCTGTATCAAATGTGGCGAACATCACGCTATCACAGGGGGGTCGGTAGCGAATAATGTTTACTAACTAGATATTTGATTGATCAAAAAGCGTGTGAGAAACGTGGTTCCCAGGTTGGGCAAACATTTGTGAATTTTAGATTAAAAAAAACACTTCGAAAATTAACTGGTTCTTCTTCTTCCTCCTGCCCTTATCCCACTCGCAGTGGGGTCGACGCAACATGCTTTTAACAAATGTTACAGAAAGATTTGTTTTGTAGTTTTTTGACCGGCCATTTGCGTGACGTCAACCCCTCTGGGGAAAAACACCCAGACCCGAAACAAATATTTGTGGATCGCACAATTTTTTTTGTCTCCGTGCAGGAATCGAATCCACGACATCTCGTTTCCCAGCCGGCTACGCACTCACTGCGCCACAGAGGATGTCTGCAAAAAAAACTACTGTAATAAGCTAAAAAGGCATTTCTAACATTATACTTTTTTCTGCCTGGTTTGAATTGACACTTTGTCTATTTCTGCCGCCAAGCAGTAGTGTGTAAGCACGGTTGTGTTTCAGTTTAAAGAACATTGAAGCCATTGAAATTACTGGGCATTATATAACATCTTATGTCTCTGGGTGACGAGCGCAGTCCAATGCCAAGCAGTGCTTTGTAATTCAAAGTTCTGTGTTGATATTGTTTATGGACAGGCGTGGCGCTTACCACCAGGCGAGCGACCTGCTCGTCTCGTCATACAAACTAATAAATAAAACGCGGTTGGTACAGAACTGTAATAACATAACGTTTAACAAAACTTAGAAACCGACTTCAAGCAATAGCATGTACATTGTACATTCCAATACAATAACACAAGCGCGACGAGTGTACTGTTGTCCGTTGAGGAGTTTTATTATTTTTCTCCGTACTCCGTCATCAGATCTTTAATAAAATTTATATGGGACCACATCGCAGCTAAACTCTATCGAGTGAAATTGTTTCCAACAAAATCGGTCCACAATTGTCGGAAATCGATGTACCTATATACGAGTACATAAAAAGAGCAAAATAAAAACGCGCCGAATTGAGAACCTCTTCCTTTTTTGAAGTCGTAACCGACTGTACCGAAAACGGTAGTCATTTTGACAACTTTATGAAAAAACCGAAGGTCTGTTAAACTGAAAGGACACCGGTCGTTTGGGTCCAAACATGCAAGTAACCATACGTCTATTAATCATTTGCTACCGATGTCATTCGGACCTCATTAATTACACCAAAAACTTGGACAAAAAAAATACCACATGCAAGTTTGGAGATTTTTTCTAAGACCGTTTCAAATCCGCTATTTTTAACCCCCGTTAAATAAGAGGGTTGTTGTAAGTTTGACTCTTGTTTGCGTATCTGTGCCGACTAAACGAATAAACCGACTTGAATGGGATTTTTTTAACATTATTTTTGTTATAGGATAGGCCGGCAAACGAGCAAGTGGGTCACCTGATGGTAAGTGATCTCCACCGCCCATGTACGCCCCCAATACAAAAGGGGAGACCTTAAAGGAAAGGATAATTAAGGGATTGGGAAGGGGAGGGAGATTTTGCCTCCAGATATCTTTCACCGTATGAAACGCAGCAGCAAGCTGCTACTTCCCGTGGGTTTCTGTGAGACAGTGGTAACGACCCGGGCGAGCCGGCCCATTCATACTGTAGACAAAACTGTATACAACCCATGAACCCACCACACTAAAATAATGCCGACCTTAAAGGAAAAGAATAATTATGGAGATTGGAATAACTGCTGTGCTGAGGTTTCTGGTTCGATCTCCGGGTCGGGTAAAAGTGATATTGAGTTTTTCTATTTAAGTATCAGCCTGCAGTCTGAAATTGTGCCCGGTATGGTGATAGGCTCGCCCCCTATCACATCGTACAGAAATAAGCTCGACGAAGTGTGGGTGTACTGGCTACACTTCTGCCTGCCCCTTCGGAGATTACAGACGTGAGTATATATTGGTATGGGGAGGGGAGAAATTCCAATATACTAAAAAGAGGGGTTAGTCCTTAGTCCACCACGCTGGGTACGCTGGGTACACTTTACATACCTTCGAAATTCTCATGTCGCCCATCATATCGCTCGGACTGTTATCTTTTATTTGTTAACACAGTTTTAAGGTCTTAATTTATTCGTCATGCCTATGGAGGTCATGCCAGTTAATCCAATGCGTAGATATCATTTCTGTAATTGCTTGATTGAGCTGCTCTAATTCCAATTAAATATTGTAAAACCTTATGCTGTAATAATTGTAAACTAGTTTTGAAAAGAGCAACGCTGGAGTTTCTTGGTCGTTCTTCTCGAGCGAAACAGCATTCCGAACTAGCGGTAAAATTTTGACGGAATCTAAATAATGTATGACATTTTATGGATTCAATAAATATTTTTATTTTGATTTTCTATAGACTGACTGCATCAAGGGTTGCTTAACTCGCTAATCGTCCACCGATTAATGAGTGCAAGTGGCTAAGAGTAAGACGGTGAGATGGTAAAGTAAAATGACATCGGCCTGCATGCTGGACGCTCGTGCAGGAGGCTGGTACAGAGCACGTTTCACAAATTTTATAAGTAAAAACGAAAGCACCGGCTTACATAGAAATTATTAAACTGGACAAGTTGATACTCGCGTGTAGAGGACGTTGTAAAAATGTCAGATCGCACTTAAGGTCCATAGTCAAAAGACCATGGACCTACTAGGTAGGTCCCTCGTATGTGAGAGGCCGTCTGTGTAGGTACCACTACGCAGTCTATTTCTGCCGCCAAACAGCAGTGTGTAAGCATTGTTGTGTTTCGGTTTTAAGCCAATAAAAATCCTGGGCATTATAAGACTTAATATCTTATGTCTTGGGATGACGAGCGCAGTTCAGTGCCATGCAGTGTTCTGTAATCCAGAGTTCTGTGTGATGTTGCTTCTGTTTATGGGCAGGAGTGAACGACGTGCTCATAATAAATACAATATAAATGTCAGTCTTTCTGTCTGTCTGTCTGTCTGTCTGTATTTCTTTCTGTCTGTCTGTCTGTCTGCCTGACTGTCTGTCTGTCTGTTCGTACGTCCGTCCGTATGTCGCAGCCATTTTATTCGGAAACTATTTGCACTATATGGATGGAATTTGGATGATAGGTGTATTTTATGAACCGCTACACAAATGTGCAGTGAATTAAAGGTTTACTATCCAAATTTGATCTAAATAGTGCTAATAGTCCCCGACAAATATGGATCTGTCATACGGACGAACAGACATACAAGACGGATTTGACTATGTGACCCTAAAATAATATCAGGTAGTCATAATTTTCGCCTGCCTGCCTCGGTGGCGCAGTTGTAATGCGTACGCGTTACGATTGAGGCTAACGCTGAGTGCTCGGGTTCGATCCCCGGGTCGGGTAAAGTGGTATTGGGTTTTTCAATTACGAAATGCTCAGTATCAGCCCAGAGTCTGGAATTTGTGCCCGGTATGGCGATAGGCTCGCCCCCTATCACATCGTGGGACGGAGATACGCTCGGCGAAATGTGGGTGTACTGGTTACACCCCTGCCAACCCCTTCGGGGATTACAGGCGTGAGTGCGTATGTCATAATTTTCGCCACAATATTACACAGAAAAGTCCACAAAACTCGCCAACGTTTAACCGCGCGTAAGCCATTACGATTCCGGCATTTTTAATTGCAGCGTTTTTGCCGGCCACCGAGGCCCGCGATTGGCGACCAGCGTCCTTACACGACCGACGATCTTTTTGTGAACCTTAATAATTTCCAAGAAAATAATTAAACTACGTTCATTTATTTCGTTGCAGTTGAATACCTCCACTTTATGACGTTTGAAGTTATATTACAATGTAAAATTTAATCTCAAATCTAAAATGAAAGAGTGGTTGATGCAGCTAGATTATCTATAGATAGAATCTATACCGTATTATATCGCATAATTTCCCACATATACTCATTATACAACATTGCACACACACACACACACACATATAGATATTTTTATTAAATACGAGTAGTAGAGCCACGCTGGACAATTTTGCCTACAGCATGAATAGGTCGGCTCCACCGGGTCGTTACCACTGTGTCACAGAAAACCGGCGTCAAGTAGCAGCTTGCTGCTGTGTTTCGTACGGTGAGTGAGATATCCGGAGGACCAAACCCCCTCCCCTTCCCAATCCCTTAATTATCCCTTTCCTTTAAGGTTAACAACGCACCCATAATTTGTTTGGTATTGTTGGCGTACATGGGCGGTGGAGATCACTTACCATCAGGTGACCCATTTGCTCGTTTGCCGGCATATACTATAAAAAAAAATAAGTAGCAGCTTGCTGCTGCGTTTCGTACGGTGAGTGACATATGCGGAGACCCAAACCCCCCCCCCCCCTCCCAATCCCTTAATTATCCCTTTCCTTTAAAGTCGGCAACGCACCCATGATTCTTTTGGTATTGTGGGCGTATATGGGCGGTGGAGATCACTTACCATCAGGTGACCCACTTGCTCGTTTACCAACCTATGCTATAAAAAAATGTAATTATTGGCCGCAGCTCTGCTTGTATGACTAGATTTATCGGCTCCTCCATGAATATCTTTTTCCGGGATAAAGAGAAACCTATTGTTTTCATCAAAATCCGTTCAGCCGTTGAGACGTTATTGAATAACAAACTTTTAAACTGTAATTTATAATATGAGTGCGTTTAATGGAGTCGGTGCAATTTTATTTGAGCCGCAGCGACATAAGCACCGGCTCTAAAGAAACCTATAGAAATTGTTATTTTAGACTTTTCAGTGTTTTTATTATGAAGTCGGTTTTTTAGTTTTGTAAAATAGACAGACGGCTTCTAGCATACCACCTAGTAAAATAGACAGACGGCTTTTAGCATACCACCTAGTAAAATAGACAGACGGCTTCTAGCATACCACCTAGTAAAATCTTTGGGAGAGCTTTCTTCAAAAACTTGCCCTGGGGGCTTAGTAAATGGAACACGAGATAACTTTATCGAGTCGTTTTGACATGAAAACCCAGTTTTATCTAGTTATTTCTGTCTATGGAAGGTATCATCATACTAATATTATAAATGTGAATGTAAGTTTGTTTGTTACGCTTTCACGCGAAAACTACTTAACCGATCATCATGAAACTTTGTATACATATTCTTGGAGGTATAAGAAGTAACATAGGATACTTTTTATAAAATAAAACTATTTGTTTGTTACGCTTTCACGCCTAAATCACTGAACCGATTTTTATGAATTTTGATTTAGAGATAGATGGGACCCTGGAGACGATTGTAGGCTACGTTTATTACGCGGCCGGAGCCGCAAGCAAAAGCTAGTTCGACATAAGCCCAAAAAAGCGAGAGATTAAAATATCCTTTGTAAAAAATATGTGCTCTCACCTCTACCTACTTCGTCAGGGATACAGGCGTGAACCTACGCTGCTCTTACTCTTAATTAAAGAGAAATGGTTTAAAGCAATATTTACGTTTCAACTTTGAACTAATTCTTTATAGAGTTAACAATAGGTCATGTTTTGCGAACGATTTAGTCACGGTTTAGTGATGTGACAAATATCGATAGAAAAACAATATCGACACTAACCCCCGGTTTCTGAAAGGCTGATCAAATCAACATTCAACTAACAGAACTTTGATTTGACATCGCTGTCAAATCAATTCGAGTTGCTGAAACGTTATTTAGTGAAAAAAATAATAATTTTGATCTCTCTTTACGATTGGTAGAGCTACGCTGTAGACAGTTTTTTCTACAGCCTGAATGGGCCGGCTCGTCCGGGTCGTTACCACTGACTCACAGAAAACCGACGTAAAGTAACGGCGTGCTGCTGCGTTTCGTGCGGTGAGTGAGATATCTCCACCGCCCATGTACGCCCACAATACCAAAAGTCATGGGCGCGTTGCTAACCTTAAAGGAAAGGGATAATTAAGGGGTTGGGAAGGGGAGAGGGATTTGGGCCTCCGGATATCTCACTCACCGTACGAAACGCAGCAGCAAGCTACTACTTTACGCCGGTTTTCTATGAGACAGTGGTAACGACCCGACTACAGCGTGGCTCTACCACTCAAAATATTCGGGGACCCAAAACCACCCCTCCTTCTTAATCATCCATTTCTTTTAAGATCGGTAATGCGTCCAAGATCTTTTGGGTATTGTAGATGTTCATAAACTGTGGAAATCACCATCAAGCGATTCTATTACTATCAGGATCCTACAGGACAGCCTCCGTGGCGCAGTGGGTGAGTAGGCTTCAAAGCGACAGGCCGTGGTTTCGATTCCCACACCGAGACAAATGTTGGTGTGATCCACAAATAATTGTTTCTGTGTGTTGTGGGACCGCAAGTCCCTCGTCGTTCCTGATACCTAAGATACAGGTTAACCTAGTGTGGGGTCAGGACTATGTGTGACTGTTGGGTGGATTTATTTATTGCTCATTTGTTATCAAAAATAAATGAAATAATGATATCGATACATGATCGATTGTCGCATCCCTATTTAACGTCTCATAATTCCCAGCGTTTAGCGAATGACGGAATGGGTTCCGAGAAAAACTGTTACCTTTTAATGCTTTAAAATATGTTCCCAACTGAAATGTGAAGCTTGAATAATATATATTTATATCGTTACATACATAGTTATTTGTTGTATACATTTTTAACCGACTATAAAAAAGAAGTTTTCAATTTGTCTGTTTGTATCTATGTCACGTGATATCTCCGCCAAATAGGGATATTTTGATGATACATTTTCTATACAACAGAGTTTAGTCCAAAGGTGGTCCAACGAAATAAGATAAGAAACGTAACTCAAGCAAAATAACGACCCCACCAAAACTATGTGCAAGGGGGCGGGGCTATAAAAGTCTGTGCAGCTCGTTCATTCATCAATTCATAAAAATTTATTCATGATCTCTAGTTGACACTTAATACGTCTAATTTTTTGCGCGGTGCAGAACGTCGTATCTCGATTTAGAAATTTAATATTTAGACATTAACTTTTATGAAATCAAGTTGATTTTGAACGTTCATAAATTTTTGTTGCATGTATGAGTGTTACGTGTTACCTTTGAATGTGTAAGTGGAGCCGTATTTTTGGCAGATTCGTATGAGAGTTATCGTTCTAGTTATCTTATTTCGATGAGTTAGGCCACCTTCGTTGCTTTCAACCCTTTCACTTGTCTTTAAATTTTGGGAAGAGATAATAATCTATGATAGAAAAGACTGACTGCCTCGGTGGCGCAGTTGTAATGCGCACGCGATACGATTGAGGCTAACGCTGAGGTCTCGGGTTCGATCCCCGGGTCGGGTAAAGTGTTATTGGGTTTTTCTATTACGAAATGCTCAGTATCAGCCCGGAGTCTGGAATTTGTGCCCGGTATGGCGATAGGCTCGCCCCCTATAACATAAGGGACGGAGATCCGCTCGGCGAAATGTGGGTGTACTGGTTACACCTCTTTGCCTACCCCATCGGGGATTACAGGCGTGAGTGCGTGTGTATGTAGAAAAGATTGCAACGAGGGTAGAGCAGCGAACAATGTCTAGTTCCTTAATTTACTTATTATTCTTGACGGTTGTATTTATAAGTATTATAGAATGGATTATGTTTTAATCAACATTGTCGTGGCTGACAGCTACCGGAGCGTTGTCGACCCGTATAGTAAACATACGTATACTGAGCAACTAAATGGACACTTCATTCCAAGCATTTATAATACTCAACCTGTCATGACTGCCTCGGTGGCGCAGTTGTAATGTGTACGCGTTACGATTGAGGCTAACGCTGAGGTGTCGGGTTCGATCCCGGGTCGGGTAAAGTGGTATTGGGTTTTTCTATTACGAAATGCTCAGTATCAGCCCGGAGTCTGGAATTTGTGCCCAGTATGGCGATAGGCTCGCCCCCTATCAGTTAAATTAGAAAGAAATTGACTTCTAAATGGCGGTAATTTTAACATGGCTAAGAAATATATCGATTAAACCAGATTTCTATTATACAAACACAATTCAAATCGGTCCCTTCGTTCAGATTCTACGATGCCATAAACACACACACACACAAGAGAGAGAGAGAGAAAGGGGTCAAACTTATAACACCCCTCTTTTTAATCGTGTGTTAAAAACTAGTTTTATCAAATGTCCCTTCAACTCCCGTGTGTTAAAATAAACATCTCACACAATACAGCGCAAACGAGGCACACAAAAAAACACCCACCGACGTGTGACCACAATCCCCAAGCTTTATACACTCCACCGCTGGGCTGTGGACTTCCCACACCAGGCTGTTTATGGGAATAGAGAGAAATGATTACAACATTAAGTTTATTAGTGTAGTATAAAATTGGTTTTAACAAAACTTAGAAACCGACTTCAAAATAATAATTGCTATAGGTTTCTTTAGTTATTTTTTTTATTTTTTTTGTGGTAGTTACAGCAATAGCTTATAAACTCCAATACATAAACACAATTGCAATTATTGTATTTTGATTGTGTTATTGTGTTGGAATTTACATGCTATTGCTAGAAGTCGGTTTCTAAGTTTTGTTAAACGTTATTTTAATTTTAAGTCAGTTAAAATGCAAACGTCTTAATAGTCTTGCCAGAATTCTTAGGCTGTTCGAATGAATACAGAACCATATTAAGTCGATATATTTGAATATATATATTAGTATCTGTCTATGCAAGGTAAGTACTTGGGGTCGAATGGTAAGTACTTGGGGTCGAAGGGTAAGTACTTGAAACCCCTTTATGATATTGGGTTATTCTATTAGCCCGAAGTCTGGAATTGTAATAGAAACGATAATATGAGTGGTAGAGCTATACTGTAGACAGTATTGTGTACAACACTAATGGGCCGGCCCAATCGGGTCGTTGCCAGTGTCTCCTGAAATTTGTTAGGCAACCCATATAATAATAATAATAAAGAGTACTGTATATAATAATATTTATTTCCCATAAACATTTACAATAAAAGTACTAAAACTAAAATATTTATCATAAACATTGACCACTTGTCATCGGTTAACATATGTCATATATGCAATATATTTACTGACATATTAAATTAAATATAAAATACGTTTCATCAAATAAACATCTCGGTGAAGGGAAGGGGAAGGGAGGGTATGACGGGATCCTATACTATACCGTATGTTTGTTGGTACTTCAAAGTATGTATTGTTGTAAATGTAACCTTTGTTGTGGCTGTCATCTTTATATGTTCTATTTTTAGATATATATATTGTTTTGTTTTACTTACCTAGTTACTGCTCTCTCAATTATAAACACTCGTGTCAGAAACATCTTTTATTCAACTTTATTTAAATATTTTACAACATGTATAACGTAATATTTTTAATTTTTGTGTGCATGATTTGAAACTTCATTTCGCCAACCCCACATGTAAAAAGGGGGTTTCGCGACAACACGCCTGCGAGTCCGAAGAACTCGCACAACTGGCCCTCGAGATAATGGTGTGCAGAGACGGTCCTAAACTATACTCCCCAGCAATTGCTCAAGCTGAGGTCTGAGCCTTCTAAAAGGCGCCTCTGTGCTTAATCGCTATTAAATACACTAAACATATTTCTGTCTAGAGCGTCATAAGCGCCGGCTTTATTGTCAGGTGAAGCTGTAAAAGTAATATTGGCTAACAGCACAAATCCATTAAAAAAACTACCTCTTATGCTAACCTACCATCTAGTAAAGTTAGTTGTGTGACAGTCATTGTACTCTACCACGGTCTCTACCTTTCCAAAGCTAAAGTCAAGCAAACAAGCAAGGGAACTCTTGATAGTCACCTCTTATTCACATCACATTCTCAAACCCCTTCATGACCAAACATTTAACCCGCTACGGGAATCAAACCGGAGACTCTTTCACATCGCCGCGGCACGGAGGTCGTCAAAATAACTCCGTCGTTTCTTTTGAACCATAAAATAATACGTAGAAAAGAAAATTAAGAGAAAATTGTTCCTAATTTTTCCGAAATGGTGCAAAAACGTATCTCATATTAACAATAATAGAAAATGGAGTTTGGACTTTATTATGTTTCAATTAAAGTTTATTTTTGTGTGTGCGGGATGGTATTCAAAATATTTTGCAAAGGGACGTACTCAGCAACTTTGTTTTCGAGTATATCAAGACTTGTGACCGCATTGGGAATTCAGCCAATTATAATAAAATAATATAACTAGAAATGGGTGTGAATATTATACCTTTTCCGTCACCTTTGCTGTTGGGATTTTAAACTCATAAGTCATTGCTTTAGAATATGGATTTAAATCGCATTTTATTTCCAAAATTATGACATTTTCTTATCGAAGTATAATATGTCACAGTTCAGTATGCAGTATGATTACATTATGTCTACAAAGAACGAAAAAAAATTGAAGTTATAAAACTCTATAACTTATTAGGTATAAGTAAAACATCACAAAATATTTTTTTATTGTAGCCCATGACCCCCAAATTCGATCCTAACTCCGCCCCACTCTTGAACAATTAAAAAACGCCTAAGTATAAAAGGCAACAATTAAGACGAGATGACTCCGGATGCCAAAACAACATTGTATCGGAGACTATCCTTTGAAAATCATTTTAAAATGTTACTTATAATATTTTAGTACTCGCGGTTACTGGTTCAGAAACGATAATGGGTATCTGATACATATTTGTACCGATAGCATCGAAATAAGATAACTAGAACGAAAACTCTCATATGAATCTGCTTAAAAGTAAGGCTCCACTTGCACAAGGTAAAATCAAACACTCATACACGCAACAAAAATTAATGAACTTTCAAAATCAACTTTATTTCATAAAAGTTATTGTCTAAATATTAAATTACTAAATCGAGATACGACGTTCTGCAAAAAGACGAGAAGAATCAAGGGGCGTTGCCGACCTTTCAGAAAAGGTCAAGACAAGTGTCTACAGCGTGACTCTACCACTCTAAAACACTCTCTAAGACAGTTTTGTCTACATCATGAATGTGCCGGCTCGACTGGGTCGTTACCACTGTCTCACAGGAAACTGACGTAAAGTAGCAGCTAGCTGTTGCGTTTCGTACGGTGAGTGAGATATCCGGAGGCCCAAATCCCTCTCCCCTTCCCAATCCCTTATTTATTCCTTTCCTTTAAGGTCGGCAACGCGCCCATAATTCTTTTGGTATTATGGGTGTACAAGGGCGGTGGAGATCACTTCCATCAGGTGACCCACTTGCTCGTTTGCCGGCCTATGATATAAAAAAAACTAAACATAGAGCTTAGGCCTGAGTCCACCACGCTAACCTAATATGTGAATAAGATGAAATTCTTTATCTAAACTCGCCCCTTTTCATCACAAACAATTCCTAACCAAATACAATTCATCATTTTTATCAAAGTTTAAACTTTGAGAATGATTAGTCCCTTGTTCCTTTATACGTAACTCGAAAAAAAAATCACAGATTATGCGTAATAAAACAAAACAGACCACCCTACGCACAAGTGAGAAGTTATACAGGGTGATGTATTCTAGGTACATCGTATGCGAGAGGGTAGGTACTACTTTGTCTATTTTTGCCGCCAAGCAGTAGTGTGTAAGCAATGTTGATTTGAACACTACTAGTTATTGTATTGAACCCTATCGACATCCAACGATCTTTTAGTGTAACTGATCCACAGAATTCCCGTGTAGAAACTCTGACAATATGCTTTGAAAAGCGTCATCTTAACTTGATTAGTGCAACGGGAGAATCTGCGAGCCAGCATTAAAGGTAATTAAAAAACTTTTAAACACATACGCACTCACGCCTGTAATCCCTGAAGGGGTAGGCATAGGTGTAACCAGTACACCCACTTTTCACAGAGCGTGTCTCCGTCCCACGATGTGATAGGGGGCGAGCCTATCGCCATACCGGGCACGAGTTCCAGACTCCGGGCGGTTACTGAGCATTTCTGTTATTTAAAGTTCTGTATTGCGTTGCTTCTGTTTATGTGTAGGCGTAGCGCTTACCATCAGGCGAGCTACCTGCTCGTCTCGTCATTCAAGCTAATGAAAAAATAGGCATTTTGGCTTTAACAAGGTTTTCGTCATGTGGAATGATGGCATCAACAAGTATTGCCCGGCGCGCTAATCGATCTACTACCACAATATCTGGCTTATTGGCAACAATAGTCCTGTCTGTGATAATAGATCGATCCCAATACAGCGTCGCATGTCCATTTTCGAGAACCGGTTAGGTTAGGCTCATATTGGAAGATAATTATTAATGTTTTTTTTTTTTTTTTTCAATCCTATAACTACTTTTGCAGAGTAGCTACCCTAATGAAGTAGTGTCGACTAATACCATGAGTGAGAGAAACTTTTGTCTACAGCATGAATGGGCCGGCTCGTCCGGGTCGTTATTTTTTATAGTATAGGCCGGCAAACGAGCAAGAGGGTCACCTGATGGTAAGCGATCTCCACCGCCCATGTACGCCCACAATACAAAAGAATTATAGGCGCGTTGCCGACCTTAAAGGAAAGGGATAATAAGGGATTGGGAAGGGGAGGGGGATTTGGGCCTCCGGATATCTCACTCACCGTATGAAACGCAGCAGCAAGCTGCTACTTTACGCCGGTTTTCTGTGAGACAGTGGTAACGACCCGGACGAGCCGGCCTATTCATGCTGTAGACAAAATTGTCTACAGCGTGGCTCTACCACTCGTAAAACTTTTGAATTGTGGGCGTACATGGGCGGTGGAGATCGCTTACCATCAGGTGACCCACTTGCTCGTTTGCCGGCCTATGCTATAAAAAAGGTACAGTTCAAAGAACCTATTAATAATTTATCTTATGTATAAAAATGATAAATATGTTATTATTAGATCATCCTGTGTACGATGTTTATCTTCACCGACAGAGTCGTGCGACATTTGTCGGTCAACATCGGTGACGTACAAACATAATGTTGTTAAAACTCATTAGAGCACCACGCATACCATTCACGTGGAATTCTGAAGATACAATGTGGTAGTTGTCAGAGCTTTGGTGGCTTTTGCGACTCAAAATCAGTGTTTAATAATTCTGACTTGAATTTAATAGGGTAGTTCACTAGATTTTTTTTATTATTTAAATCAATAAGTTACGTTACTCAAAAGATATTGCAGAAAGAATTTTATAAATCATACCGAAAATAAATAAGTTAGAAGCCATTCAAATCCTGTAGAAGGAGTAATTGTCAAATGACAGACGACGCAACCTTTGACGTCACTGTGTAAAATGTTCATTATGGTGCACGCGTGAAAGCGAGATAGTGAGATATCCCTACTACGCATCCACTTTTCCTCATACCAACATTTAAAGTCATAACTGCGGGCACATTTCTGAACCAATTTTGATTGTGTTTTAATAAAAGGGTTTCTTTTGCGTATAATTTTCTGTTGCTTATAAAATAATGCATAAAATTCAATATAGGAAAATAACCTATTATTCCATTGTTTAGCATGGAATGTCTCAGGATGACAAATGCAGTCCAGTGCCGTGCAGTGCTTTGTAATTTAGGTAAATGTTTGTGTTTGCTTTTGCTTCTGGGTAGCGATCTACTCGGTTCATAAAAAAAACGTATACAACGTATTACAGAAAGGTGTGGTCATATTTAAGGGTCCTTACATTCACCAGACAGTGAGTGTTTATGAACCGGATCGTATCCAGATCTAAACATCCTAAAATTCCACGTTAATTTTAATCACTCGGTTATTGTGATCGATAAGATCGAACACATCCCTTTAAACAAAGTGAAATGCGTGAGCACGAATGAGACAAAACATTCAGGTGTTAATCATTTAGTGTTGGCTAAAGTGGCAAGTCGAATATCGACTGAATGTTACTTATTCAATAAAAAATAAAATGCTTCAATGATGACCTAGCAATGCAATCGAAGGATGAACTACTTAAATCGTACGCTATACGTCACTTACATTTAATCACAACTTTCTGTAACACGTTGTATATACACATATGCACCCACGGCTGTAATCCCCGAAGGAGTAGGCAGAGGTGTAACCAGTATACCCACATTTCGCCGAACGTATCTCCGTCCCATGATGTGATAGGGGGCGAGCCTATCGCCATACCGGGCACAATTCCAGACACCGGGCTGATATTGATAATTTCAAAATAGAAAAACCCAATATCACTTTTACCCGACCCGGGGATCGAACCCGAGACCTCGGCGTCAGTCTCAGTCGTAACGCGTACGCATTACAACTGCACCACCGAGGCAGTCAAGAAAACGTTCTTGAGGAATAATCGAATTCTAAGAAAAGGCTAATAAATACTTAAAATTAAGTGACCTCTGAGTAAGACAGTAAGTATTTCGTCCTATGAAAGTTACCTTAAAGCTAGCCCCGTAACATTTTTTATTTTCAAATTAAGAACATCTGCCCATAGACTAGAACCACAGATAATGATCGAGACACAAATCCGACGCGTCCAATCTTTCGAAATTCGAAAAGGAATTTTGTTCTATAAAAGACTTTATTTAGTTTGGTTCCCAGCGTTAGATGAAAGAGCTTTTGTATTCAGAGGGATCGACAAATTTGTATTAGCGGATAAATAAACAACAAGCCGCTGTATTTTCTTTGTAAATGTCACTTCGACAACGGCAAAACTAAGTTTGCTTTTCCATCGTTCGACAAATTTATCTTTGCAGTCAAAAATATACAATCGTAAAAGAAGTCTTTACAAAATTAGGTTTTACAACTGTAAGTATAATTTTGTACTAAAGAGTCGTGTTCTTTTGTCAGCGCTAATCCAGACGGACGTTCTTTTTTCAAATGTGTTCCCAATTCAAATTTTAAATTCGCACTCAAAGGTAACTTTACACTTTCATAAAGATATTGGAGATTTGAATAGAATAAGGGTCAGTGCACACTTTCGACTTTAAAAAAAGACTAGGTTATATACTTTTATATAGACCAGTATTTTCTGTAGATTTCAGTGAAAGCTCAGCAGCTAGTAGTATGTGCCACAGAGATGAAAGTCACAGGTTCGAAACCAGCCTCAAGAACATGCATGCATCTCTGACTTTTCAAAGTTACATGTGATTTATTTCTAACTCGCTTTAACGGTGACAGAAACATCTTGAGGAAACCTGCATACCTGAAAAGTTCTCCATAAGAATTTCGGAGGTATGTAATATCTGCCAACCCGCATTAGTCCAGCGTGGTGGAAGGCCTAACCCTTCTCATTCAGTAGAGGAGGCCTATGCCCAGTAGTGGGACGTGTATGATACAGGTTAGTAGTATTATTATTATTATATATAAAAGTATAGTAATATGTGGATGTAAATCTGTAAGTTTGTAAGTTTGTGAATAACAGCTTGAATAGACTGCCTCAACCGAAGATGTACCACTGATTCACTTACCGTACGAAACGCAAAGCTTCTACATCACGTATATTATTTTCTGTGAGACAGTGGTAACGACCCGGCCAAGCATTCTCATTCATTCTATAGATAGGACTATCTACAGTGTGACTGTTATTTGCAAATGTATATTTACTTATGTATAGATGAATAGAGCACCTCTTCCTGCTTGAAGACTGTTAAAACTAGCGTTGTGATGGCGTTTAAATCTTTTATATAGAGATGAAGTTTACTTTTTTATAAAGAGATGGCGTTAAAATCTTTTATATAGAGACGGCTTTTAAATATTTTATATACAGATGGCGTTCAAATCTTTTATATTGAGATGGCGTACAAATCTTTTATATTGAGATGGCGTTTAAATCTTTTATATTGAGATGGCGTTTAAATCTTTTATATTGAGATGGCGTTTAAATCTTTTATATTGAGATGGCGTTTAAATCTTTTATATAGAGACGGTGGCGTTTAAATCTTTTACATAGAGATTACGTTTAAATATTATAATACACGTTTAAATGTTCTATATAGAATTACTGTTTAAATATTGTATGTATCGTCGCTAAGCTAACAACAACGCAACGCAAGTTAAATTTGCCTAGTTTTCAGGAGAGACATAAAACTGAATATTTTTTATGAACATGTGTGATGTAACCAATGAAATTGTTATAATGTAAATTTATTGGATACGCGGCAAAAACAATTTATACAATGACAATATCACATGGGAAATTTTCGAGTTACGCGACGATATGGCATTTAAATCTTAAACCTCTTTTGTAAAAGTGATGAAGTTATTTTTAGTGTCGTGATAAAGTTACTCGTTAAAATAATTTATCCTGGCACAGCAAATGGCTATACTGGCCCTGATGATAAGTACAGTGTAGCCTGTCACCGTCAAGAGACATTGCATCCCTCGACAATCATGAAATAAGTCCTAATAAGTTGAGTGGTAGAGCCACGCTGTAGAAACTTGTGTCTACAGCACGAATGGGCCGGCTCGTCCGGATTGTAACCACTATCTCACAGAAAACCGGCGTAAAGTAGCAGCTTGCTGCTGCGTTTCGTACGGTGAGTGAGATTTCCGGAGGCCCAAACCCCCTCCCCTTCCCAATCCCTTAATTATCCCTTTCCTTTAAGGTCGTTAACGCACTCATAATTCTTTTAAGACCAAGGATGTGCATAGGCGGTGGAGATCACTTACCATCAGGTGACCCACTTGCTCGTTTGCCAGCTTATGCTTATGTTATATATATTTTTTTTATAATAATATTTAAATCAGTTCAAATGATAAATTAACTGTGTGCATTTCCCCTAAGTTTTACACTCAATGGAAGATTCTAAATTTGACAATAGATTACAAAATGGCGGTTCGTTTTAACACTATTTTCTGCGAGAACATCTGGTTTTAAAATATGACTCAGTAATAAAGCGAACAAGAAAAGGTGACAAAATCTTCCGACTACTAAAAGAGGTTCTCAATTAGGTTGTTTTTTAACCTTTGTTACGCGATATCTCCGTAAAACATGGAACTATTTTGATGATTTTATAGTGGTTTACTCCGATGGTGGTCCCATATAAATTTGGTTAAAACCTGATGCCGTAATACGAAGTAAAATAAAAAACTCTTCCTTTTAAAAATACTCAACGGAAATGCACCGCGAATCGAAATATGAAGTCATACGATTATTTTAACTTAAGACCATTTAAAAGACATATTTTTATTTTATTCCAAACTTGGTGACTCTATGATATATAACATCAAAGATGTCACGTCGATTTTCTGTAAGACAATGGTTTTTTATGAAAGAGGGGGCAACGGAGCTAGCGGGTCACCTGAAGGCGAGTGATCACCGCCGCCCATGGACACCACCATACCAGAAGGCAATTCTCGTAATTTTAAATGTTCAAAATATAATGAAATGAACCTAGCATTAGCAGTAGCTTTATACCGTTTTGGCTTCACTCAACTTTTATTCTACATTCAATCTCATTACGATCTATGTTCACATTTGACGTTGATTATTGGTTTAAGAGAATGCCATTTGCAGCTTTCTGGACGCTTAGACTAGATCGGAATGATATTTTAAACATTTAAAATTACGAGAATTGGCCTCCTGAGGAATACTACTACTACTATGGTACTACCCCGAATGTCACAAAGAATGTCTACAGCGCGGCTCTACTTAGAGAATTCACTGATTCCGTGAACTACCTACTACCAAAATGGATCCCAAAAAACATCTTTTCTCACCTGTTCATTATAAAATCACAGAACTAAGCGGAAACGAACTCACGTCGTCTAATTCATACGTTTTTGAATCATGTCTTTATTTGCATCCGGTATAACTTGACCCCTCGGATTTCGTGGCTTTAGTGAGTTAGTATGTGTTAACAAATTGTATAGAAGTTTAGAGATCTTGATATATTGGTAGTTTGGTAGTGAGGTAACTGAACTCTGGGATTTTATCGGGACTTTACCTGATCGTAGTAGAGACTATCCCGCGCTTAAACCCGCCATTGTAACTCCCGTAGGATCGACAGTGGCACGCACATTTGACAGCCTCCGTGGCGCAGGCGAGTAGCCGGTTACGGAACGTGAGGTCGTGGGTTCGATTCCCGCACCTAGATAAATGTTTGTCTAATTCACAAATATTTGTCTCGGGTCTGGGTGTTGTGGGACTGCAAGTCCCTCATAGTTTCTGCTGCGTTACGTACTCTGAGTAAGATATTCGAAGACCCAAACCCCCCTCCCCTTCCCAATCCATTAATTATCCCTTTCCTTTAAGGTGGGCAAGGCACCCATAATTATTTTAGTATTGTGGGCGTACATGGGCGGTGGAGAGCACTTACCATCAGGTGACCCACTTGCTCGTTTGCCGGCCTATGATATAAAACACTTCGGATACGTAACCTTACAACCTAAAACCGGATAACACTTTGGTATCCCGGGTCTATACAATCCCGTACTGAGCTCCGCGTTTCCTTCACTGCGTTTTGTGTTCACTGACAATAGATTTGAATTCGGTTAGTTAACTCTCTTGGAATCTGTCTTTTATTTTGAATGTGTGCAGTCATCATTAGGATGAGCGACCGTGGATATGTTTTACACTAACACCGGTACTCTCAAATCAGCCTGGCGCAGTGGGCGAGTAGCCGGTTACGAAGTGTGAGGCTGTGGGTTCGATTCCCGCACCTAGACAAATGTTTGTCTGATCTACAAATATTTGTCTCGGGTCTGGGTGTTGGACCGCAAGTCCTTCTTAGTTTCAGATAATCACGATTCAGGTTTACCTAGTGTGGGGTCAGGACTATGTGTGTGACTGGTGGGTGTAATTATTTATTTATTTATATTATGAAGTATCATAAGGGAATGTAGCAATAGCTCTGCTATTGCTCATCAAGTTGTGATAGAGACTGTCGAGACGTAAGTCGCAGGTTCGAAACCAGCCCCAAGATCATGCACCTCTGACTTTTCTAATTTACGTGTGTATTAATTGTTAATTATCGCTTGCTTTAACGCTGAAAGAATCATGCAGAAACCTGCAAAGTTTAGAAGCTCTACATAAGAATTTTGAAGGTATGTAAAGTCTGCCAACCTGCACTAGGCCTGCGTGACGGACAAAGGCCTAACCCCTTTCATTAAGTAGTGGAGGCCCGTGCCCAGTAGTGACGTGTATAATACATGGCTAGTACGCACTCACGCCTGTAATCCCCGAAGGGGTAGGAAGAGGTGTAACCAGTACACCCACATTTCACCGAGCGTATCTCCGTCCAATGATGTGACAGGGGGCGAGCCTATCGCCATACCAGACACCGGGCTGATACTAAGCTTTTCGTAATAGAAAAACCCAATATCACTTTTACCCGACCTGGCGATCGAACCTGAGACCTCAGTGTCAGCCTCAATCGTAACCTAACCCATTCAGTAGGCGAGGTCCGTGCCCATCAGTATGACGTGTATAATACAGAGTTAGCATTATTATTATAAAGGAATGTATGGAGCGATAAATCTAATTCATAAACTATATAGTTACATACATAAATACATACATACACACTCACGCCTATGTCCCATAGGGGTAGGCAGAGACTATTGAGTACCACAAGCTACGATTCTGACACACCTCTTTCGCCTCTTCCACATTCATACATCATCTCATACATTTTCGTCGGTTGAGGGTACTAGTGACGTGCCCTTTTCGGAGAATGTCATTTATTTGATCCGCATATGTTCTCCTCGGGCGCCCTCTTCCAACCCTACCATTCACATTCGCACGATAAAATACCTTTCGTAATACTATATAGTTATATAACAAATATTATAATATTATATCAGCCATGTATTATGTACTGTCCCACTAGTTCGTATGGACCATGATTGAAAAAAAGTAAGACTTTAGACCACCACGCTGACGTTTTTTTTGGTATGGTAAGCGCCACCACAGTAAAGAGCAACACCATAAAGAAACTTGAATTTCATAGCACTGCATGACATTCGATTCCGCGCGTCCCCCTGAGTGTGTTAAGTCCTTATTGCCCAGTAATTTCACTGGCTTGAGTGTTGTTCACAAAACATAACAGCGCTTACACACTACTACTTGGCGGCAGAAATAGCCTAAGTACCTATTTATAGTAATATAGTCAACGCGGACATTTTATACATACAGACAAGCGTCACTAAACCGATATACAATGAATGACAAGTCTTGATACTTGAAGTTCACTGGCTTCAGTGTTCTTCAAATCGGAACACAACAGTGCTTACACACTGCTTTTTTACACCAGAAATTGACAGCGGTGATACCATAACAAAAAGCCAATTTTCATATTTAATTCACACTGCGACTGAATTTTACCGAACTGAGATTAGATTTTGATTTGACTGAAATATGGTATTCTGCTCCTCTTTAAGTTCAGTTCGGTGTCAATATAATCTCATCACGATGGCATTGCAATCTCAATTCAGTCGCAATTTTGACGTATACATAAGGACATGTGGCATTTAAAACTGTTAGCTGTATACAGTTTTAGTTTTAGTCAACTTGAAATCTTTTTTTGATCTCATTTCGATCTATGTCATGATGATCTCACATTTGTCGTTGATTGTGTTTATAAGAATACCATAACTAATAACTTTTATGACACTGAAACTAGGTCGTAATGATATTTTGAACATTTTTAGTTACGAAAATTTACCTTTTCTCTTCTCTCTGTATTCTCGCAAACTAAAATGCTAGAATGAGATAGCATGCATTAACTCGACCCACTGACGAGTTCTAGTCGTAGACTAACATACAAACATACGCACTCACGCCTGTAATCTCCAAAGGGGTAGGCAGAGGTGTAACCAGTACACCCACATTTCGCCGAGCGTATCTCCGTTCCACGATGTGATAGGGGGTGAGCCCATCGCCATACCGGGCACAATTCCAGACTCTGGGCTGATACTGAGCATTTCCTAATAGAAAAAACCCAATACCACTTTTACCCGACCCGGGAATCGAACCCGAGACCTCAGTTGTAACGCGTACGCATTACAACTGCGCCACCGAGACAGTCGACTATCGTGCTCTTAAATACAAGTATCAAAACATCTCCACACTACAAGTCATTGCATCATCATTCACAATGATTAATTAACCGGTCAAATTCCAATCAAGTAATGATGTACTCTTTTATTATTTACCTTGTTTATTAACTTCTACATATTCCTGGGAATTTGTGCCTGAAAACTTTAGCATTTACCTTTGCGAGTAAGAGGGTAGTTGACTAGATCTTTTTAATTATTTAAATCAATAATTTACGTTACTCAAAATCTTCTGCAGAAAGAATTTTATAAATCGGACCGAAAATAAATAAGTTAGGAGTCATTCAAATCCTATAGAAGGGGTAATTGTCAAATGACAGACGACGCAAACTTTGACGTCACTGTGTAAAATGTTCGTTATGGTGCACGCGTGCAAGCGAGATAGTGAGATATCCCTACTACGCACCCACTTTTCCTCATACCAACATTTAAAGTCATAACTGCGGGCACATTTCTTAACCAATTTTGATTGTGTTTTAATAAAAGGGTTTCTTTTGCGTATCATTTTCTATTGCATAAAGAATAATATATAAAATTCAATATAGGAAACTACCCTATTGTGCCTCCGGATATCACTTACTTAGCACGAATAACTTGCGAGAACGTATTCGTATCGAAATGTCAAAAAATGTTTGAGCCTTCATACAAATGCTAGTGTTCTCGATTCGAATACTTATTCGTAAGTAGTTCGTGCTCGCCCCCCTGTAAGTTGACATTTCGCTTCGGTTTTCTGTGAGACAGAGGAACTACCACTGTTAAGCCAGTCCATTCATACTATAACTGGCTATAGCGTGGCTTATCAATTAATAAATTAAGATATAAACGTGAAATAGACTCACGCCTATCTATCGGAAGAGGTAGACAGAGGTGTTACTAAAATGTAAGTACTGTAACCTTTAAGGCCCGGCAACGCGTCTATTTCTTGATAATTGTGGATGGTTCATGTACAGTAATCACTTACCATCAAGAATCATTAATAATACTAGCCCTGTATGTCCCACTGCTGAGCACGAGCCTCCTCTACTGAATGACAGGGGTTAGGCCTGAGTCCACCACGCTGGCCTAATGCGGATTGGCAGACTTCACATACTTTCGAAATTCTTATGGAGAACTTCTCAGGTATGCAGGTTTCCTCACGATGTTTCCTTCACCGTTAAAGCAAGTGATAATTAACAATTAATAATAACTTAGAAAATTCAGAGGTGTATGCTCTTGGGGCTGGTTTCGAACCTGCGACTTTCCTCTCGACAGTCCATACCACTCCCACCTGAGCTATCACTGCTTTGATATCTTTGATGATGCCAAGAATCAATAGTTTTTTTTATTAGATCGAATGTTATTGTGTGATGAGACCGTTCGCCTGATGGTAAGCGTCAGGCCTGCCCTTAAACAGAAGCAAAACAACACAGAACTTTGAATTGCAAAACACTGCATTGCATTGGACTACACTCGTCACCCTGAGACATAAGATGTCAAGTCTCATAATGCCCAGCAATTTCACTAGCTTCAATATCCCTCAAACCGAAACAAAACAGTGCTCACACTCTGCTGTTTGATGGCAGAAATAGACAAAGCGGTAGTAACAAACCAGACTCTCGCTGACGACACGCCCACCACTTAGGGAATCGTAATCGTCGTTTTTACATACATACGCACTCATGCCTTAAAAGGGGTAGGCAGAGGTGTAACCAGTACACCTACATTTCGCCGAGCGTATCTCCGTCTCATGATGTGATAAGGGACGAGCCTATCTCCATACCGGGCACAATTCCAGACTACAGATACTGATGATTTCGTAATAGAAAAACCCAATATTACTGTTACCCGACCCGGGGATCGAACCCGAGAAGCGTACATTACAACTGCGCCACCGAGGCAGTCGTCATTTTTTAGTCAGGAGGCCAATTCTCGTAATTTTAAATGTTCAAAATATCATTCCGATCTAGTCTCAGCGTCAAGAAAGTTGCAAATGGCATTCTCTTAAACCAATAATCAACGTCTGTGTGGTAATGATCTGGACGAGCCGGCCATTACATGCTGTAGACAAAATTGTCTACAGCGTGGCTCTACCACTCAAAATTACGAGAATTGGCCTTTAGGTAAATAGGCGTGATGGAATGTGTACGGAACAGTTCTTTGCGAAATAATTTGTGGGTGTTCGGAGATGTGTTTTTAATTCAATCTCCATATTTATGGGTGTTTATGGTTAGAATCAATAACCGACGGTTACAAGTTTTTATGCTGTACAAAATATCACTTCATAATTCATTTGGATGGGCTTATGCAAAATATCATTATTCTATTTTAGTTTAAAAAAAAAATATTCTTTGAAATTTACTATTAACTAGAGAATTATTTTGTTATTAAATACTTACTGGAGTTTAACTGGGCCATTAATATATTCGGCCTAAAGCCAACCTGCTAGAAGTTTCGTGAGACGAGTATTCTTTTATTAATACCAAACGACAGTAATCACTTTAACTCATAGTTTATTGGTTACATTTACAATATTACTGCTTTACAGACATGACTGCCTCGGTGGCGCAGTTGTAGTACTATACGTTACGAGTAACGCTGACGCTGAGGTCTCGGGTTCGATCTCCGGGTCGGGATATAGTTATATTAGGTTTTTCTAGTACGAAACGCTCAGTATCAGCCCGGAGTCTAGAATTTGTGCCCGGTATGGCGATATGCCCCTATCATATAAGGGACGGAAATACGCTCGGCGAAATGTGGGTGTACTGGTTACACTTCTGCCTACCCCTTCGGGGATTACAGGCGTGAGTGCGTATGTATGTATAATTTATTCTAAAACTGTCTCTCTCCAGCATAAACCCATCCTCTAAAACACACACGAGAGCCCCGGGTCCATTTGAATAATAAATATAACCGATTCTACATAATTTAACAGTTAACCGGTGACTCCATATATTGGCGTAATAGATTACAAGTTAGTGGATACGGCATATCTATGTACCGTAGGTTCGATTCCCGCACTGATACAAATATTTGTTTCGGGTCTGGGTGTTGTGGGACCGCAAGTCCTTCGTAGTTCGTGATACCCACGATACAGGTTAACCTAGTGTGAGGTCAGGACTATGTGTGTGACTGTTGGGTGTATTTATTTATTTTACTGTCTGTGGGGAAGTGGTTTCGATTCTTAGTAAGATTTTTCAACAAAAAAGACGGGTGTTTTTATAGCATAGGCCGGCAAACGAGCAAGTGGGTCACCTGATGGTAAGTGATCTCTACCACACATGTACGCTCACAATACCAAAAGAATAATGGACATGTTGCCGACCTTAAATAAAGGAATAATTTTGGAATTGGGAAGGGGAGAGGGATTTGGGGCTCCGGATATCTCACTCACTGTACGAAACGAAGCAGCATGCTGTTACTTTACGTCGGTTTTCTGTGAGACACTGGTAACGACCCGGACGAGCCGACACATTCATGCTGTGGAAAAAACTGCCTATATGGTGACTACCACTCAAAAACTCAAAGACTGAGTGACATACATAAAAAACATACATCTTTAGAACCTCCTTCTTTATTAACATACATACATAGACTCACACCTGTTTCCCATAGGGGGAGGGAGAGACAACGGATTTCCACTTGCTACGATCCTTGCATACCTCTTTGGCCTCATTCACCCTCATTAAATGTTTTCATACATGCACGTCGGTTTAGGGTACTCCTAACCTGGCCTTTCTCGAGAATGTCTCCAACTTGATCTATGAAAGTTCGCCAAGGCCTTCCCCTCACAACTGTACCATTCACACTCGCCATGTATATTTGTTTCGTCAATCTTCTTTCATCCATCCTCTCTACATGCCCAAACCATCTTAATATTCCTTTCTCAATCTTCATCACTACATCCTCTCTCACACCATACCTCCCTTCTTTATTAAGTTGGTTAAAAACTGAACTATCATATTATTCATGGCTCGTTGGCGGCACATTTGTCAGAGCCACGTCGGTCGCCATTTTGGGTATGAGTGATGCGCGAAAGCACCAGTTTTGACTATTTCAATTGATTATATTATAGTTGATAGACGTTAGGGATGTGGTAATAATGATAGCGGGTAGCGAGTTTATAATAAAATACATATTAAGGTTCACGCCTTAAGAGGTAGGCAGAAGTGATACTAGTGCTGGCTTCATGTTTAGCCCAGCTTATTTCCGTACCATGACGTTATAGAGGTGAGACTAAAACGTGGTAGGTCCCTCGTATGCGAGAGGCCCATATAAATTTGGTTAATATCTGATGACGGAGTACGGAGTAAAAAATGAAACTCCTCAACGGACAACAGTACACTCGTCGCGATTGGAATTTACATGCTATTGCTGTAACTATCACAAAAAATTGATAAAATAGGTTTTAACAAGGTGGTAGGTCCCTTGTATGCGAGAGGCCATCTGGGTTGGTACCACCGCGCCGTCTATTTCTGCCAAACAACAGCGTGTAAGCATTGTTGCATTCCCATTTGAAGGACATTGAAGCCAGTGAAATTACTGGCCATTATGAGACGTAACATCTTATGTCTCGGGGTGACGAGCGCAGTCCAATGCCTTGCAGTGCTTTGTTATTCATCTTCTGTATGGTGTTGCTTATGTTTATAAGCAGGCGTGGCGCTTACCATCAGGCGAACGACCTGCTCGTCTTGTTACTCAATCAGATAAAAAAAACATATATTATATACACAGACGACTTGACAAAATTATTTTTTTTGCCTCGGTTAAAAAACCGCTTTCCGCCCCCACTCTAACCACAACTCTAGGCATAATCTGTATAGGCACGGGTATCGAATGTCCGTACATAACGATACCGCTGATAATTCAACATATTTTATTATTACTAGGACTCTGTGCTTATTTACTGCTCTTTTAAAATTGAATGTTAAAGAGTTTGTGAAACTTCCTACCATCCAAAAGTCACACAGACCACACCTTTACAAGGTGTAAGGTCCCTCGTATGCGAGGCCGGCTGGTTTGGTACCACCGCTTTGTCTATTTCTGCCGCCAAGCAACAGTGTGTAAGCACTGTCGTGTTCCGGTTTGAAGGACATTGAAGCCAGTGAAATTACTGTGCATTATGAGACTTAACACCTTATGTCTCGGGGTAACGAGCGCAGTCTAGAGTCATGCAGTGCTTTTTATTTAAAGTTCTGTGTGGCGTTGCTTCTGTTTATGAGCAGGCGTGGCGCTTACCATCAGGCGAGCGACCTGCTCGTCTCGTATAACCAATAATAATTAAAAAAAGAAGCTGAGGTTTGTGGGCCCGTGTGCCCTGAGGCTTGCCTTATCACGTGGCGAACGGAGCGGCTGCTTCAGACCCAGAGTGGAGATTCAATTCTGGTGTTATAGGCGCCTCTGCATATCCATTCTCTGAGGTACGCCTTTACATATACCCATAGAAATAAGATGACTAGAACGATATCTCTCATATGAATCTGCCAAAAATACGGTGGATAGAATTCGGAATGAAGTCATCCGCCAGAGAACTAAAATCATTGATATTGCTCGCAAAATTAGGACGCTGAAGTGGAAGTGGGCCGGTCATGTCTGCAGACGGACAGATGGTCGATGGAGCAGACATGTGCTGGAGTGGAGACCACGGTTAGGCAAACGTGGTGTAGGGCGCCCTGCTGCACGGTGGACCGACGATTTGAAAAAGATGGCGGGTAGCGGGTGGATGCGGGCTGCTCAAGACCGGGATGGTTGGCGCTCACTTGGAGAGGCTTACGTCCAACAGTGGACGGCAACAGCCTGAGATAAATTGGTGGGGTCATGGTTTTATTGAGTTACGTTTCTTGTCATCTTATTTCGATGCGTATATGCATGCAAACCAAGTTTATCCTAAATCAGTATGTAGGAAGAAAGTGACTATCTGGCTTATGACCAAATCCTACGAAGAAACTGAAAAACTGCTTAAATTATCTATATTATTATAATACTGCAAGCACACACACATACACATGCACGCACATTTGCGCGCACACACACACACATACACACACACCAAACACAGCTTTATAATTTTTTTATATTTTTACTTTTATTGCCTATCTTTATACCAGAAAATAAAATAATGAATAAAAATTATGTACAAACAACACAGAACAACAAGATACACAACACGTTAAGATTTACCATAGCACCTATGTACGAGAGCCCTGGTACCCATAACATAAGTTAAATCTTACTTTGGGTACCAGTGTTCAACAAACCTATTGTACAAATAGTAGTTTCTTTTATCAGAAGGCCAATTCTCGTAATTTTAAACGTTCCTAATATCATTCCGATCTAGTCTCAGCGTCAAGAAAGTTGCAAATGGCATTTGAACATAGATCGTAATGAGATTGAATGTAGAATAAAAGTTGACTGAAGCCAAAACGGTATAATGCTACTGCTAATGCTAGGTGCATTTGACGTTGATTATTGGTTTAAGAGAATGCCATTTGCAACTTTCTTGACGCTGAGATTAAATCGGAATGATATTTTGAACGTTTAAAATTACGAGAATTGGCCTTCTGATGTGTTTCAACTGTGTGTATCTTATGTGGCAAATAAATAAATAAATAAATTATAATTATTTATATGATATTTGAGTGGTAGAGCCACGCTGTAGACACTTTTGTCTATAGCATAAATGGCCGGCTCATCCAGGTCGTAACCGCTGTCTCACATAAAACTAACGTAAAGTAGCAGCTTGCTGCTGCGTTTCGTACGGTGAGTGAGATATCCGGAGGCCCAAATCCCCTTCCCAATTCCTTAACCCTTTCCTTTAAGGTCGGCAACGCGCCCATGATTATTTTATTGTGGGCGCACATAGGCGGTGATGATCACTTACCATCAGATGACCCACTTGCTCATTTGCTGACCTATGCCATAAAAAAAACTTAGCAACGAGCACCATATAAGTAATAGGAGCCAAGTTCTCAAGCTTCATTATTTACACTAAAATATTATTTACCATCCTGAGAATCAAACGTAGGCCCTCATGTTTATCACTAAACGAAAGGTACACTTTAGTAACTATTCTACATAAAATATATTTGCAAAGCAACGGTTCGACCGCGACATTTTAAAACACTTAATAAATTGTAAAGTGCTAAATACACTGCATCGGTGGCGCAGTTGTAATGCGTACGCGTTACGACTGAGCCTGACGCTGAGGTGTCGGGTTCGATCCCCGGGTCAGGCAAAAGTGATATTGGGTTTTTCTATTATGAAATGCTCAGTATCAGCCCGGAGTCTGGAATTGTGGCCAGTATGGCGATAGGCTCGCCCCCTATCACAACATGGGACGGAGATACGCTCGGCGAAATGTGGGTGTACTGGTAACACCTCTACCCCTTAGGGGATTACAGGCGTGAGTGCGTATGTATGTAATTAATTAATTAAAACTGCGCCACTGAGGCAGTCTTAAAAAAAGAAAATAAGACAATAAATAGATTGTGACAGCCTCCGTGGAGTAGCCGGCTGCGAAGCGTGAGGTCGTGGGTTCGATTCCCGCACCTAGACAAATGTTTGTGTTATCCACAAATATTTTTTTCGGGTCTGGGTGTTGTGGGGCCGCAAGTCCCTCGTAGTTCCTGCACAATACAGTCAGGGGACAAGACTATGTGTGTGACTGTTAGGTGTATTTATTATTATTTTTTACACAGGCAAGTGAAATTGCAAAAAGTATCGTGAAAAGCAGTGATAGCTCAGTGGCGAGTGGTACGGACTGTCGAGACTAAAGTCGCAGGTTCGAAACCAGCCCCAAGTGCACACACCTCTGACTTTTCTAAGTTATGTGTGTATTAATTGTTAATTATCAAAAATTATTGCTTTAACGGTGAAGGAAACATCGTGAGGAAACCTGCATACCTGAGAAGTTCTTCATAAGAATTTCGAAGGTATGTGAAGTCTGCCAACCCGCATTAGGCCAGCAGTGGGACGTATACCTATATTACAGGGCTAGTATTATTATTACTATTATAAGTGAAATCGCGGGTAAAAGTTAGTATGTATGACCCATCATAAATATGTACTATTATCACACAACGCTTAGAGGACACATCAGGACACACTTGTCAAAACTTAAGACCTCCCGGCTTAAATGGTATTAGCCATAGAATAAGCAAATACGAAGATGAGATACTCGTTTTTTTTTACATACATACATACGCACTCACGCCTGTAATCCCCGATGGGGTAGGCAGAGGTTTAACCAGTACACACATTTCGCCGAGCGTATCCCCGTCCCACAATGTGATAGGGGGCGAGCCTATCGCCATACCGGGCACAAATTCCAGACTCCGGGCTGATACTGAGCATTTTGTGATAGAAAAACCCAATAACACTTTACCCGACCCGGGGATCGAACCCGAGACCTCAGCGTTAGCCTCAATCGTAACGCGTACGCATTACAACTGCGCTACCGAGGCAGGCAAATCAAATAAAATTATTTATTTAATCCATAAAATGTTATACATCATTTAGATACAGTAAAATTTTCAATTAAGCCTTTTTTATGTCATAGGCCGGCAAACGAGCAAGTGGGTCACCTGATGGTAAGTGATCTCTACCTCCCATGTACGCCCACAATACCAAAAGAATTATGGGCGCGTTGCCGACCTTAAAGGAAATGGATAATTAGGGGATTGGGAAAGGGTTTGGGCCTCCGGATATCTCACTTACTGTACTTTTCCATTCCATTTGACACCAGTAAAATATATTTTAGTCATGTTTAGAGCGTAAGGCCGCTATTCCACTATCATATATAAAATGATCCTACTTCTATAGATCATAGATATATTAGAAATGTATGACAGTGTAATAGCAACATAAACTTGTCTATGATCATATTTCTATGGTCCTATTTCACAGTATGCTGTGACATAGAATCATATATGACGTCATATATCTATGATGCAAATATGATAGTGGAAAAGCGGCCTTACATTACAATTACCGAATAAACATTGCCTGTATCGATCCTTAATTTTTGATATTAAACATTAATTTATTAATGTATTTTTTTTACTAGCCCTGTATTATACATGTCCCACTGCTGGGCACGGGCCTCCTCTACTGAATGAGACGGGTTAGGTTATAATCCACCACGCTGGCCTAATGCGGGTTGGTAGACTTCACATACCTTCGAAATTCTTATGAAGAACTTCTCAGGTATGCAGGTTTCCTCACGATGTTTCCTTCGCCGTTAAAGCAAGTGATAATTAACAATTAATACACACATAACTTAGAAAAGTCAGAGGTGTATGCACTTGGGGCTGGTTTGGAACCTGCGTCTTTCGTCTCGACAGTCCATACCACTCCCCGCTGAGCTGTCACTGCTTTTTACCTTACATTAGAATTACCCAATTGTAATTATTAGCGTGTATAGTGTCCTTAATTTTTGGTATTAAACATTAATTTATCAAACTATACGCACAATGACAGCCTTCGTGGCGCAGCGGGCGAGTAGCCGGTTGCGAAGCGTGAGGCCGTGGGTTCGATTCCCACACCGAGATAAATGTTTGTCTGATTCACAAATATTTGTATCGTGTCTGGGTGTTGTGGGTTGGCCCAAGTCCCTCGTAGTTCTTGATACTCACGATACAGGTTTACCTAGTGTGGGGTCAGGACTATGTGTGTGACTATTATAAGTGCAGTATTTATAAAAAAAAAAAAAAAAAATTGTCGGTTCTGTGCCATTAATCTTTGCCGTGCACTCACGTTATCCGAGGCTTAAGTCGCAGATAGCCGGATGATACATGCGTATATTTTTTCCTTTAATACCGCTGCCATTAAAAGCTGTCCTAGTGGATGAGTGAGACAGCTTTCGGGGTTCTGTATAGCGTATAAAAAACCCTCAGGAATGTTTTCAAATTGATTTGTTGTTAGTTGAGAGGTGAGATAGCTCAGCGGTGAGTGGTATGGACTGTCGAGACGAAAGTCGCAGGTTCGAAACCAGCCCCAAGTGCATACACCTCTGACTTTTCTAAGTTATGTATGTATTAATTGTTCATTATCACTTGCTTTAACGGCGAAGGGAACATCGTGAGGAAACCTGCATACCTGAGAAGTTCTTCATAAGAATTTCGAAGGTATGTGAAGTCTACCAACCCGCATTAGGCCAGCGTGGTGGATTATAACCTAACCCGTCTCATTCAGTAGAGGAGGCCCGTGCCCAGCAGTGGGACATGTATAATACAGGGCTAGTAAAAAAAATACATTAATAAATTAATGTTTAATATCAAAAATTAAGGATCGATACAGGCAATGTTTATTCGGTAATTGTAATGTAAGGCCGCTATTCCACTATCATATTTGCATCATAGATATATGACGTCATATATGATCCTATGTCACAGCATACTGTGAAATAGGACCATAGAAATATGATCATAGACAATATGAAGTTTATGTTGCTATTACACTGTCATACATTTCTAATATATCTATGATCTATAGAAGTAGGATCATTTTTATATATGATACTGGAATAGCGGCCTTACGCTCTAAACATGACTAAAATATATTTTACTGGTGTCAAATGGAATGGAAAAGTACAGTGAGTGAGATATCCGGAGGCCCAAACCCTTTCCCAATCCCTTAATTATCCATTTCCTTTAAGGTCGGCAATGCGCCCATAATTCTTTTGGTATTGTGGGCGTACATGGGAGGTAGAGATCACTTACCATCAGGTGACCCACTTGCTCGTTTGCCGGCCTATGACATAAAAAAGGCTTAATTGAAAATTTTACTGTATGTAAATGATGTATAACATTTTATGGATTAAATAAATAATTTGATTTGATTTGCCTGCCTCGGTAGCGCAGTTGTAATGCGTACGCGTTACGATTGAGGCTAACGCTGAGGTCTCGGGTTCGATCCCCGGGTCAGGTAAAGTGTTATTGGGTTTTTTTTTACAAAATGCACAGTATCAGCCCGGAGTCTGGAATTTGTGCCCGGTATGGCGATAGGCCCCCTGTCACATTGTGGGACGGAGATACGCTCGGCGAAATGTGGGTGTACTAGTTACACCTCTGCCTACCCCTTCGGGGATTACAGGCGTGAGTGCGTATGTATGTTTTTATTTTTATACTGAACCCATTGTAACAAGTTCCGTCGCACCGTCCCACATATCTGTGTAATCGGGCGACGCACCCGCTCGCGTTTGAGAGAGACTGATATGTGCCCTTTTATACAGATACTAACAATGCGCGTGGGTTCACTCGACATTTACTTATAAGTTCAAATGTAATGTTGAGTGGTAAAGCCACGCTGTAGCCAGTTGTGTTAACTCGACCGGATCGTTACCACTGTCGTGAAACCGACGTAAAGTAGCGGTATGGTGCGTTTCGTACGGTTAGTGAGATATCCGGACACCCAATTTCCCCTGCCCTTCCCAATCCCTTAATTATCCCTTTCCTTTAAGGTCGGCAACGCACCCATGATTTATTTGATATTATGGGCGTACATACCCATGTACCACCCGGTGAAGATCACTTACCATCAGGTTACCCACTTGCTCGTTTGCCGGGCTACACAATAAATATCCTGCCCACACACCCCCCATTGTAACTCCTGTACACCAGGAGCGACAGCAGCACGCATTTTTGTTGACACCGAGCAGTGAAGCTCGGCGAGTCTCTGGGAGTGATAAATTGTCTTCGTCCTTCACCGAAATTAATCAAATAGAAACTTAGGGAGGTGTCCTGAAAGGTCGCGAAATAATTAAACTGGCAACACCAAAGTAACAACAGATGTGGGTAGACGTTTCCCGTTGTATAAAGATGGCTGACAGTAATGTTGTTTAAAGAAGATGGTTGGTAGCTTGCACAAGCCTGGGATCCAATTATAGCATCTAATTAAATCGGAACCCAAATACCAACTTCCAGACCTCAAGACACCGTGAGTTCTTTCTGCGTAGATCGGACTAGTGTCGACTAACTTTTTAAATAATAAAAAAAATGTATATTTTTATAATGAAGGTAGGCAATATAACATTAAGTTTTCGAGACGACCTACACCTCAGTCTCTCCCGTGACAACGAAAGCTGAAAAGCTTTCGAAACGTCGGGACTAAAATATAAATTAAACCGCGATAAAATCCGTATAAACTAGTTTATTTCAATGTGTAATATTCACGTAAACCTAAGCAATCACTATGACAGTAATGTTTTTGAATTGGGACAAAGTGCGGATAAGCAGTGAAATCTGTGTTACGTAGTTTTGAGCAGGTCAGTGGAGCCTATAATAAATAAATACACCCAACAGTCACACACATAGTCCTGACACCACACTAGGTTAACCTGTATCGTGAGTATCGGGAACTACGAGGGACTTGCCAACCCACAACACCCAGACCCGAAACAAATATTTGTGGATCACACAAACATACGACAGGTAACCAGTACACCGACATTTCGCCGAGCCGTATCTCCGTCCCATGATGTGATAGGGGGCAAACCTATCGCCATACCAGGCACAAATTCCAGACTCCGGACTGATACTGAGCTTTTCGTAATAGAAAAACCCAATATCACTTTTACCCGACCCCGGGATCGACCCCAATACTTGAGCGTCAGCCTCAGTCGTAACGTGTAAGCATTACAACTGCGCTACCGAGCCTGTCATTTACATTTTGATTTTTGAATAACTCATTTCGGTCATTCTCCTGGCGACCTCATCCCTGGCATCGCGGTAGCAAATTTCATAGTTTTATTTTATCATTAACAGGAACGGCCTGCTTCGTATATTAACGTGGATGGACCACCACCGGGAGAAAGTGGCCTCTGTGGACCACCTAGGGGACGTTACAAGGTATGTCACGATGGTATTAATAATAATATAAATATGATTGATCTATTATCACAGACAGGACTATTGTTGCCAATAAGCCAGATATTGTGGTAGTAGATCGATTAGCGCGCCGGGCAATACTTATTGATGTCACCATTCCACATGATGAAAACCTCGTTAAAGCGGAAAAAGATAAAATATCGAAATATTTAGACCTGGCACACGAGGTTACTGACATGTGGGATGTGGACTCAACAATGATTGATACCAAAGAGCCTCGACCAACACCTCCAGAGGCTCTCGATTGGTCGTTGGGTCAGGAGCTAAATTCAGAAAGCGGTGTTATTGGACACGGCACGCATTGTGAGGAGGTTCCTCACTTTGGGGTCCTAACCACCGATGGCTTGGGTCCTAGGCCTCGCCATTGGAGGGTGACACTTTTATATTTTTAAATGTTTTATTTTTTAGAAATGTAATATTTAAAAATGTAATTATCCTTTTAGAATAAAGAGTACTGTACCATAATAATTATATTTTTTTATTGATTATCATATCATATCTAGTGTTATTTGACTTTAAATGTATGTTGAAGAATAATTGTAATATTATGTACGTAGTAAGTGTAATTGGCTTCTAAGCCGTTCTTATTACTAAAATAAATAAATAAAAATGCCTCGTGGTGACGAGCGCAGTCCAATGCCATGCAGTGCTTTGCAATTCAAAGTTCTGTGTGGTGTTGCTTCTGTTTATGGGCAGGCGCTTACCACTAGACGAGCGACCTGCTCGTTTCGGCACTCAAGCTAAAAAAACGTTCACATCCATGTTTCATCGTTACTATGAATACTTGAAAATATTATATTACTTACTTGTCATTGGCGAAATGCTTAATAGTGCGAAGCGATTAAAGAACACACAAAATTTAAATTTAAAAAATCATTTATTTACACACATTATATACAAATATTTACATTAAAGTTTGTCAGTTTACGCGAAAAGAGATCATAAAAATTCATCTCAAAATATATAAAATGCTTTTTTAAATATCGTATATTTATAGTTTTTTTTTTAAAGTTATTGTTGAAGTAAAACAAAATTGTAATCTTAGAATAACTACTTATAGAAACGCGCATGAAATTGAAGTCGTTCAATTGGAGTCATATATGGCTCCAAACTACGATCACCATACTATGTTTATGAACCTCACTCATAAATCAATGTATGAAACATATTTTGCATATCTCCACATTACCAATTTATTTAGGAAAATACATTTTAGCTGACATTTCTTTTTCACTGACTGCCTCGGTGGCGCAGTTGTAATGCGTTCGCGTTACGATTGAGGCCAACGCTAAGGTCTCAGGTTCGATCCCCGGGTCGGGTAAAGTGGTATTGGGTTTTTCTATTACGAAATACTTAGTATCAGCCCGGAGTCTGGAATTTGTGCCCGGTATGGGGATATGCTCACCCCCTATCACATTGTGGGACGGAGATACGCTCGGCGAAATGTGGGTCTACTGGTTACACCTCGGCCTACCCCTTCGGGGATTACAGGCGTGAGTGCGTATGTATATATTTTCAAGTAAACACACAACATTTTCAGCTTACAATTTTAAGTGTGCGTTGTTTGATCCTTCTGTAAGTAGTTATTCAAAACTTTTAACTAAATTAAAACCAAATACGAAATTATAACATACATTTCCAACCTTATTTATATCAATTTAGAATAAAAATTAAGATTTATATACCTGTTTTATTTATTTTTTATGATTCACCTTTCCCATAATGTGAAGACAAACAATATACGCGTATTTACAATTATAAAATACAAATTATGACGCAGTATACAATATATGGAATTCAGTTCTAAGGTAGATTTTCAGATTCAATTTCATAAAGTTATACAATTTGTAACAAAAACCCTGTCAGACGTTTTAAACTTTTAACCGTGATATCAGAATAAACGTAATAAATCGCATACGAAAATTTTACTATAAAAATAATCATATATATTTTTTTACTTGATTTAATTTATTGTTTGTAAACCGAATTCCGATTGATTACCTCTGCAAGAGCAATGACTTGAAGCCAGAGCGAGATAGCATGTTACGGCGTCCACATACATCAAACGTGCCGTACCCCTGGCTTCGTCAATACACACAGAAATTCAGATGCAAATATATTTTTTAATATGTTCATTTTCTAAGTAACCTGTGTAAGTATAACATCTCGCTTCTGTTCATTATTTTATTAATTTAACTATTTTTATTAAGCTGTCTATAAATGTCTATCGTCACGACCCAAAAAAGCCGACAGGGTTTTTGTTACATACTGTATAATACATAAGATATAAGATTTCAAAATACATGCCTTGGCAGATTAAAAATATTCGGACATTATTTTTATACAAACTCACGCCTGTAATCCCCGAAGGGGTAGGCAGAGGTGTAACCAGTACACCCACATTTCGCCAAGCGTATTTTCCGTCCCTTATGTGATAGGGGGCGAGCCTATCGCCATACCGGGCACAAATTCCAGACTTCGGGCTGATACTGAGCATATCGTAATAGAAATACCCAATACCACTTTACCCGCCCCGGGGATCGAACCCGAGACCTCAGCGTTGACCTCAATCGTAACGCGTACGCATTACAACTGCGCCACCGAGGCAGTCACATTATTTGTTATTTATTTAAAACACTGTCCAGAAATATTTTGTCTCTCGACTTTCGGCTGAATTATGCAGGCTTGAAGTAACACTGTATATACATAGGATATAAATCGTTCGCTAATTTCAGTCATATTAAGGCCAACTATGGTCGTATCAAGCGTCAAGTCCTGTGTTATAACCATCGAAATAAGATGACGAGAAACATAACGCAAGCAAAAAAATTACTCCAATAAAATTCTGTGCAAGGGGCCGGGGCTAGAAAACTCTGTGCATAATGATCTCTAGTTGACACTTGATACGTCTTATTGTTTGCGCGCTACAGAACGTCGTATCTGGACCTAGCAAGTTAATTTTGAACGTTCATTAATTTTTGTTGCGTGTATGAGTGTTACGTGTGATTTTACCTTTGCATGTGTAAGTAAGTGGAGCCGTATTTTTGGCAGATTCATATGAGAGTTATCGTTCTACATATATTATTTCGATGGTTATAACGTTCTAGTATGTCAAAATTCTACTAAACAGCTTGACAGCCAGTGACCCCGAGCGCTAGTAGTAGTCTCAGATTTATATAATGCATAGTACTCAGGCGCAGCGTCACTGACGCCCAGGACATGACCATCGGAAGACTGCCAAAATTATAAGATCGACGTACAATGAGTTTTTTAATAATGATTTTTATCACTATTTTGTCATTATCTGCGTCAGCCCTAATAACATTATAAAACTATGAGGTCTTATTAATTTGTTTTTCAAATGGAAATAAGTCCTAATTGATCACATTTTGAACTGACTTCATAATAATATGATTTAAAAAGGCCCAAAATACTTTGTAAGTTTTACATTCTCGAATAGCTACTTTTGTAAGGAGCTTTAAGAAATTACATATTTTTTTACGCCTTAAATACGCTTCTCTAATTGTAATAATAATGCCAATCTATATAATATTATTTCAAGACTTATTTCCATTTAAATACGATGTAATAGTGTAAACTGGCACAGTTTTATTTATATATATTTTATACAATAAATAGTTAAATTATTTGGTATCAAACATGCTTAAATATCACTTCATTAAAGTTCATTTTCATTTGACGTAAACACTTAACAACAAGAACCATTTTAAATTGACCCCTGTAATGTTGTTTATTACTTTTTCCGGGATAAGAAGTAGCCTATGTTCTAATCCAGTTCATGGGCTACCTATGTGGCAAATTTCATCCGAAACCGTTCAGCCCTTAAGGTGTGATTGACGAACAAACATCCAAACTTTCACATTCATAGTAGTAACAGGATTATTTTTTTGTATTTTCTATAATCATGCTATTTAAATTCTATATTTTTCGTGGTAAGTGATCTCCACCGCCCTTGGAACTAGCACAATACCTGAAGAATCATTGCGTTGCCGATCTTTAAGGAAATGGATAATTAAGGGATTAAATAATTGGAGGGGAACGAGACTATCCCACCCACACACCCGCCACTGTAACTCCTGTGCACCAGGATCGACAGTGGCACACATTTTTGTTGACACCGAGCAGTGAAGCTTGGCAAGTCTCTGGAAATGCTAAATTGTCATTGTCCCGCAACGAAATTAATCAAATAGGAAGTTAAAAGGAGGAGTTGGAAATATTAACTATCCACTTCCCTCCATACCAAAGCGATAGACAAAATAATGAACTAAGGAGGCATTAACCTCAGGTACAAGGACATTTATAACTGGAGAAGCCAGATGTAAAGCACCTGAGCACACGTATCACGTGAGCTGGTAAACTTGATTCCAATAATAGGTATGACAAAAACGCCGGAATGCACTGAAGTTCTTCCTAGTTTCCACAAGATCCATATAGTATACAACTCCAGAGGTTATTTGCATACTGTCTAACATAATGTTGCGCTCTTGTCACCAGAGACAGTTAATTGGAGGGGAAGTTGGAACTCCGGTTATCTCACTGACCGTACGAAATGTAACAGCGAACTTTTATTTCACGTCTTTCTGTCAGATAGTGGTAAGAACCCAGTCAAGCCGTTCCATTCAGTTTGTCTACAGCGTGGTTCTACAACTAAAAACTATATTTTAAATAATACTGAAATAAGACTGCCTCGGTGGCGCAGTTGTAATGCGTACGCGTTACGACTGAGGCTGACGCTGAGGTCTCTGGTTTGATTTCCGGGTCGGGTAAAAGTAATATTGGGTTTTTCTATTACAAATTGCTTAGTATCAACCCAAAGTCTGGAATTGTGCCCGGTACGGCGATAGGCTGGCCCCCTGTCACATCATGGGACGGATATGCGCTCGGCGAAATGTGGGTGTACTGGTTACACCTCTACCTACCCCTTCGGGGATTAAAGGCGTGAATGCATTTTTTTTTAAATTCCAATATGTTATATTTAATATTATTGGTAGATAATTAACTGTATGGAAAGAAACATTGCATTCAAAGTTGAAAATATAAATTATGAATACCACGACCCAAATTGAACATTCATTTGTGTTAAAACACAATTAGTTAAACTTCATGCTCAATAATTAAGGTAATTTGTAACATTAAGGACCGATTTTTCAATCTCCAAGTAACGTTATTTATCAGATAAAATTTAAGATGGCAAAAATAACAAATTATTTCTCTCACTATACCAAGAATCATTAGCGGATAAAATTTATTTATTTAAAAACCGACTCTAAGAAGTCTTTCATCATTATTCTTTGAGTGGTAGAGCCACGCTGTAGACACTTGTGTTTACAGCACGAATGGGGCGGCTCGTCCGGGTATATCACTGTCTCACAGAAAACCGGCGTAAAGTAGCAGCTTGCTGCTGCGTTTCGTACGGTGAGTGAGATATCCGGAGGCCCAAACCCCCTCCCATTCTCAATCCCTTAATTATCCCTTTCCATTAGGGTCGGCAATGCACCCGTAATTCTTTTGGTATTGTCATCATCAGCCAGAATTCGTCCACTGCTGGACATAGGCCTTTCCAAGTTGGCGCCACCCTTGACGGTCCTCCTCCTTCCTCATTTGGTATTGTGGGCGTTTTAAAGACGATGATGTTTTATTTATATTTAAATGTGCAATGATTTTTGTGAGTTTTTGAATTTAGATGTTTGTTATTCAATCACGTCTTAACGGCTTCAGGGTTTTGTATGAAATTAGGCACACAGATAGACCATGACCTGAATTAGAATATTGGCTACTTATCCTGGAAAAATATATCCCTAAAGAAAAGGGATAAATAAAGGAAGGGGAGGGGTTTTGAGCCTCCGAATATTGTTTTGAATTCACTTACTGAGACTTTTTATATAACCTAATATTATAAAGAGGAAAGATTTGATTGTTTGTTTGCATTGAATAAGCTCCGAAACTACTGAACTGATTTGAAAAATTCTTTCAATGTTGGGAAGCTACACTATCCCCCGGTGACATAGCTACTTTTTCCCCGAAAAAGGCCGTTCACGTGGGCAGAGCCGCGAGCAAAGGTTAGTTTGTAATAAAGAAACATGTCAAAATGGCATCTTATAACCATGTGTTTACGTCAAAAGCTATCACCATTCGCTGTCACTTCTACTCATTACTTAGTTTCACCTAAAATTCTGCTCACACTTTTCAACTTGGCTTAATACTTTACCAATCCTTTCATGTAATATTTTGGAATTCTTCTCCGGTAACGGAGGCAGAATGTCTCTGATTACAGGATTGTTCTTTCTATGAAACATCTCACTTAATTTACTGCCTATAGATTGAGCGTTAAAAAGCGCTTTGAGCGAATCAATAGTCCTTTTTCTAAATACACACAGATTGTCCAACATTAAGCTATGGTATGTATTGTATTTTTTCAGAAGTCTGTAGCCGTGGAGAAGGCCGGATTCATTGTCTAGGAATAGAAGGAGACCACTGTCCATCTTTCTGGCTAGATTATGGGCTGGCCCATCCATGATATTAGCATTCCATTGATAATTAAACAAATTATTTACTATCCGATCCAAATTAGCTGTTAAGTAATCAAATATAATCAAATCTGACCATTGTGCTAACTCTACGAATAACTTCTTCATCTTCCCTCCCAAAGCCATGTCGATATGATTAAAATTTTCAATATTTTCATTTACTTGTTTGATATTCTTCGATCGCAGTTTCTCTAGAAATATCTCTTTTGTAGGTTCCACTGTGCTGTTTTCACTTAACGACATTCTTAGCACGTCGAATTTGTTAAGGTGTCGATTTGCAGGTTTAAATATATCCGGTATCGTCGCTGATTCCAAACTAGGTACATATTGTGTTAGAACCACAGCTCTGTTTGAACTCCATTGAATACTAGTAATGTCATGTGCTACATTTTTCCATAAATCATCTTTCAAATCGACGATTTTGACCACGGATGGTGCTAAATTAGTCAGGTTTAGTAGTCTTCCTACGTAGAAACTAAAGATTTCTCCTTGAATCTGATCAGTATTTTGTCTGTATCTGACACAAGCTCTTGTCCCATCTTTAAAAGTGACCAATCTATTCTGCATTCTTCCACATCCGACTTCCATTTTTACAACTTCACTTTGGCCTACAAATTGCTCCCATAATTCAGCTGTATTTTCTCCATACCCTTGTGGCATGGAATCCTCTATTTGTGGACCCCAAAATACATTGTCATACAAGACAGTCATTGTGTTTGGTACACGACTGTCATTTTTAACATCTTCATGAATATTTTGAAGTTCTTTCCTTTGTTTTGGGGATTCTTTTATTCTATTTTCTACAAAAGATACTGCTGCTATCCTTTCGTCCACATGTGTTGGATTTTCTAGAGTTAAATTTACTGGATATTTAAGAGGTGTGTTGGATGGACTAGTTCCCATTAGGATTATTCCGGTAGATAATCCGAAAATGAAGCTTATTACTACACTGACTAGGCAGTAGCTGTATATAGTTGGATCTCGTTTCTTCATGTCTTTATGTGTTATGTTATATACTACGTAGTTGTCCATTTGTGAATCGGCTTTCTCTAGGTCGTCCAAAGTTGGTATTCTATTACATTCTGTTTTTTCTTCTTGAGCCATTTTGAGCTATCTTGATTGCATGTTACTATCTGAAACAAAAAAAATAATATATTATGTTTCAATCTGGCAAAATCTGAACTCTTTAAGTGACCCTAGTTTAAGTACAGTAAGTGGTAGAGCGACGCTCTGGTTACTTTTGCCAATAACATGAAGGTCGGCTCAACTATGGAAATACTATTGTCTCACAGAAAACGCTTAGGGCGGCTTGTTTTCGTTTCGTACGATGAGAGAGACTTCCAGAGGCCCAAAAAATACATCCCTCCCCATTCCTCATTCCTTGCCTTCAAGGTCGGCAACACGCTATCATTCTGCTGGTGGGTGTTTATAGGCGGTGGAGGTCATTTAATATCATCAGGTATCACTTGCTCATTTGCAGGTTTTATAAAAAAATATAAACAACAAAAAATACGCTAATAAAAAGACTTCCTCCTGTTTATGCGAATATTACACATTGAAATAAAAATAGTTTATACGGATTTAATCGCGGTTTAATTTTTATTTTAGTCCCGACGTTTCGAAAGCTTTTCAGCCTTCGTGGTCACGGGAGAGAAATTAAACCGCGATAAAATCCGTATAAACTAGTTTTGTTTCAAGACTTCCTCCTTTTATGGATTCGGTTAAGAAAAGATATCGAAAATGTATTATAACATCGAAGTAAAAAAAGATTAAAAAGGCGTGTAAAACCCGGCATGTAGTAAACACAGTAATTATTCAGTTAGTTAGTGATTTAACTAATATTTCAATTTGTTTGCTCGGTGTTTCCGAGACGCGTGCCCCGCCCCTTACATATCTATATAGAGTTGATACAACGAAACAATTTAAATTTTTAGTTGTAATAATTTATCAACTAGTTTTTGCTAGCGGCTCCGCCTGCATGAAAATCTTTCTCATTATACTTACGAGATCAAAAGATAACCCCTGTCACCGGTGTATATACTATATCTAGGTAAAACAATCATATCGACCGTAGCTGCGTGAAAGAAAGAAAAACTACATTTCGCATTTATAATATTAATATTACTTAGCATTACATTGTAGCGTAGCGCAGTAGTTTGTATCAAAAATATTTTAGTAACTAAGTAATATAAAAAAGATTGTGTGGTTCTATGAAACCACGGTAAAAGTGAAACTTTTTTTCACATTATAGACATTTAACTAAACATTTTTGGAGCATGCAACACACAGGCCAAAAATTTTGAGACGATCTAATAAAATTTTCACTTTAATGTAACTGAATCCAAACTGTGTTCTTATTTACTAGTTCCCAAATGACTAGCGTTTGCGTAGGATTTACTTAAAGAGTTTGTACATTTACAAATTTATATTAAACGTTGTTCCTAAGTTTATTGCTAGTATGCTTGATTTCATTTCAGTTTATAAGTATAAGGTGAAAAAAAAACACTTTTACATTTATAATATTACATTTAGTTAGTTCTTTTCTCTAAAATTGCATCTTTAAATTATTTCGATATCTAAAACAAACTCCGGAGTCGTTGTAACATCTCTGTATAAATCCTCAGCGCGAGTTAACAAGGCATTTTTTGTGCCTCGGTCGGTCGGACATGATTTTTTCCCGCCTTTTTACTACTAATATAATAAACTAGTATGGTTCGTTAAGGTTATTGGCTTTAGTAGAGCGGGTTCGAGTCCTGGCTTTTTATGTTTACCGATTGTTTATTTAAGTACCTACTGCAAATAATAGTTATATACAGAGGCTCTTTTTTTGTTATCGTTAATGACGAGACGATCAGGAGGCCAATTCTCGTAATTTTAAATGTTAAAAATATCATTCCGATCTAGTCTCAGCATCAAGAAAGTTGCAAATTACATTCTCTTAAAACCAATAATCAACGTCAAACGCACCTAGCATTAGCAGTAGCATTATACCGTTTTAGCTTCAGTCAACTTTTATTCTACATTCAATCTCATTACGATCTATGTTCACATTTGACGTTGATTATTGGTTTAAGAGAATGCCATTTGCAACTTTCTTGACGCTGGGACTAGATCGGAATGATATTTTGAACATAAAAAATTACGAGAATTGGCCTTCAGGTCGCTTGTCTGATGGTAGTCATTTCTGCCCATTAACATAAGCAACACCACACAGAACCTCAAATTGTAAAGCACTGCATGGCACTGGACTTTGTTCGTCACCCCGAGGCATAAGTTTCATAATTTCACCGACTTGAATGTTATTCAAGCCGAAACAAAAGTGCGTAAGCACTGTTGGACGGCAGAAATAGACAAAGCGGTGATACCAACCCAGACGGCCTCTCGCATTAAAGTTTAGATTTTAGTTGTCATATTAAAGCTGTATGGTTTAATACCTTAGCATTAAGTATTGTATATTCAAGCCAAGCTGTACGTGGGTGGACAGCAAATAGTTTAAGTTATTGAGAGTTCTATTATTTGTATTATTTATAGATATTAAACGCTATTGTTATAAAATTTATGGCTGGAACGTCGAAGTGGGCTCTGTTTTGAGATGAATAAGCGGGAAAATCTTAACGCCGGGTACGAGGTTCAATTCCAAGCCTGTATTGTGCAACAAATTTACACCCACATTTCGCCGAGCGTATCTCCGTCCCATAATGTAGTACGGGGCGAGCCTATCGCCATACCGGGCACAAATTCCAGATTCCGGGCTGATAATAAGCATTTGGGAAAAACCCAATATCACTTTTACCCGACCCGGGATCGAACCCGAGACCTCACCGACAGCCTCAGTTACAACTGCGCCACCGAGGCAGTCAGACTTTGTGGTAAGTTTGATGTTTTTTATTAGCTCGAGTAACAGGTCGCTCGCCTGATGGTAATCGGTCTCATGATGCCCAGTAAATTCACTGGCTTCTTTAATTTGACTGCGTTCGTCACCCCAAGACATATTAAGATTGTCTCGGGGTGACGAGCGCAGTCCAGTGTCATGCAGTGCTTTGTAATTCAAAGTTCTGTGTGGCGTTGCTTCTGTTTATGGGCAGGCGTGACGTTGACTTATTCGACATTCAATCTAATAAAAAAATCCATTTATTGACTTCCTCGGTTGCACAATTGTAATGCGTACGCGGTAAAACTGCTGGGCTGTGATCTTGGGTTCAATCGCGGATCCGATAAAGAAAGCAAGAAAGAAATATTTTATTGACAGGAGTAGGTACATACAATATAAGTCTATTTAAATAAAAAAATAAAAAAAGGTATAAGTAATATAAAGAAATAAAAAGTGATATTGGGTTTTTCTATCATAAAATACTTAGCATCATCCCGGAGTTACGAATTGTGCCTGATATGGCGGTGATCGTCTCTTATCACATCCTATGACGGAAATAAGCGAAATGTGTGTGATTAGTTACACCTCTGCCTATCACTTCGGGTAGTGAGTGCGTTTGTACATATATTGAGACGCTAAATCTCATAAAACATTCAGACATTTCCAATAATTACTAATTTGTCTTTTCACATAATGTCTAATCGGACACGACATATAAAATAAAATAAATACACCCAACAGTCACACACATAGTCCAGACCCCACACTAGGTAAACCTGTATCGTGGGTATCAGGAACTACGAGGGACTTGCGGTCCCACAACACCCAGACCCGAGACAAATATTTGTGAATCAGACAAACATTTGTCTTGGTGCGGGAATCGAACCCACGGCCTCACGCTTCGCAACCGGCTACTCGCCCGCTGCGCCACGGAGGCTGTCGAACTATAAATCGACTATGGCCCGGGATGGTCGTGATATGAAATACTATTGTTCGATCACAATCGTTTTCCCAAATAAGGATCTTTCCAATCTGATACTGTATTTCCGGGATGGGAAAGGTCGATGACCTTATTGATAGGCCATCTACAGAAATATATTTTCTTGTCATAAAGCTAAGCTTTTGCGTGTGTATTCACACAAAGAAATAAAACTAAAATAAATTATTTCCAAAGAAATTATGCAACCCCCATTCTACTTTTAGAGGTTTTTTTCATCGAAATAAGATGACAAGAACCGTAACTATAGCAAAAAGATGACCCCACCAAAACTCTGTGGAAGGGGGCGGGGCTATAAAAGACTGTGCAGCTCGTTCATTCATCTATATAAATAAAAATGAATGGCTAAATTTGTTGCTAAGTGCAAAACTCGACAAGGGCGGGGATTTGTGTGTGTGTGTTTTAGTGGGTCCCTGGAAGGTTTATATCCATAATTGGTCCCGGTAGGTGGCGCTGCAATCGGTTTTTAACTATCAATTACATGTTGCGGGTGAAACCGCGCTGGACAGCGTTGTCCGTTGAGTTTTATTTTTTTAACTCCGTACTCCGTCATCATATCTTAACCAAATTTATTTTAATTTAATTTTATATGGGACCACATTGCAGCTAAACTCTATCGAATGAAAATTGTTCCAACAAAATCGGTCCACAATTGGCGGAGTAATCGATGTACATACATAAAAAAAGCAAAATAAAAATACGCGCCGAATAGAAAACCTTCTTTTTTGAAGTCTGTTAATAAAATGTAACACTTAAAGACCCTTTGAAAATACATTCGCGGTCATACACAAAAGGAAGCAAAAAATATACACATACAATTAAAATTCTTTTTGCGCGACTTAAAGTAACGCTTCGCAAAATTTAATCCATAAATAGCATAATATATCGAAACGAGAACTCAAAACGTAATGAGTGACATTTCAAATGATTATCGTGCATGAGTCAGCGATTCAATGTTTACATTGACTCTGATAAACAATACTCCAATCATCGCAATCGAAGAATTGTATACCTACCTACCGGCGATGCAACGTGACTTCGACTTATGGCCATTCCCAATACACCCAGCAGTCGCACACACAGTCCTGACCCCACACTAGGTAAACCTGTATCGTGGGTATCAGGAACTACGAGGGACTTGCCAACCCACAACACCCAGACCCGAGACAAATATTTGTGAATCAGACAAACATTTGTCTAGGTGCGGGAATCGAACCCACGGCCTCGCGCTTCGCAACCGGCTACTCGCCCGCTAAGGTTGTCAATAATCTGTCTATCAACAGATTTGCTTACCGGCAGTAAAATTTTGACACTTTTTGTATGGAAGATCTGTCAAAATACTATTGACAGTAAGCAAATCTGTCGATAGATAGAATACCTATATTCGGGCAATATAGTGGTAGGTCCCACGTATTCGAGAGGCCGTCTAGGTTGGTACCACCGCCAAACAGCACACAAACACTGTTGTGTTCCAGTTTGAAAGACATTGAAGCCAGTGAAACGACATTATGAGGCTTAACACCTTATGTCTCGGGGTGACGAGCGCAGTCCAATGTCACGTAGTGCTTTGTTATTTAAAGTTCTGTGTGGCGTTGCTTCTGTTTATGAGCAGTCGTGGCGCATACCATCAGGCGAGCGAGCTGCTCGTCTCGTCATTAAATGTAATAAAATAAAAAATCTTATGGTTCGGAGTGACGAGCTCAGTCCAATGTCATGCAGTGCTTTGTAATTCAAAGTTCTGTGTGGTGTTGCTTCTGTTTATGGGCACCTTACACACTGCTGTTTGGTGGCAGAAATAGACAAAGCGATGGTACTAGCCCAGACAACCTTTCGCATGGGGGGCCTTCCAAACTAATGGCTGGTGAGACATAAGTTAAGTCTCATAATGGCCAGTAACTTCACTGGCTTCAAACATAAGTGTATACACATTGTACTTGGCGGCAGAAATAGACAAAGCGGTTGTACCAACCCAGACGGCCTTACAAACTTGGAAAAGCATGTGCTAAGCCCGCTGGAAATCGAATCTCGGAGCTCACGGGTCTCTTATGACAATATTGTAGGCAATATTTATTTAAATCTATGGTCATGACAGCATAGAGAAATCAAACGATTCAAGATCTTGTCTCTTGAAAGATACAAAAAAAACTATTGAGGTATTGAGGGGTCATGCCCCTCCGATCAACTTTCAATCTTATCCCGAACGTAATAAAATAAAATCTCAAACAAACGTCAATCCGGAGTTACAACTTCTTTAGAAATGAATTTATTGCTGATTTATAATGTGTTTTATGTAAATGAAGTTAAGGTTCATATTTATTTGTATTGTAGTGTGAATATGACTTTTTGTTATTAACATGGGTTACCGTTGTCTGGAATTATACTCAATGCTTGATATTTTCAAGTTTACTTTGAATTTTGTATGAAAATATGTCGTTTAGGTTTGTATGGCATTTTAACCGACTCCGAAAAGGAGGAACTTCTCAAATCGTCTGTTGTTATACACATACACATCTCCGCCATTTTTTTATCTTGGCACGCCAAAGTGACTGCACTGGGCCTGAAGTTAGTACAATGCAGTCGACATATAATTTTTTAACAGCATAATCCGGTAAACGAGCAAGTGGGTCACTTGATGGTAAATTATCCTCACCGCACATGTACGCCCACAATACCAAAAGAATCACGGGCACGTTGCCGACCTTAAAGGAAAGGGATAATAGGGCAGTTGACTGGATTTTTTTATTATTTAAATCAATAAGTTACGTTACTCAAAATCTATTGCAGAAAGAATTTTATAAATCTGACCACAAATAAATAAGATAGAAGCCATTCAAATCCTGTAGAAGGGGTAATTGTCAAATGACAGACGATGCAACCTTTGACGTCACTGTGTAAAATGTTCATTATGGTGCACGCGTGCAAGCGAGATAGTGAGATATCCCCACTACGCACCCACTTTTCCTCATACCAACATTTAAAGTCATAACTGCGTGCACATTTCTGAACCAATTTTGATTGTGTTTTAATAAAAGGGTTTCTTTTGCGTATCATTTTCTGTTGCTTATAAAATAATGTATAAAATTCAATATAGGAAACTACCCTATTAAGGGATTGGGAAGGGGAGGGGAATTTAGGCCTCCATATATCTCACTCACCGTACGAAACGCAGTAGCAAGCCGCTACTTTACATCGGTTATCTGTGAGAAAGTGGCAACGACCCGGACGAGCCGGCCCATTCATGCTGTAGACAAACAGTCTACAGCGTGGCTCTACCACACTCAAATTTCTTTGACGTGACTCACTATTAAATAAAATAAAAAATAATAAATACACCCAACAGTCACACACATAGTCCTGACCCCACACTAGGTAAACCTGTATCGCGGGTATCAGGAACTACGAGGGACTTGCGGCTCACAACACCCAGACCCGAGACCAATATTTGTGGTTCACACAAACATTTGTCCCGGTGTGGGAATCGAACCCACGGCCTCTCGCTTCGCAGCCATCTACTCGCCCGCTGCGCCACGGAGCTGTCTAAAACAAATTAAGTAATTCATGTTGCTAAAGCCTTTATAACTATCATCTCATTGCCCACTGCTGGGCATAGACCGCACTCTTTATATCTTCGTCTTTACCAAAAACAATTTGTATGCATTCACGCCTGTAATCCCCGAAGGGGTAGGCAGAGGTGTAACCAGTACACCCACATTTCGCCGAGCGTATCTCCGTCCTATGATGAGATAGGGGGCGAGCCTATTGACATACCGGACACAATTCCAGACTCCGGGCTGATGAGCAATTCGTAATAGAAAAACCCAATATCACTGTTACCCGACCCGAGGATCGAACCCGAGACCTCAGCGTTAGCCTAAGTCGTAACGCGTACGCATTACAACTGCGCCATCGAGGCCGTCTTATTAGCTCAAAAAATAAGCTACTTACTGTTAAAAATGTGAAATGGATGTTTGTGAATTTGGATGAATGTTAGTCAATCACGCCTAACAGATGAATGGTTTTGAATGATATTTGGCACACCATGGTAGACCATGACCGAGATTTTTTTATTAGCTTGAATAACGAGACGAGCAGGTCACTCGCCTGATGGTAAGCGCCACGCCTGCTCATAAACAGAAGCAACTCCACACAGAACTTTAAATAACAAAACACTGCATGACACTGGACTGCGCTCGTCGCCCCGAGACCCAGTAATTTCAGAATGGCCAGTAATTTCACTGGCTTTAATGTCCTTCAAACCGGAACACAACAGTGCTTACACACTGTTGCTTGGCGGCAGAAATAGACAAAGCGGTGGTACCAACCCAGCCGGCCTCTCGCATACGAGGGACCTACCACCTTGTAAAACTGATTAAGACATAGGCTACTTTTTATCCCGGAAAACACCGTTCACGGGCCGAGCCACGTGCAAAAGCTTATTGATAAATCTTTACTCCATTGCAAGCTTTAATACCGGATCATAAATAGAGAATTTACAGCTTCGACTTAGGCAACAATGAATACAAAATGTTGGCACAGTATGTCCTAGATCGTGTTACAGTCTCGCTCGGTTTACTACCTAAGCTATCGAAATAAGATGACAAGAAACGTAACTCAAGCAAAAAAGTTACCCCACCAAAACTCTGTGCAAAGGGGCGCGGCTATAAAAGTCTGTGCAGCTCGTATATTCATCAATTCATAAAAATTGATTCATGAACTCTAGTTGACACTTAATACATCTATTTTTTTTCGCGGTACAGAACGTCGTATCTCGATTTAGAAATATAATATTTAGACAGTAACTTTTATGAAATAAAGTTGATTTTGAACGTTCATTAATTTCTGTTGCGTGTATGAGTGTTACGTGTGATTTTACCTTTGCTTGTGTAAGTAAGTGGAGCCGTATTTTTGGCAGATTCATATGATACTCGTAGTTATCGTTCTAGTTGTCTTATTTCGTTGGCCTAGGCTAGGTTTTAAATCGAAGCTAGATCTCTGATACTGTACTTTTATGAAGGTAAGACAATGGTTTTTTTTATTAGCTTGAACGTAACTACCAGCAGGTGTTAAGTAGTAGATCCACGTTGTAGACATTTTTGTTTAACATGAATAGGCCGGCTCGTCCGGTTCTCACAGAAAACTGACGTGAAGTAGCAGCCTGCTGCTGCGTTTCGTACGGTGAGAAAGATATCTGGAGGCCCAAATTCCCCTTTCCGATCCCTAAATTATCCCTTTCCTTTAAGGTCGGCAACGTGCCCATTATTATTTTAGTATTGTGGGCGGTGGAGATTACTTACCATCAAGTGACCCACTTGCTTTTGCCGGCGTATGATATTAAAATAAAACACGGCTTGGCTGCGCTCCGACGTCCATGAGCGTCCGGTGACCGCTTACCATCAGGCGGGCTGCTAGCTCGTCTGCTTATCAGGCCAATTAAGGTCGCCTGCATGATGGTAACCACGCCTGACAATAAACAGAAGCAACACCACACACAACTTTTAATTACAAAGCACTGCATGACATTAGACTGCGCTCGTCACCCCGAGACATAAGTTGTTAAGTCTCATAATGCCCAGTAATTTCACTGGCTTCAATGTCCTTCAAACCGGATCACAATAGTGTCTACACATTGTACTTGGCGGCAGAAATTGACAAAGCGGTGGTACCAACCCAGACGGCATCTCGCATACGAGGGACCTACCACCTAACATAAAGGTGTTTATGGGCAGTGGCGAAAGATTAACATCAAGTGACCTATTTGAACGTCTGGTTTCTGTTAAAAAAAAATACAGCCAAGCCTTACATTGGCTTGTCATAAAAAATACGTCGGAAGTAAGTGCCACAGGGCTTTACCGATGCATTTACACGATAGCTGACGGTGGACGATGGAAAAAAAGCAACTATAACTTATATTAAACAATGGGTTCTGTATATTAGATTTTTATGAATGACGAGCAGGTCGCTCGCCATTCATAAACACGTCTGCCATAATGATGAAAGATTAGCAATAGCCCGCAAAATTCAATTCAATATATATATTTTTTATTGTATAGCTTTACAATTGAGCAAGTGGGTCACCTGATGGTAAGTCATCACCACCTCCCATGTATGCCCACAATACCAAAAAAGTCAAGGGCGCGTTGCCGACCTTAGAGGAAAGGGATATAATTAAGGTATTGGGAAGGGGAGGAGGATTTGGGCCTCTGGATATCTCTCACTGTACGAAACGCAGCAGCAAGCTGCTACTTTACGTCGGTTTTCTGTGAGACAGTGGTAACGACCCGGACGAGCCGGCCCATTCATGCTGTAGACAAAGTGTCTACAGCGTGGCTCTACCACTCGTAAAGCCCCCTGCATATGCTAAGACCCCTGGGTTATGGCCTAATTACTGATACATTTTCGTGAAATTTGAATGCACTCATGCACCTCTGCCTACTTCATGCACAAGCATGACGTTATTACAGTGGTGTTTGGACATAAAATTATGATTTAAATAAAACTAGTTTATACGAATTTTATCGTGGTTAAATTTTTATTTTAGACCTCAAGACACCGTGAGCTCTTTCTGCGTAGATCGGACTAGTGTCAAGTAACTTTTTAAATAATTAAAAATAAATGTATAATTTTAAAATGAAGGTAGCCAATGTAACACTAACTTTTCGAGACGACCTACACCTCAGTCTCTCCCGTGACCACGAAGGCTGAAAATCTTTCGAAACGTCGGGACTAAAATAAAAATTAAACCGCGATAAAATCCGTATAAACTAGTTTTATTTCAATGTGTAATATTCGCGTAAACCTAAAAAATCACTATAAAATTATGACTAATAGTGTAATGACAAAAAGGTTTTTTGCATGTAATCCAAGAGACCCTAATTCGAAAAAAAGGGTCCAAACGAGCTAAGAAAACACAGGTATACATGAGTAATACGGTCTTAGGTATTTCGGGTACGGTTAACAAAAAAGTTTTTTTAATCAGTATTTGAAAACGTTTTAGGGTATATTATACTATGATGGGCACATTAGCTTGTTTACATGCATACATACGCACTCTCGTCTGTAATCCCCAAAGTGGTAGGCAGATGTGTAACCAGTACACCCACATTTCGCCGAGCGTATCTCCGTCCCTTATGTGATAAGGGGCGAACCTATCGCCATACCGGGCACAAATTCCAGACTCCGGGCTGATACTGAGCATTTCGTAATAGAAAAACCCAATACCACTTTACCCGACCCGGGGATCGAACCCGAGATCTCAGCGTTGGCCTCAATCATAACGCGTACGCATTACAACTGCGCCACCGAGGCAGTAGCATGTATATTTAATTATTTAACTTTTATAAAGGTATTGGTAATACTTAGATAATCTATTTTAGATTACTTAGAAGTTTGACCGCCCGAACACGACGCCCATTAACACTTTTTTTATGGCATAGGCCGGTAAACGAGCAAATGGGTCACCTGATGGTAAGTAATCTCCACCACCCATGTACGTCCACAATACCAAATGAATCATGGGTGCGTTGCCGGCCTTAAAGGAAAGGGATAATTAAGGAATTCTCAGTATTTGAAAGTTTATCTGTCACAAAAATTTTTTTTAGATTGTTTAAATGTTTTTGCTAACAGTACGTTATCTGTCCGGAATATTTGAAATAGCTCGGGTCGGCGGGCGGCCGATGTTATCGGTCCCGGGTTCGATCCCGGCTAGACGTCTCTATTTGTTCGTCCGAAGACCGAAGCTTTATGCATTGTGTTTAGTATTGTATTTAAAAATATGAAGGTCTTTAATATTTAATCGTATTCTTTTAAAGCAGAGACTGCCAAACGAGCAAGTGGGTCACCTGTCAATCTTAAAGCAAGAATAGGGTTTGGAAATAGAACTTTATTTTATTTACTTTATTTATTTTATTTATTTTAATTTTTTTATTTTTTTTATTTATTTTATTTATTTTGTTTATTTTATTTATTTTATTTATTTTTTTATTTAATTTATTTTATTTACACTTTATATACTTAACATGTATAAAGGCGGACTTAATGCCAAAGGCATTCTCTACCAGTCTACCTGTGGGTGATGCAGAGACGAGATAATGTGGGTGTATATAAATAGTCGAATAGAATAAACTAACAAGAAAAAATAAGTAGACAAGATACTAGTAGTACTTTAGCCCTCCAGAAATCTGACTCATCAAACGAAACGCGGCAAAAAGTGTCAGGTGGGTTTTCTGTGAGACACAGGTATAGACCCGGTCTAGCCGGCCCATCCATTCTGTAGCCAAAACTGTCTATATGCGTGGGTCTACCACTGATAAAGAAATAAAAATAAGCTCACGAGTATATCTCCCAAGGGATAGGCAGAGGTGTAATTAGGTGGTTGGTCCCTCGCATTCGGAAGGCCGTCTGTCCGCTTTCTCTTTCTGCCGCCAAGTATCAGTGTGTAAGCACTGTTGTGTTTCGATTTAAAGGACATTGCAACTTATTACTGGGCACTATGAGACTTAACATCCTAGGTATGTCGCGGGGTGACGAGCGCAATCATTGGATTGCGCTCGTCACCACACCGGCATTGGCCTTGCAGTTGTTTTGTAATTATAAATTGTGTGTGGTGTTGCTTCTGTTTATGGGCATGTTTAAAATGCAGTCCAAATAATTATAATGTATACCAACGAGATACATTGCCTTGACGGCTGCCAGAATTATGCTGATCTGATGGTACTGGATATACATTGATTGACTCCGAAACAGGGCTTGTTAGAACATGCCTTTATGGTTGGGTTTTCACTATACTGGTCACAGGATACTTAACTGGGTAATTAGGTATCCCCCTAAAATATACCAAGCGCGCTTGCTTGTTCCTCAAACTGATGTATAAATCCTTTTAAACCGCTAAAATAGAAACAGCCCCAGTACTGGCAACACTCGCCTGTCAAAATTCAAAAATGGAACGTCAACAATTAAAAACAAACGTGGCGGACTGTTGGTCAGCAAAACGTCTAATTGTGCCCGGATCGTGGCCGCTGTTCGCAGAATAAATGCCAGCGTCTAAACAAAGAGATTCCATCGTCATTAACCTGTGGGCTCTTTTTGCGATCGGCGGCGAACGTTCGACAGAAATCGGAATTTGAATTTTGTAATACAAACGTTTTGAAACGTCTACGATTTTCTTTTTAATTATGCTTTTTTATGCCCAAGGCGGTCTATGTTCATAGTTTGAATATTTGATTTTGGAATGATGTCGGCATGGCTTGGCATATTTCTAATAAAGACTTACTGCTGAGCATCATAGACCAATCTTTGTCTGTTACTCTCGATAATTGTTTCAGGGTTCCGTGCCCAAATGACAAAAACAGAACCCTTATAATTTCGTCATGTCCGCCTGTCCGTGCGTATGTCACAGCCATTTTACTCGGAGACTATTAGTACTATATGGATAAAGTTTGGATGGAATATATATTCTATGAGTCGCTACACAAGGGTGTAGAGAAATTAAGAAAAAAAACAGTGTGACTGTCCATTCATGTAAGTGAGGGATCATTTTTTTCCATTTTATATAGGCATGGTTGGCAGGATAGGTCCTTAAAAATATAAGGAAGTTGCTAAATGCTTTTTTTATATAATACAATATTTTGTGAGTTATGCATATCCAAAGTCGTGAAAAACTAGTCCCCCTACGCTAACTTTTAATTAAACTATGAGTTGATAAATTCTCAAAAAAAATCAACGTAGTATAAGCTAGGTTATACAATTATTGAGATATGGATGTTTTATATACTACGGTACCCTTCACTGTGCGTGGTCTGACACACACTTGGTTTTTTTATTTTATCCTGACATGGGAAAATGACTACACTGGACCTAAGCCTCTTCTCTGGCACACCAAGACAAACAATTATTTACGGTACCTTTACGGTAGGCAGCGGCCTGGCTGTGCTCTGGCATTGTTGAGGTCCATGGGCGGCGGTAACCACTTACCATCAGGTGAGCCGCCTGCACGTCTGTCTAACTAGGGCAATAAAAAAAACTGCGCACTCCGTATCCCCAAATGTCCAGCTTGCCTTACAATCTCTGACCATCAGGCTGCTGGTCTGCCCACGGATCTTTTGCCCAGTCTCGGGCAAATACAAACAAATTAATAGTCAAACACCTTGGATGTCGAGGTGTCAAATATCCCATAGATTCAAGATAAGCGCAGCCTCGTGTCGTTTAAATGAATGCATATTAATGTCCGCCATCTTGACACTTTATGATTACTTTATTTTAAGTGTTGCTACATAATTTCAATTGCTACTATTTTGGTATTTATTTTTAATTACTTTGTAATTTTAATTGGTCTGTAAAGTATTAATTATTTAAGAAATGTGAATGAGTTGTTTTAAGTTTTTTAGTATACATGTATGGCCATGAAAGATGCTTCGGATTCCCTGGACGGCGCTTAGAACCAACAAATCGGTCCTCGAGGAACTCAAACGTGACAAGATGCCGCGGCTCTCCAACATATGCCTGCGAAGGATTTTTGAGTTCTTCGGACACATCGCCCGCAAGCCCGATGGTAATCTCCAAAAGCTGATCGTCACTGGGAAGATGGAGGGCAAGAGGTCGAGAGGAAGGAATCCAATGCGCTGGACTGATCAGATCCGCACCACACTCAACATGGATGTCGCCAAAGCGGTTCGTATAGCTGAAAGCAGGAGCAGGTGGCACAACATCGTACGCAAGAAGTTGGTTCCGTGATGGGTCACGACCCCCAGCATTGGGGAATCGACGCAAGGAGGTATGGCCATAATCAATATAAATATTGAATGAGCTACCTTGAAATCCTGCTTCATAATCTTCTTCCACCTGCCCTTATCCCACTCGCAGTGGGGTCGCAGTGCTTTTTAAACACATGTTACAGAAAGATTTGGCTTTTAGTTTTTACGACCGACTGCCTGACGTTAACCCTTCTGGGGAAACGCCTGTTTCATAATAATATTAAATGTGAAAGTTTGGATGTTTGTGGGTGAAATTTCCGATAGAGGTAGGCCATGACGTGGATTATGTCCGAGTCATGTCCCGAAAATATATTCGCGTGGATAGAGCCGCGAGCAAAACCTAGTTATATAATATTTTGACAGCCTCCCTGGCGCAGTGGCCGTGTAGCCGACGGTGAAATATGAGGCCGCAGGTTCGATCCCCGCACCGAGGCAAATATTTGTCTGATACACAAATATTAGTTTCGGGTCTGGGTGTTGTGAGACCGTAAGTCTCTCGTAGTTCCTGATACCCACGACACAAGACTCGTATCTTACTGTGGGGTCAGGGCTATGTGTGTGACTGTTGGATGTTATTTATTATTATTTACTCTATTTTCCAAAAACTGATTGGGTATTAGTAACTAAAAGCTGGTTCTATAAGAAGAAAATATACCATACGGGGTGAAAACGTAGCTTAAGACAATCATTCCGAATTTATGCACCGAGTTTCTGAATAAGAAAAAAATATGCGCACCCAATCTAACTCAAAAAGTTTGAAGTCAGCGCAATCATTGACGAAACGAGCAGACCGCTCGCCAGATAGTAAGCACCACGCCTGCCCATAAACAGATTCAACACCCCAAAGAATTTTGAATTACAAAGCACTGCATGGCATTGGACTGTGCTCCTCACTCCGAGACATAAGACGCCAGTAATTCCACTGGTCCTTCAAACCAGAACACAACAGTGCTTACACACTTCTGCTTGGCAGCGTAAACACGGTGGTACCAACCCAGACGGCCACTCGCATACAAGGGACCTACCACATTGTAAAATAAATATATATAAAGACCAACCTAGCCTCAAGACACAGGCACCATCAGGTGACCCGCTTGCTCCTTTGCCCCCTGTTTCATAAAAAGGCGTGATGATACATTTCTTCCCTTTCGTGACACATTCTTTCCTGCATTACAAAAGCAACTACCCAACCGTTACGAAAACTTATTGTTGTACTACCTCGTGACCCCTTAATTCTGTCGTCAAAGGGTCAAACGTCACGACCGGACGGATAAATCTTTATTAAACATTCCTACACCATTGAGAAGCACGATTTCTTTGGGTCAATGGAATGGTCGTTGGTGGCTAATCGTTTAATGGTAGCGGAGACTATGACGATGAGGTCGTGTGTTCGTTGCCCAGGTAGGGAACTAAAATTTGTTCATTTTTAACCTGTCACTGAAATGTGTAGTCAAATTTAAACAACGTATAGTGTCCGATATAAGTATTATACAACGTGTTACAGAAAGGTGCGGTAAAATTTAAGCAACGTATAGTGTACGATATAAGTATTATACAACGTGTTACAGAAAGGTGCGGTAAAATTTAAGCAACGTATAGTGTACGATATAAGTATTATACAACGTGTTACAGAAAGGTGTGGTCAAATTTAAACAACGTATAGTGTACGATATAAGTATTATACAACGTGTTACAGAAAGGTGTGGTCAAATTTAAACAACGTATAGTGTACGATATAAGTATTATACAACGTGTTACAGAAAGGTGCGGTAAAATTTAAGCAACGTATAGTGTACGATATAAGTATTATACAACGTGTTACAGAAAGGTGTGGTCAAATTTAAACAACGTATAGTGTACGATGTATTTCACGCTCCACATCCGATTGCATTGCTAAAACATAAATAAAGCATTTTGTTGTTTATCGAATAAATACCTAATATTAATTATTGTTGACTAGCCTTTGCTCGCGGCTCCGCCCGCGTGAACGGCCTTTTCCGGGATAGAAAGTAGCCTGATACTTTTTACTCAGTGATATTATAGCTTTCTAATGTCAAAAGAATTTTTGAAATCGGTCCATTAGGTTTTAAGTTTATTCGTTACATACAAAAATACAAATCTTTCCTCTTTATAATATTAGCGTAGAAAATTAAAGTTTTACTATCTTTTGCTCGTAGCTCCGCCCGCAAGAATCTTTTTCACAATGAGCGTATGGCACCCAGATCTCTGGGTGCTATACGCTCAATTAAACTCCCTATTTGTAAAAAAATCTTCAAAATAAGTTAAGTAATTCGAGAGATAACCACATACAAAGAAACACACAGTCGCAAACTTACAACCGTCCGTACATTCGTCAAAACATAACCCTCCTTTCCGTGCAGTAGGGTAAACATGTCTATAAATTCAGACATCACTTTAATACATTGTAACTACAAAACGAGTTGTGTTTTTGTGTAAAACGCGCTCAAGCGTTGCAAAAATAAAAATAGTAGTGAACGTGTTCCAACATGCATCGGTTGATTCCTATCAATATGTTATTAAAGACCTTTACCTTTTTACCCGACGGAAAAAAGGAAGGGTAATTTTCTACAAACTTTAATAAAGGAAGGGTAAGTAGTTTTCTAACAACTTTAAAAAGAAAGGGTGATTTTCTACCAACTTTAATAAAGGAAGTGTAATTTTCTACTGACTTTAGTAAAGGAAGGGTAATTTTCTACCAACTTTAATAAAGGAAGGGTAAGTAGTTTTCTAACAACTTTAAAAAGAAAGGGTGATTTTCTACCAACTTTAATAAAGGAAGTGTAATTTTCTACTGACTTTAGTAAAGGAAGGGTAATTTACTACCAACTTTAATACAGGAAGGGTAACTTTCAACCGACTTCAAAAAAGGAAGGAAAATTTTCTACCAACTTCTAAAAACGAAGGGTAATTTTCAACCAACTTTAATAAAATAAGAGTAATTTTCAACCGACTTCAAAAAAGGAAATGGTGGCTTTCTGTTGCGTTGCGTACGGCTAGTGAGATTTGGGCCGAAGGCGCAATTCCTCCATTCCTTTCTTAATCCACATTCCTGAATCCTCCTTAAAGGTCGACAACGCATCTATGATCCTTGTGGTATTGTGGGCGTGCATGGACGGTGGAGATCTCTTTCCATGATGGTAATATTGAGTTACGGTTAATTGACCATAACTTAGTGGCGCAATTTCCATGTACCATTCAACCAGTTTAGTAACATACATTGAAGTGGTTGGCTTTTGCTATAAAATTAACTTTCTGAAGGCAAGACATAAAACTCTATTGTTCGATATTTGACTTACGTAAGCACAAGCTCACACAGAACTTTGAATTACAAAGCACTGCATGACACTGGACTGCGCTCGTCACCCCGAGACATAGAAGTCAAGTCTCATAATGCTCAGTAATTTCACTGGCTTCTTTGTCCTTCAAACCGTGATGGCGACAGAAATGGACAAAGCAGTGGTACCAACCCAGGTGGCCTCTCGCATACGTAGGACCTATCACTTTGTGGTAAATGTATAATCGAAGGGGTAGAAACTATATCTCTAGGGGTAGATAGAGGTCCAACTAGTTGGCCAAGTTTATTTCCGTCCCATGAAAGAAGGCCTATCGCCCATCGGCCGATTTCATAAATCAATGTCGAATAACAATCTTTTTTACCATTCAAAAACCTAAAATTTTGACTATTAGACCTGGAATTCAACCTGATATCTCAACCACCAAGCCAATGAGGCAATGATGGTCCTCATTTCGCGATAACATAAAATCAATAATGATTTTATTATGCATAATCTAACATGGTCGAACTCGCCCAACGCATTTATATGCATAAAGTTGATAACGTTCGACAAATTGTCACCGGTTTTATACGAATTTATTGCCTCCTATATTGATTTTGGGGATCCGTAGAGTATGATACAAACCTTTTAATAATTAGCCCTGTATTATTGAATGAGAGGGATTAGGTCTTAGGCTGAAATCTATAGAGCGCACTTTAGCGTAACTCATCTTATGCTAAACTTTGCTGAGTATGTTCTAAGCACACACTTACCCTCGTATCTATAGACAAGTAAAACGTTTTACTTGAGTAAAAGTAATTACTTAAGTCACGATTTTTATTCTATAGTTTAGAAATTGGCCCAAGTAAGAACTGTCAAAAGTTAGAATTCTTAGCCAAGTAATAGTCGCCATTTTCATTACTTAAGCATTGCTTGGGCTTGCGTGAAAGTATTTTAACGTTAATATTGATATTGGTGTTGAAAAATATTATTTTGAAAAATGGATACTATTGAAAATGTATTCGCTATTATAGACAATATTGACAGTGATGTATTAAATGAAGTCGAAAATAGCTTGTTTGTGAGTGTTCCGAGAGTGTACTTACGCGATGTGGACCCATATTGTGACTATTCGGAAGATTGTTTTAAGAAAAGGTTTAGATTTACTAAGAGCGTCGTAAAAAATGTAATTTTACCATTGATTATAAATGACCTACGGTTGGATACTCAAAGAGGACTACCCATTACTCCAGAATGTCAGCTTCTGATGACGTTACGTTTTTACGCAACAAGTAGCTTCCAGATTGTTTGTGGGGATATTATGCATATTGCACAATCAACTGTGTGTACAGTTATCAAACGAGTGAGTCGCGCCTTGGCACTCCAAATGAAAAAATATATTAAGTTTCCTGTAGATTTAAGGAAGATTAAAGAAGAATTTGAGAGGCTTGGACGCATTGGAAGAATGCCTGGGCTGAAAAATATAGTTGGTGCGATAGATTGCACACACATAAAAATTTCTAAACCCAGAGGTATTTTACACACAGAACAGTATCGAAATAGAAGAGGATATTTTTCACTAAACGTCCAAGTTGTAGGTGGTCCAGACTTAAAAATATATGATATAGTGGTACGATGGGCAGGCAGTACTCATGACAGTCGCATATATCGAAATTCTAGACTAAACTTAAGAATGCAAAATGAAATTGATGGTATTTTAGTAGCAGATGCAGGTTATCCTTGCACTAGACACCTGTTGACACCACTTTCGCATCCCATTACATTACCAGAGGAAAGATATAATAAGGCACAAATAAAAACTAGAAATTCTGTAGAAAGATTGTTTGGTGTGTGGAAAAGAAGATTCCCTTGTCTGCAAAAAGGATTGGGTACAAAATTAAGCACAACAGCAAATATTATTATAGCTTGTGCTTTATTACATAATATAAGCATAGACACAAATGATACGGCTGACTATCAAGATGTTGAAGAGAATTTCTGCATTTTCAGCAGTCAAGGTGAATCCACATTATGTACTCGAAATATAAATAGCACTAATGATGGGATGGTTCTGCGAGCTAATATTGTAGCTCGGGACTTCGTATGATTTCAAAATTGTCACATTGTAAAATAAAAGACACACATAGTAATATAATGTTTTATTTATCCAATGCACTTAACATTTTATTCTTAATCTCTAATTCAACTTTTAGTATTTTCTCCTTGTATTCCAATTCAATACTTAGAATTTTTTCGATGAATGGTAAATACTGACAAACAAATGTCGCTGTTAAAACGAGCATATTATAAACATATTTAAAATGCACTTTACAACATGCTAACCAAACGCCGTAAGAGGCCTTCCAAATTTAGTAACATTATAAGACTTTTTACCCGCGTATAAACGTTTAGTTATCGGGTAAGCATCACAGTTATATCGTTAATTAATTTATTACAAACTATTTTCAGTACAATAATTTTAATTATAAAATATATATATACAGATGTTGTATCAGTACATCAACATAAAAACGAAAATATGATGAATAATTATGACTATGGCCCTTTTTGTATTTAAATAACAAAACGCAAGAGGCAATATTGCCAGTTCGAAAAGATTCTCAAGCACTGAGTAATACTTTGAACATTGCTCAAGTAAGTAATATGCATTACTTGTCTATAGAATATAATTTACTTAAGAAATTACTTATGACCAAGTAATGACTTAGTTGAGAAATTACTTAAGAACAAGTAATGACTCCTTTATAGATACGAGGGTTAGATTTCGTATTACTGCTGAGCTCAAATGCTATCCGAAAATGTTCTGAATTTGAAATGACTGATTTGACTTGACTGCCTCGGTCGCGCAGTTGTAATGCGTATGCGTTACGACTAAGGCTGACGCTGAGGTCTCGGGTTCGATTCCCGGGTCGGGTAAAGTGATATTGGGTTTTTCTATCATGAAATGCTTAGTATCAACCCGGAGTCTGGAATTGTGCCCGATATGGCGATAGGCTCGCCCCCTATCACATCATGGGACGGAGAAATGTGGGTGTACTGGTTACACCTCTGCCTACCCCTTCGGGGATTACAGGCGTGAGTGCGTATGTATGTATGTTTGAAATGCTATTCTGAGTGGTAGAGCCACGCTGTAAACACTTTTGTCTACAGCATGAATGGGCCGGCTCGTCCGGGTCGTTACCACTGTCTCACAGAAAACCAACGTAAAGTAGCAGCTTGCTGCTGCTTTTCGTACGGTGTGTGAGATATCCGGAGGCCCATATCCCCTCCCCTTCCCAATCCCTTATTATCCCTTTCCTTTAAGGTCGGCAACGCGCCCATGAATCTTTTGGTATTGTAGGCGTACATGGGCGGTGGGGATCGCTTACCATCAGGTGACCCACTTGTTCGGTTCCGACCTATGCCATAAAAAAGTAATGTCTCGAGGTGACGCGCGCAGTCCAGTGTCATTCAGTTCGTAATGCAAAGTTCTGTTTGGTGTTGCTTATGTTTAGGGTAGGCGTGTTTACCATCAGACAAGCAAACTGCTCATCTCCTTATTTAGGGTATAGGTAGGTATAGGAGGCTGCTCCAGGAATTGAACCCGCGACATCATTTCTCAGTAAGCCCTCCCGCTGCGCCCATACAGAACCACGCATTAATTACTAGATTTGTTTTTACAATGACCTGTCTAAAATAATTTAAATTTCGGTGTGAATCGACATTCTTTATGCAAATAAAATGTTAAACACAATAATAATTTAAAATTCGTCATGCCTATGTATTTGTGATATCGCAGAGCTGTGATTTGGGAGGCCGTGGGTTCGATTCCTAAGAAATACGTTGTTGGAAGTTTTTACAAACTTGTGCTTCTTAACTCTTTTTCTTCCACCTGCCCTTAGCGTAGTGGGATCGGCGCAACATTTAACACATGTTACCAAAGACTTTAACGTATACTACTAGACACCCCCTACGAAAAGCGACTTAACAAATTTAAAATGTGCACCCTCCATGATCGTAGACGACTGCTGGATCTGTGCTTTTTTCACAAAGTCATGAGTGGTCGAAACCAATGCACCTATATTCTGCACAATATTTCTTTGAATATTCCCTACAATTATCCTCGAAGCATAATCAAAAATCTATTTAACACCCCAGCTGTTAAAACTAATCTAGGTCTGCCATCACCCTGCCGTAGAATAATCAACACATACCACAGTTTCGTATAACTTAAACAGGATTTGGATGTGTTTCATGTTAAATTCCAAAGTTTTAAAAAGAAAATCATACTCTTGCAGCTTAAGGGCTCAGCCGGAATTGCCTAAAATAAACTTATTTAGTTAATGTTTTGGTTTAGTTTTAAGTACTAGTGTTAGTGTAGTCTTTGTGTTTAGTTTTTTATTTATTTTTTACTTGTAACCTTATTTCACTACAATTTAATTTTGTTTGTAATGTTTATCCCGTATTATTAAATAGTGTATTATCCGTCACTCAGCCAAGATATATTGTAACGTTAGGTATGCCGTAATTGTCAAATACATCAGATAACCACTTAACCAAATTGTATATAACAACAATATATGTATTTGCCGTGCTTGTGCTTTATTAAAAAAAAAAAAAAAAAAAAGAGCTGAAACGAATATTTCTAGATCACACAAACATTTGTGTCGGTACGGGAATCGAATCCACGGCTTCTCGCTTCATAGATGGATACTCTCCAACTACGCCAGATGCTATGACTATGCTTTTAGTCCCAATAAAAAAGTCTTTGTCTGTCTGTGGGTATTTCTAGGTGTGTATCCGTGTTGCATAGCGCTTAAACGAATGGACCAAATTTAATGCGGTTTTTTGCTTGAAAGCTGGTTTCATTGAGATTATTCGTACTTTTGATAAAAATCTTTTTATTGCCTAGATAGACAGACGAGCAGGCGGCCCGCCTGATGGTAAGTGGTTACCACCGCTTATGTACCTCAGCAATGCCAGAACACAGCCAAGCCGCTGCCTACCGTTAAAATTCCTGCCATTTTTCTATTTGACGTCATACGTTTCATCGAAACATTTTTTATGCCGAGTAATTTACCTCACTGGTTTCAAAGCTGGCTACTAGAGTAAAGATTTGACAGACAGACAAGCGTACAGATAAATTGTGTTACAAATCTAGGTCAGTACATTACCCAACCCTTAGTCATTGTTCTAATGGCTAGGCATTTAGAACTGGTTATTGGTTAATCTATTATATTCGACTGCAACTAGTTTACTTGATAATGCTATCAGCTTTGTATTATTTTTCAACGGACAATAACCGGTATTTATGAGTGGTAGAGCCACGCTGTAGATACTTTTGTTTACAGCATGTATGGGCCGGCTCGTCCGGGTCATTACCACTGTCTCACAGAAAACCGGCGTAAAGTAGCAGCTTGCTGCTGCGTTTCGTACGGTGAGTGAGATATCCGGGGGCCCAAATCCCCTCCCCTTCCCAATACCTTAATTATCCCTTTCCTTTAAGGTCGGCAACGCACCCATGATTCTTTTGGTATTATGTGCGTACATGGGCGGTGGAGATCACTTACCATAAGGTGACCCACAGGCTTGTTTGCCTGCCTATGAAATTAAATAAAAAAAAACAAAACGGAAGAGGTTATATTTAATTCGACGCGATTTTTTTATTCATATCAAGCCAAATCGTTTATTCTGTAAATTGGGTCATAAATATTACTATTACATGACAATTATTTTTTATGCTACATTACATTTACGACGGCATTTCGAGGCTAGCCATGAGAAGAAATGCCGAAACAAACTCATGGGTTATGGCCTCTTTTAATGTCCAGACATTGTTTTACTGAATTATGCGAGTGTAAAGTACAGAAATTCCTGGATTGGCCTTTTCAAGAAATAGCCAAGAGTATACCAGACACACTTGGCACTCGCACTCACGTTAAAAAACAAAATGAAATAATTAATAATAATATAAATAATATAATGTGAATGTAAGTTTGTTTGTTACGCTTTCACGGGAAAACTACTTAATTGATCATCATGAAACTTTGTACAGATATTCTTGGAGGTATAAGAAGTAACATAGGATACTTTTTATGAAAAAAAACTATTTGTTTGTTACGCTTTCACGCCTAAATCACTGAACCGATTTTGATGAATTTTGATGTAGAGATAGATGGGACCCTGGAGACGGTTATAGGCTACATTTTATTTCGGAAAAGTCTATTCACGCGGGCGGAGCCGCGAGCAAAAGCTAATAATTAATAATAAAAAAATCAAAATGTCAAAATTTCCTTACACTTTAATATTGCGACAAGAGAGTAGTCAATATTATATAATATAATTTAAAATGTAGAGATGTTTGTAAGTATCCCGGTGGCGCAATTATGATAGTTAATGATATATTCACAGATTTAATTTGGAAAATTAATTGATATTGACTATGTAGAGATCTTTTTTAAGAAATTCATATATTCTTTATTTTCTCTTTTAAAATGAATAAGCTAATCAATTTTGATGGGACATTCCGCCATTTACAAGCATAAAGTCGAAATTAGTTATTATAAGGTAAAAATTGTTTGGATTCAAAGCTTCATATTATTAGGAGCTTGATTTGAAATGCTTGTTTTTTTTTATTTTTTCGTGGAGCTGAGAGCAAAAATCAGTAAACTTTATATGAAATATTTTCAAATAATTTATAAAAATCTACTAGATCGTTAATTAAATTAGATTTTGATTATAAATATGTTTATAATAACTGTAGAGACTTTCCAAAAAGATTTTTCATAATAACAACCCTTAAAAAGAATGAATTAAACATTTGTATTTCGAAGTATAACTTAAGATTTTTATTAGTAGAAATTTGTAAAAGTTAAGGAAATGTGTCACATCTGAAGTGATTATACAAAATATGGACATCAATTCTGCAAGTGGAAAAAATGTAGAGTCATGAACATAAAAACTTTGACTTGATTTACCGAAAGTTACTGTAATTTCAACATACAAAAACCTTCATAAAACAAATATTACACGCAAATCCCGTAAACCATCTACCAAACAAAATAAAAACGAACCTGATAAAGTCAAAAATCCTTTAAAATCCAAAACACAACACCTCACTGAAGTTTTTCAAATACACAAACTTTTTCTCACAAAAAATCTGCGAAAAACACGTCCACACTCCCTTAAGTTTGTGACGTGACTGGCCAGGTTCCTGACGGTATGCCACAATAAGACCTATAGCTGTCTCTATCTAACACAGCTTAACGAGTATGTGAAAAAGAGACATTGTGGTATGCGAGAGGTTTGATCTGTAGATATGTATACAGACCCATTGATCGAACCTACTTTGTTAAATTATGTTTTTTTGTATGTTTGTTTAACTAGTCGTAAAGCTGTGGTTCGAAACATTTTCTTTTTTTTAAGGCAAAGGACAATAGAATTTGGAATGTGTCATTTTATAAAGGGTTTGTTTTTATTCGATAATGTTACATTATCGTTGTAATAATTATGCTTAGTAAAAAAATAAATAAAAAAAATGTAGAGTTAAATACCGGTAAAAAAGGGGAAGTCGGTCTCGGGTTCGATCCCCGGCTCGGGTAAAAGTGATATCGAGTTTTTCTATTACGAAATGCGAATATTTGAATTTTCGAACTGATACTGATATCAGCCCGGAGTCTGGAATTGGGTCCGATATGGTGATAGGCTCGCCCCTTATTACATCATGGGATGAAGATACACTCTGGGAAATGGGGGTGTACTGGTTACACCTCTGCCTACCCCTTCGGGGACTACATGCGTGAGTGCGTATGTAATTGAAAAAAAACTTATAGTTTTAATGTATGATTTGTATCTTGGTAAATATATTTTTAGAATCATGTGCGTGTTGCCGACCTTAAAAGAAAAGGTTAATTAAGGTATTGGGAAGGAGGGCGGAATTTAGCCCTTCAGATATCATACTCACCTTACAAAACGCAGTGGTAACAGTCCGGACGAGCCGGCCCATTCGTGCTGTAGACAAAACTATCTACAGCGTGGCTCTACCATTCTAAAATATTATATTTTTAAGTTTAACATGATAAGATTTCGCATAAAATCCATATGTAGAGACATTTTATAAGAATGATTGCTTTTAGTATTTAATACATAAGTCTTTTTCTTCAACCAACGTGGCATGTCGCATACGAGAAACCTACCTACAGCTTGTAAGCTGCTCTAATTGTAACTTAAAATAAAATATTACTGTGTTTAATGCAAATATTGTAAATCAGTTTTGTAAAGAGCAACGTTAGAGTTTATTGTCTGTTCTTCTCTAGCGAAACAGCATTCCGAACTTGCGGTAGAGTTAAAATTTTACGGAATTTAAATAATGTATATTTTATTCTAACATTTTACAGATTCAATTATGAATTCAATAAATATTTTGATTTGATTTAATTTGATTTAGGAGTGGTTTTAGGTAGACTCTACCAACGCTTCTAAATTATATAAATAAAATTTAAATATCGGTGTACTTCACCCTCTTAGGGGTAGAATTATGTCTTCAAATTAAAATGGGATCAACTTTGAGGGAATTGATTGATTGCTTTTGTGATTCAAAAATCAGATAATTTTGTGTAAATATATGAGCATAAAATATATGTGTCGAATTTAGAACCTTCTCCTTTTACTCTTCAGTTATAATATCCCTATGTATGACAGCTTCCGTGGTGCAGTAGTCGGCTGTGAAGCGAGAGGCCGCAGGTTCGATTCCTGGACCGAGACAAATGTTTGTGTAATCCACAACATGTTTCGGGTCTGGGTGTTTTCTCCCCAGGTCGGTCGTAAATACTACAAGCCAAATCATTCTGTAACATGTATTAAAAGCATGTTGCGCAGACCCCACTGCGAGTGGGATAAGGGCAGGTGAAATAAGACTATATTTCCCATATTCAAAACTTCCAAATTACATTATAATTAATCAAATGAACGTTCATTAAGCTCTCCTTCACATATTGCCATCAATAACGCGGTTGTTTCTGTTTTTTAAAGCAAAAACTAATTATTTCGATGAATCGGAAGACGATAGTGATTGATGTGGTCGGTGTTCACATGGTTGAGAATTTTGGCAATATTTTGGTGTTAATATTATAAATTGTTATGATGCGCCGAAAAGTTTTATTTAGTAGAAGAACCGTAGAAGTTAGGTATTTATAGTGTGAAAAAATTAAAATTCAGGGTTTTGTACGTGGATACGAGCTGCCGACCTATTCGTACTGTTTTATGAGTGGTAGAGCCACGCTGTAGACAATTCTGTCTACAGCATGATTGGGCCGGCTCGTCCGGGTCTCACAGAAAACCGGCGTAAAGTAGCAGCTTGCTGCTGCGTTTCGTACGGTGAGTGAGATATCCGGAGGCCCAAATTCCCCTCCCCTTCCCAATCCCTTACCTTTAAGGTCGGCAACGCGCTCATGATTATTTTAGAATTGTGGGCGTACATGGGTAGTGGAGATCACTTACCATCAGGTTACCCACATGCTTGCTTGCCAGCCTATACTATAAAAAAAATAACTGTAGACAAAGCTGTCGACAGCGTGGCTTTACCACTCACATATATGTCTGACCAGATTTACTTCAGGCATAGCTTAGAACCAACTAGTCAAACAAAAACTGCATTTAAATCGGTTTATTTATTTATTTATTCGAGCAACTTACAAAACATACAATTACATACATACGGTTCATTCGTTTAGGCGCTACACAGAGGCAAAGCGGGAAAACTTACAACACCCCTCTTTTTTGTCGGGTAAAAAGTCAAGCAAAGATAGCTCAGCGGGGAGTGGTATGGACTGTCGAGACGAAAGTCGCAGGTTCGAAACCAGCCCCAAGTGCATACACCTCTGACTTTTCGAAGATATGTGTGTATTAATAGTGAATTATTACTTGCTTTAACGGTGAAGGAAAACATCGTGAGGAAACCTGCGTACCTGAGAAGTTCTTCATAAGAATTTCGAAGGTATGTGAAGTCTGCCAACCCGCATTAGGTCAGCGTGGTGGACTAAGGCCAAACCCCTCTCATTCAGTAGAGGAGGTCCGTGCCCAGCAGTAGGACGTATATAATACAGGGCTGGTATTATTATTATTATTATAAAAAATCAAAGATATTCAAAAGCCTTTTGAACACACCTTTATTAAACCAGGTGCGAAATCCATCACAAGGGAACAATGTTAATTTGACAAGGGGGAGGGAGGGGGGTGTCCCCTCCGCCACGCCACTATATGGCAAATATTTTCGGATAAAGGCGGCCGGTTATCGACCCGAGTTTTACAAAAAACAGATTTTGTAGAGATATGAAATTAAGGTAAAGTGTTCAGTTGCCTATTTTTTTTATCCTGGCGCGGCAGTGACACTGAACCAGATATTTTTTTTGAGATTTGAGTACAGTGCAGTCAATAATGTCAATATACAGTATGTAACAAAAACCCTGTTGGCCCTTTCTAGGTCGTGAAGATAGACATATAGACAGCTTAATAAAAATAGTTAAATTAAAGAAATAATAAACAGAAGCGAGATATTATCCTTACACATGTAGCTTAGAAAATGGAACAAATTTAAAAAATGATATTTTTATCTGATAACTGATGAACAGCTGACTGATTTTGGGTATTGACGAAACCGGGTGCACACGCGCGGCGCGTTTGATGCACGTAAACGCCGCAACTTGCTATCTCGCTCTGGCTCCGAGTCATCGCTCTTACAGAGGTAATCAATCGAAATACGGTTCACAAATAATAAAATAATTAAAGTATAAAAAATAGATCGTCTCAAAATTTTTGGCCTGTGTGGTGCATGTCGCGTGACGGTCGGCCGCGGAGTAGGGATAAAGTGAAAGGCGCTCGCCAGAGCAGCCAAGGCCAATATGGCGGCGTCTATAGTTCGCACGCTATTTTGGTTGTTTGTTTTTGTTAGTGTTTAATGTAATATTATTCCAAAAAAAATTAGTTAAATGTCTATAATGTGAAAAAAAGTTTCACTTTTACCGTGGTTTCATAAAACCACACAATCTTTTTATAGTCCCATTTTCGTATGGGAGTTATTTCATTACGTTTGTATATCGATTCTGATATCGCGGTTAAAACGCCCGACAGGGTTGTATAATATGCACTGTCAAGAGACACTGCGTCCCTCGATGAAGTCCGTTTTATTTATGTTAATTCATTAAATACGAGGGCATAAGTTGGTAGGTCCCTCTCATACGAGATGCCGTCTGGGTTGGTACCACCGCACCGTCTATTTCTGCCAAGCAGCAGTTTACACATTGCTGTGGTCCGGTTTGAAGGACATTGAAGCCAGTGAAATTACTGGGCATTATGAGACTTAAGATCTTATGTCTCCGGATGATGAGTGTAGTTCAGTGCCATGCAGCGTTCTGTAATCCAGAGTTCTGTGTGACGTTGCTTTTGTATATGAGCAGGCGTGACCCTTAACATCAGGCGAGCGACCTGCTTGTCTCGGCATTCAAGCAAATAAAGACAGAATCCGTGGTGCAGCGGGCGAGTAGCCGGTTACGAAGCGTGAGGTCGTAGGTTCGATTCCCGCACCGAGACAAATGTTTGTCTGATTCACAAATATTTGTCTCGGGTCTGGGTGTTGTGGGTTGGCAAGTCCCTCGTAGTTCCTGATACCCACGATACAGGTTTACCTAGTGTGGGGTCAGGACTATGTGTGTGACGGGTGTATTTATAAAAAAAATAAGTTTAAGTTTAAGAGAAATCCGTTATATTTGCCTACCCCTATGAGAAACAGGCATGAATCTATGTATATGTATTTAAAAGTATATTATAGATTAGAAAAATACTTTTATGCGGGCACAGCCGTGCACAAAAGCTAGTTCTCTACAATAATCTACCGTCTTTTGTACCCAAAGGTAACGAGAAGTCAAAACGCCCATATTTGACGTCATATTGCCAGAAATACATTCATATTTTGACTCCATTGTAGTTTTTGGGTTTAAAAATACAATAGTCCGAGCTTGTACGTAGCTTTCATTGTTATATGTTTCCCTTTTGATTTATGACTAGTGAGTTTGTGTTAGGCTTTAGTGATAAACGTAGCGAATTATCCCAAAAAAAGGGGTATTATAAGTTCAACAATTTTATCTAGACAGTCTCCTTAGCGCAGTGGGCGAGTAGCCGGCTGCGAAGAGGCCGTGGGTTCGATTCCCGCACTGAGACAAATGTTTTCTGATCCACAAAAAATTGATTCGGGTCTGAGTGTTGTGGGTAGGCAAGTCCCTCGTAGTTGCTGATACCCACGATACAGGTTAACCTAGTGTGGGGTCAGGACTATGTGTGTGACTGTTGGGTGTGTGTGTTTGTTTATCTAGTTGTCTGTTTTGAATGCAGTTATTTTTGTTTGAAAGCTCTCTTTTAAAAGCTTGAATTGACGAGCAGGTCGCTCGCCTGGTGGTAAACACGCCTGCCCATAAACAGAAGCAACACCAAACAGAACTTTGAATTACAAAGCACTGCATGACATTGGACTACGTTCATCACCCCAAGACGTAAGTAACTAAGCCTCATAAGGGACAGTAATTTCACTGGTTTCAATGTTCTTCAAACCGAAACGCAACGCTTACACACTGCTGCTTGGCGGTAGAAATAGACGGCGCGGTGGTACCAACCCAGACTGCCTATCACGAGAGAGGAACGACCTTGTGAATCACTTTTATATTTTAAAATCGCTTCAGAATCCACTCACCGCCTCCGCTTGTCACCATATGATCTACTCAGCTTTGCTCTAACGACATACTTCTTCATGTAAGTAAGTCATAAGGGATATAAGCTCCATTTAAATGTGTATTGTTTAAGAATAGTTAGCGACCGAGTGTTTGTTCATTTTATAATAATAATACTAGCCATGACTGCCTCGGTGGCGCAGTTGTAATAAATAAATAAATAAATACACCCAACAGTCACACACATAGTCCTGACCCCACACTAGGTAAACCTGTGGTATCAGGAACTACGAGGGACTTGCGGTCCCACAACACCCAGACCCGAAACAAATTTTTGTGGATCACACAAACATTTGTCTCAGTGCGGGAATCGAACCCACGGGCTCTCGCTTCGCAGCCGGAAACTCGCCCGCTGCACCACGGTGGCTGTCGAAATGCGTACGCGTTACGACTGAGGCTGACACTGAGGTCTCAGGTTCGATCGCCAGGTCGGGTAAAAGTGATATTGGGTTTTTCTATTACGAAAAGCTTAGTATCAGCCCGGTGTCTGGTATGGCGATAGGCTCGCCCCCTGTCACATCATTGGACGGAAATACGCTTGGTGAAATGTGGGTGTACTGGTAACACCTCTTCCTACCCCTTCGGGGATTACAGGCGTGAGTGCGTACTAGCCATGTATTAATCACGTCACTACTGGGCACGGGCCTCCACTACTTAATGAAAGGGGTTAGGCCTTTGTCCATCACGCTGGCCTAATGCGGGTTGGCAGACTTCACATACCTTCGAAATTTTTATGGAGAACTTCTTAAGTATGCAAGTTTCCTCACGATATTTCCTTAACCGTTAAAGCAAGCGATAATTATCAATGAATACGCACTCACACCTCCTCGAAGGGGTAGGCAGAGGTGTAACCAGTACACCCACATTTCGCCGAGCGTATCTCCGTCCCATGGTGTAATAGGGGGCGAGCCTATCGCCATACCGGGCACATATTTCAGACTCCGGGTTGATACTGAGCAACTCGTAATAGAAAACCCCAATATCACTTTTACCCGACTCGGAGATCGAACCCGAGTCGTCAGTGTCAGCCTCAGCCGTATCGCATACGCACGTAACTTAGAAAAGACAGAAGTCAAATCGAATCAAATCATATTTTATTCAGTAATTAGGCCGCCAGGGGCACTTTTACACGTCGAGTTTGGAATCTACCGATGCTTCGCAAATGCCCACTGGTCTGAGAAGAAGAAACTAAGTCTATTGAATGTTTATAATTTTTAAATAATTAATAATATAAATCTATATTTCCTATTACAAAACTTAAGTAATTTACGTTATAACTAATACGTTCATAGAAAACAGTGTCAATTTGGGATTGATACAGGTGCCCATTCAGGGGATCTAACAGTAATCCGAATCTAAATCTAAGTGTATGCTCTTGGGGTTGATCTCGACTTTAGTCTGGACAGTCCGTACCACTTCCTGCTAGCTATTGCTGCTTTTTACGTGATTCATCAGTTTTATTGTTTTGTCGTACTAAAAACTGTGGGATAACGTAATAATGCACTCAAGTGAGTCAGTACTACAGGTTTTTTAATAGGTATGGTCGCTATGCGAGCGGCAGCGGTTCCTTAAGACACGTTTTGAGACGCGATCTAACACGTAGAATGCGACGCATGTCGCGAGTCAGGCGTTAAAGGAAAGGGACTATTAAGAGATTGGGAAGGGGAGGAGGATTTGGGTCTCCGAATATCTCACTCACCGCACGAAACAGTTCTACCACTCAAAAAAACTACTAATAAACAATGAATCAGTGTTTTCAATCATCAGATATATAAAAATAAGTTTTTGTGTCTCGGTGGCGCAGTTTTAATGCGTACGCGTTACGGTTGAAGCCAACGCTGAGGTCTCAGGTTCGATCCCCGGGTCGGGTAAAATGGTATTGGGTTTTTCTATTACGAAATGCTCAGTATAAGCCCGGAGTCTGGAATTTGTGCCCGGTATGGCGATAGGCTCGCCCCCTATCACATATGGGACAAAGATACGCTCGGCGAAATGTGGGTGTACTGGTTACACCTCTACCCCTTCGGGGATTACAGGCGTGAGTGCGTATGTATGTATAAGTTATTTCATTTCACAAACATTTCCCGCTCACACTGGAGCTGTACAGACCACAAACCGCTAATGTCCTAACCACACGTCGCATAAGGGACCCGCATTTCTTGAGGAACAACATCATTTTATCGTTAGTCTTGTGGCAGTGACGTGAACTTGTCCTCAATTCGATTCCCAGGTCATGTGTATATTAATATTATGAATATGTACACTTTGGACGTTTCTGAGTTTTTGAGCTGATATGCGTGTCCAAAAGCATGAAAAATATCCCCCCCCCCTTTCTTAATTTTATACATCAGATGAAAAATAAATAAAAACAATTTACCCTACTATAACTTAAAAAGACAATATATATGCACTCACGCCTGTAATCCCCGAAGGGGTAGGCAGAGGTGTAACTATTTCGCCCAGCGTATCTCCGTCTCACGATGTGATAGGGGGCGAGCCTATCGCCATACCGGGCACAAATTCCAGACTCCGGGCTGATACTGAGCATTTCAATAGAAAAACCCAATACCACTTTACCCGACCCGGGGATCGAACCCGAGACTTCACCGTTAGCTTAATCATAACGCGTACGCATTACAACTGCGCCACCGAGGCAGTTAAAAAGTCAACTAATAACTAATATTGTAACTAAAACTACTTACTTATTTTTTACTTTTACTTATTTACCTTGTACAAGGTACAGGCACCGCGCTGTCTATTTCTGCCGCCAAGCAACAGGGTGTAAGCACTGTTGTGTTCCAGTTTGAAGGACATTGAATTTAGTGAAATTACTGGGCATTATAAGACTTCAACATCTTATGTCTCGGGGTGACGAGCGCAGTCCAATGTCATGCAGTGCTTTGTAATTCAAAGTTCTGTGTGGCGTTGCTTCTGTTTACCACCAGGCGAGCGACCTGCTCGTTTCATCACTCAAGCTATAAAAAAAAGTACTTCCAACGAAAATTGGTATCAGTAACCTAACTTGTATACCAATCGTTTTTGAAATATGGCATGATTTTGATAATACAATATTCATTCATTGTAAATACGGAATCCTTCACTGTGTGTGGTTCAACACACACTTGACCAGTGTTGCCCGTTATGAGTGGTAGAGCCACGCTTTAGACACTTTTGTCTACAGCATGACTTTTGTCTCACAAAAAACCGACGTAAAGTAGCAGCTTGCTGCTGCGTTTCGTAAGGTAAGTGAGATATCCGGAAGCCCAAATCCCCTCCCCTTCCCAATCCCTTAATTATCCCTTTCCTTTAAGGTCGGCAATGTGGCCCATAATTCTTTTGGTATTGTGAGCGTACATGGGCGGTGGTGATCACGTACCATCAGGTGACCCACTTGCTCGTTTGTCGGCCTATGCAATAAAAAAAACCTCAACGAAGTTCACCACCAACATTTTACCGTATATCCATCGATATTCAACGACTATATCTTGAGAAGGTAATCGTTTGCACTTAACACAAAAATGTAGGAAACTCTACATTTTTCTCGATTTTTTACTCCTAATTACAAGTTACTTAAACCAGTTATCGGTTATGGCTTGTGTCACAAAAACTAGGGCTTAAATAGAGATGTAGAGATGTGGTAGAGAATCGATATTATAAATCGATTGATAATGATCGACATGTAAATGGTAACAAGCAATTAAATAATTTAGAAAATTGTTAATTCAAATCGACGAATCGGCTAACAAATGATTCTGTACTTTTCAATACAAATGAGAAACTGTCGGCCAATTTCAATAAACAACCACAATCTGCATCTGCAGATCGATCCTGAAAATAAACTAATCTAAGTAAGTCATTTTTAAACATTAAATACAACTTTATTCTTATTGGCTCATTTCAAGGAACGATCTGTAGATTAGGTTTGTAATTATTTATTGGTACATACATACTCACGTGCAGGTACCTTTTCTACACGATTTCACCGTCTTAGTGGTGGAATTTCGTCTTGAAATTTAAATGGGACTTACGATACAATTTAGTATAAGTGTATATACTCTTTCGATTAAAAAAGAAGCATTCTAAATCGACCCACATTTGGCCGAGTTATACGATTGAAAAGTATCGATTCATCATCATAATAGAATTGATTTTACGGTCGAATATTACATTTCTAACCACTTTCCAAGTTTAGCAACTAGCAATTGCAGTTTTTGCGATGAAACATGTTGACACATACTAGAAGGAGCAAAAACTATAAAATATCTATCCGATATGCAAACAAAGATTTACTGTTATAGTAAATGTAATAAAACCATATAGGAAGTTCTTCCTTTTTTTAAACTATAGATACATACGCACTCACGCCTGTAATCAGAGTAGGCAGAGGTGTAACCAGTACAACAACATTTCGCCAAGCGTATCTCCGTCCAACGACGTGATAGGGGGCGAGCCTATCACCATACCGGGCACAAATTCCAGACTCCATGCTGATACTGAGCATTTCGTAATAGAAAAACTTAATACAATTATAACAAATTTACAATTAAAAGAAAGGGGTAAGGGATTAGGAAGGGGAGCGGGATTTGGGCCTCCACATATCTCACTCACCGTACAAAACGCAGCAGCAAGCTCACACTTTACGCCGGTTTTCTGGGAGACAGTGGTAACGACCCGGACGAGCCGGTCTATTCATGCTGTAGACACAACTGTCTACAGCGTAGCTCTACCACTCAGAATCAAGGACGCGACCTCGATGCTGAGTGATTAAAGATTAAGAGGGCTTTAACACACACGGGCGTTATTGACGCGCGCGTCGGACACGTAATCAGCGGAAGTCTTTCATTAGGATTACAACCCACGCCTCCAATATTTAAGGTTATTTGTTTTAACATTGTTTTATCTGAATATCAATTTGCCGCTCTCCCGCTGTTTTCGTGCAATATATGCAACATTTACCAGATATTTATTAGCGGATATATATCATGACATGCTGTGATACCCTTGGGGCGCTGAACTCGATCCTGAACCCTTAGAAGGGGCTTTTTTAACCGACTTCATAAAAAGAGTTTTGCAATTCGACGAGTTTTTTCCCCTATTTTTACGTATGTATATCGATTTTTCCGCCAATTCTGGACTGATTTTGTTGAAAAAATAAACATTCGATAGAGTTTAGCTGCTATGTGGTCCCATATACCTAAATTTGGTTAAAATTGAACTGAGTACGGAATAAAAATGATACTCCTCAACGGACAACAGTACACTCGACGCGATTGTGTTATTGTATTGGAATTTACATGTCATAGCTGTAGCTTCTATTAAAAATTGAAATATAAAATAATAACACAAAAAAGTCAAAAATAACAATTTCTATAGGTCTCTTTAGAGTCGGTGCCTGTGTCGCTATCGGTCAAATAAAATTGCACCGACTCCAAAAAGACCTATAGAATTTGTTATTTTTGACTTTTCAGTGTTTTTATTTTAAAGTCGGTTTCTAAGTTTTGTTAAACGTTATTTTATAGCTGATATTTTTTTACGTTTGTGTACTTGCAACGTATCGATTTTCAGTTTACGATTGTGCGTACCTATATGTTGTTTGATATCTACCTTATATAAAAGTAGTTATTATAAGGCAACCAAACACTTTAATGTATTACTAGACGGGCTGTTTAGAAGTAAAATTGCGTCACATAACGCGGGAGTTTGACAGCACACAAACAAAGAGCAGGAGAGGGGTTCTAGTTGAGAGTAAGTGAGATGGTAGTACTGAGTTACGGTCAATTGACCGCAACTTAGTCGTACAATTTCTATGTACCGCGCAGCTTGTCTAGTAGTATACATTAAATTATTTGAAGGCAACCCATTAAAATTAATAAAATCCACCTCTCAAACACTTTGCTGTGTATTGCCCATACTTTTTTGCATTCTTTGCAATATTAAGACATGGCTACACTGTCTTCTTCCAACTGCCTTTATCGCACTCGCAGTGGGTCAGCGCAACGTACTTTTTAACACATTATTATCTCAGCCTGTTGTCGTCCACTGTTGGACGTAAGCCTCCCCAAGTGAGCGCCAACCATCCCGGTCTTGAGCAGCCCGCACATGTTAATTTTACATTTTTTTTTTTTTTTTTTTTATTATTTTGCCACATTTCTATAACACATGTTATAGAAATATTAGGTATAAAAGTTATATACGCACTCACGCCTGTACTCCCCGAAGAGGTATGCAGAAGTGTGACTAGTACACCCACATTTTGCCGAGCTTGTTTCCGTCCCATGATGTGGCTTGGCGTATTAAATAAATAAATAAATACACCCAACAGTCACACACATAGTCCTGACCCCACACTAGGTAAACCTGTATCGTGGGTATCAGGAACTACGAGGGACTAGCGGTCCCACAACACCCAGACCCGAAACAAATATTTGTGAATCAGACAAACATTTGTCTCAGTGCGGGAATCGAACCCACGGCCTCTCGCTTCGCATCCGGCTACTCGCCCGCTGCGCCACGGAGGCTGTCGATATCGCTATTAATGGGATACATGAGAGCCAATGGTCTTACAACAGAGGATGCTCAAGATAAAAACTATTATTAATTATATCGTATTTAACCAAAGACTTTAAATGTATACTACTAGACCGGCTGTCTAGTATATAGAAAGTGCGCACTTAGTTACGGTCAATTGACCGCAACTCATTTAGTCGACAGCGAGCGAGCGACAGGAACGTTTGTTGTCATTTGAGGCTATTCGAACGTTGAATTCGACAAAATAACAAGAATTTGTTAATTGTGACCCTTAAAACGTTGCCAATAATTACGTGCATATATTTTAAGTTCAGGAACCTTAATATATCTTTATTATATCTATATTTTCTTCGAAAATAGTATTTATTGTGAACGAAATCTAATACAAAACCAAACAGCCGACTCACTGTTTCCATCTCGCTTACTCATAACTAGAATTAGTTTAGAGCGAGCAGCGCTTCCGAAGCGAAGAATGTAGAATAGAAAACACAACAGAAATGGATACGCCAAAGTGGGAATAGGTACTTACTTATTTAAGGCTGTCTATTATATTTTTATTGGCTTCATCACCAACAAAAGCGTGTCCTCCTTTTCTTAAATCAGTTAAATAACAAACTATAGTACAATCTAATCATAAACTATAGTAATCTAGAAAGTCCCCTAGCCTGAAAGTGTCATAAAAAGACGACGTTTGCAATAAATATCCCAAAACATTCCCCATCCGGGAATCAAACCTGTACTAGACGGTAATTTATTACCCATGTGTTCCGGGCTTATTTTTATGGGCTCGGACCCCTGGGCAGAGCGCCGTACATTCAAATATGTCCTTTTGTGGCCTTTTTAAGCACTTAATTCATTGTTTTATGTTTCAAGTTTGACTTCACGCAGTATACACGAGGAGGTAGGCACCACCGAACAGTGGGCATTTCTAAAACACCAATAGATACTTTCTTCTAATAGATAATAATAATAATAATCTTTATTTATTTAGCACAACAACATTTAAATTCTTAATACAAACTACCGTGAAAGTTATAAAAGTTAGTACTTACTATGTGTAGGGCCTGTTTCACAATGTCCATTTATGTAATTAATTTTGACTGCCCCCTTTAGGAAGCTCCGTTAAGGAAGCTCTAACTGTATTCAAAATTAATTGTATTATCGTAGTACAAATATTGTAAATGAATTTTGAAAAGAGCAGCGTTAGAGTTTCTTGTCCGTTCTTCTTTAACAGCATTCCGAATTGGCGGTAGAGTTAAAATTTGACTGAATCTAAATGATGTATAACATTTTTATGGATTCAATAAATATTTCATTTCATTTCATTTTAGTTCTATGGTATCTTCTTTCCTTCATATATATAAAAATCAGTTGGACCTATTTTGATGTAGGTAACTTTTTCGAGGTACGGACTGTCGAGACGAAAGTCGCAAGTTCGAAACCAGCCTCAAGTGCATACACCTCTGACTTTTCTAAGTTATGTGTATATTAATTGTCAATTATCACTTGCTTTAACGGTGAAGGAAAAACATCGTGAGGAAACCTGCATACCTGAGAAGTTCTTCATAAGAATTTCGAAGGTATGTGAAGTCTACCAACCCACATTAGGCCAGTGTGGTAGACTAAGGCCTGACCCCTCTCATTCAGTAGAGGAGGCCCGTGCCCAGCAGTGGGACGTATATAATAGTGGGTCTCTGGATGGTTTAAATTCACAATTGGACCCGGTAGCCCTCGAGAGAGACGAGAAGGATAAGTTTTTCAAATTCAAATCATTTATTCTGTAAATTGGATCGAAAATATCACTTTTACATGTCAATCATTTTATGCTACATTACATTTCCGACCGCATTTCGGGGCTAGCCATGAGAAGAAATGCCGAAACAAACTCATGGGTTATGGCCTCTTTTAATGTCCAGACATTGTTTTACAGAACTATGCGAGTGTAATGTATAGAAATTCCTGGATTGGCCTTTTCAAGAAATGGCCAAGAGTATACCAGACATACTTAGCACTCGCACTTACATTAAAAAAAACTAAATGAAATAATTAATATTGCGCCAATAGAGCAGTCAATAGTAAATAATATCTCTCTATTCTAAAAATAAGTAACTGGCGCCGCCGCCGGCGCTGCCAAAAGCTTGTCATGCTATCTCCTCCGAAACCGCTGGGGGTATGGGGTCGAGACCGATACCAATCGATGCAGAATAATGTGGGGAAGAAAGTAACATATGTCTCATATTCGTCGGACTTTAAGTTTTTTTTTATTTTATGTTTTGTGGAAAAACATGGGCAACGCATAATATATAAAAAAAGAACTATGTAAGTACAGCCAATTTTGTAAGGAGTAGTAACGTAGAAGCGGTTCAATCCAAAGTACATCAAGATCCCCCGATACCGTTTCAATTGCGCTGAAAAAGGCCACCGCGGGGTTTTTAGTCGGTATACCAGGGATTTTGGATAGAGACCCGATCCAGAGGTCGTTCGGGAGGCTACTGGGTCGGATGGGATGAGTCCGACATAACCAACTCTCCACCCTCGAGGTTGAGAAGGTATCCGTAAAAGGGATTTAGCCCACGGGAAAATAAATCTGGCGCTGCAATCTAATTTTTTTTTGTTTATTTTTCAAGATTTTTCTCATGTCACCCACAACCCCTTCTCTCAATATTTAAACCTTAATTATATTTTGCGGGTGAAACCGCATGGGAAATCTAGTGTGAATATAAAATATATGTATATAAAATACAACATGTAACAAAAACCCTGTCGCTCCTTTTAGCTGTGTTATGAGAATCGATATTCAAACATAAGGAAATATCTCTAATGAGAAAAACCTAACATAAAATTGGGACAGATGCTGGGCCAGCAGCTCAATGAAAATAGTATTTTAAATGAATTACTACTAAAAACTGTAATTTTATGTGTTTTACGTGTGTATTAATAAAGCGGCGACTCGCTGTAATAGTAAAAAGGTACCGTACCGAATAACTACCACTTTTGATAAACCAATCGTTATTTTTATTGTAGAAATTTCTTAATTGAGATTTACGTTTGAATAACGATTATGATAACGTGGTTAAAAGGAACAAAACAGGGTTTCTGTTACATATTGTAAATATAAATACACGTCCAACAGTCACACTCATAGTCCTGACCCCACACTAGGTAAACCTGTATCGTGGGTATCAGGAACTACGACGGACTTGCCAACCCACAACACCCAGACCCGAAACAAACATTTGTGGATCACACAAACATTTGTCTCAGTGCGGGAATCGAACCCACGGCCTCTCGCTTCGCAGCCCGCTGCGCCACGGAGGCTGAGTGTGAATATAAAAATGCACGTAGTCATCGAAATCACGTAGTCACTTATTTGACTTATATTTATTTTAAATTTGACGATTGGTTCGAGCAGTTAGTTTTTGTATGAAGATATTTCAACTTAGTTGTACACGCCTATGACTGAATTTGATATAGTTTTGATTTGAAATGAAATGAAATGAAATGAAATAGTTTTATTCATCATGTAGGCAATTAAAATAGCGCTTATGACAAGTCAGTACAAAATAAAGAAACTTATGTAAGTACAGAAATCATATCAGCTAATATATACATAACATACATAGCATCGTCAAAATACACTGGGCAACTATAAAGTTTACAATATTTTTATATTAGTCCAGGATTGTTAAGTATTATTATTGTTATTTTTTCTCTGTTTTAAAGGTCGATATGGACCATAGGCATTACCGAAACGGCACGTGGTTTAAAACTACCACCGGATCCAAAACGACCCAACCTGAGAAGACCCGGCGAAACCTTTGTATGGCAATGCGTCATAACCGGAAGGGCCTGATTTGGATAGCGACTGAACACTTGGTAAATAATCAAACATATTGGCTTTATGAGCCACGCGACGAATGTTCTTTGTGGTTTTTTTTTTATTTAATTTTTTTATTGTATAGGCCGACAAACGAGCAAGTGGGTCACCTGATGGTAAGTGAACACCACCGCCCATGTACGCCCACAATAGCAAAAGAATCATGGGCGCGTTGCCGACCTTAAAGGAAAGGGATAATTAAGGGATTGGGAAGGGGAGGGGATTTAGGCCTCCGGATATCCCACTCACCGTACGAAACGCAGCAGCAAACTGCTACTTTACGTCGGTTTTCTGTGAGACAGTGGTAACGACCCGGACCATTCATGCTGTAGACAAAATTGTCTACATAAAAATAAAAACAACATAAAGAGGTAAATACCCCCCTTTTTTGGACGTTAAAAAGTATTCTTAAGTTCAATGCAATAACTCTCAATCAATAATAAAAATATTATAAATATCATTCCTAATCAGACGATTTTATCTCAAAACGAATGGGACCATGTTATTGACGTTTTTTTATGTGGATCACACACAAATCTGACCATACTTCATCTTAAACATGCGTTGATACGATCTAAGGGTTCTGTAGGCCGTTGGAATTTAGGGTCCCGTAAAGCATTTATGTAGTTGTCAAAATAGATTTTGTATTACGTATTTTCGAGAAGCGGAACCAAATAAGATTTTCAAAATAAAATCCTACTACAATTATAAATGTGTAAGTTTGTTTGTTTGTGAATTTGGATGTCAAGCACGTCTTAACGGTTGAACGGTTTTGGGTGAAATTTGGCACACAGGTAGACCATGACAGGGATTGGGATATAGGCTACTTTTTACCCCGGAAAAGAACGTTAATTCGTTGATAAGGTCCCTATTTTTCTTTTACTCTGATATCAAATCTACCAAATTTATATGATACCACACTTGATCGATTAAAATAATATTCGATAATTACTTACAGAAGGTAGGTGGCCGAACAACACAAGTACTCACAAACGTAAGCTGAAAATTCGTGTGAAAAAGAAATGTCAGCTAAAATGCATTTTCCAAAAAAATTGGTAATTTTGTAAATTATCAAAATGTGTTTCACACATTGATTTATAAGTGAGGATTATAAACATTATATGGTGAGTAGTTATCAGTATGGTGATCGTTGTTTGGAGCCACATATGGCTCCAATTAAACGGCTTAATTTTCGTGCGTGTACTTAGTTTATACAAGTAGTTTTTTTTTCACATTATGGCTTCGCACTTCTTGTGCATACAGCCAATGGCTATAAAATGAATAATATAATAATAAAGTTTATTGAGCAATAGGTGTACAATTTTGCCTTAAAAGGAATACAATCCACATATAATAACTATCATATTAAATTTATAGCAATATTAAACAGTGGGACCCAAACTAAGCATATGCATGTATCTTGGGGCCCAGAGTTACGACTTATACAATGACATGATAATTTTACTGACCTTAATTAACACTTTGGCAAAAAAAACATAAAGTAGTTATTATATGCGTTAAATCTGTCCATATTTGAGATAAAGCATAAAATATAGACTCAATAATATCAATAGAGATCCTTTTTTGAGGTCGGTTAAAATTATTTGGGAATTTTTTTTTATTACCGGCAAAAAGTGGGGTTATAAGTTTGACTATCTTAGTCTATTTAATGCCAAGTACACCGCTTAAGTAAAATGTCATTTAAAAATGTTAGCAGAATGCCGTTTTGGTTTCATTCAACTTTTAATCCATTTTCAATCTCATTTTGATCTATGTTCATATTTCACATTGATAATATTGATTTCTGAGGATACCGTTTGCAACTTTCTCGCCACTGAGACTAGATCGGAATGATATTTTAATTATGATAATTGGCCTTCTGATTTGGCAAGATCCCATGATCTTCAGATCAGACAATGATTTATACATACATACGCACTCACGCCCGCAATCCCCGAATGATTTATAGTCACATACACAGTCCTGTTCTCACAGTAAGATACCTTGTGTCGTGGTCTCACAACAGACCCAAAATATTTTTTTTAGATTCCAATGACTTCGATGTATAGGTACTTCTAAACTGGATGCGCGGTACATAGAAATTGCGCTACTAAGTTACGGTCAATTCGCCGTAACTCAATATTACGTTATACTCTCAACTAGAACCCCTATCGCGCTCCCTGTTTGTGAGCTGTCAACTCCTGCGTTATGTGACGCAATTTTACTTCTAAACAGCCCGTCTACTAGAATACATTGAAGTCTTTAGTAGATTCACAAGCATTCTCGGTGCGAGGATCGAACTGTGGCCTCTCGTTTCACAGCCAGCTTCTCGCTCACTGCGCTTGAGGCTGTCAAAATCCCGGCAAACCACAATCTTTAAAGTACCTAGTAATATGAAAAATAAATAATACGGGATGCATATATTCCCAAAGTCCATAAGGATACTACCAACCGGAATCAGTGGCTGTTCGAACAAAACCCCTTTGCCCGCACTTAAATGACAAAGGGCAAAAAAATAAAAAATCTATGGAAAAAAACTATAAAAGCAAACATCCGAAATATCTCTGTAATATCATTTTTAAATTCTTTATGATCGAGACAGCTATGGAGGGTGTTGTCTCTTTCTATGTATTTGTGTTAGAGCAAGACGGTGCGAGCGATTCGAGTCAAAAAAGGCTTTGTTGTTTTTTTTTAAACGTCGCACGCAGTGAGACAAATGTGTCCCATACGTTCTGTGCACGTATTATGATGTACCGTATTTTTTTCTTTTTTATTCGATTAAGTTAAATGCGCTAGCGTTGTGTTTACATACTTGTTTAAATGTGCAAATAGTTTTTCTATGTTTAATGATGGCTTTGCCTTTTTATGCATTTCGCCAACGACAAGTATATGATTACACACTGCTGCTTGGCGGCAGAAATGGAAAAAGCGGTGGTACTAACCCAGACAGCCTCTCGCATACGAGGAACCACCTAGTAAATTTGACATTATGACAGATGTAATTTTTTATTTCAAACTGTAAATCCAATTCGTTGAAGATCTCAATTAAGTGTCAAAAGAGTTACCAAGATTGCAATATGGCGTAAATATCAACCCAAAATGGCGGGAACTCATTTATTTTTATGGAATTAAAAATCTGCGCGAATTCCGATACGCGCAACATTTATTGACGTGCATAAAATTTGTTTTTATGTTTATATTCATACCTCTTATCGATATCCTTGTTTCATAAATGTCGAATTTGTTGTTGATTTATTCCAATGTACCTTCATATGGTTGACAAATTTTAGGACTTAGTTAAAAATGTCGTGGAGTCACATTGTAACCAAGTTCGTCTACAGCATGAATTATAGACTGTCTCGGTGGCGCTGTTGTAATGCGTTACGACTGAGGCTGACGCTGAGGTCTCGGGTTAAACCCCGGGTCGGGTAAAGTGGTATTGGGTTTTTCTATTCCGAAATGCTCAGTATCAGCCCGGAGTCTGGAATTGTGCCCGGTATGGCGATAGGTTTACCCACTATCACGTTTACGTCACATTCTAACCCCGCAGACGTGTCGCTGCCCCGCGTCGCGGTTGCTTGTTTCGGTCGAAAACCTCAAAACCGCCAACATAAATTTAATTGACATTTGAGTGCGGCAGAAAGTAATTACTATATCTTAATAAATAAACGTAAAGTCGAATAATAAGAGGCGATAAAATAAATAAACTTGAATGTTTTTATTATATTTCCATTCATTCGATGTTTGTGCTCAAGCTGAACAAAATTAGGGCAATGGAAATAATTATGTCAGTTTGACCTTTTCTTATTCGTCTGAATAGGCTAGTTGACTTATACCAAAATTTAATAAATAATCGTTTATTTCCTACAGTATTTGGTTTATGGAACCCAATATATTAAAGTAGAAGATGTCTTTAAAATTCAAATTACAAAATATATTTATTTATCTTTATTTGAAATCTTCGAAAACGCTACCGCTTACGGTTATTTTATAAGTCTCAGAAAAATACGATAAAATAAAAAAGCGGTCTAGAAAAGCCTCATTAACAAAATAAAGCCTATTTTAAAAATGTGTCAACTAGCCTATGACGAGACGAGCAGGTCGCTCGCGTGATGGTAAGCGTCTCACCTGTCTAAACAGCAACACCATTCAGAACTTGGGATTTCAAAGTACTTTGTATAAAAAGTCACATTGCTGAGTGCAGTAGTTACAAGTAATTACAAAGGTGAGTGAAGTCTGCCAACCCGCATTAGTCCAGCGTGATGGACTAAGGCCTAACCCAATATTCATAACAATATATGACTTGTTCCACAATTAAAATATTTTCTAAAATATACTGATTTAGTGTAATTGCCTAGTGTATTATTGATGATGCTATGTATGATATGTACATCTACATAATAAAAAAATAAATAAAATAAAATAAATACACCCAAAAAGTCCTGACCCCACACTAGGTTAACATGTATCGTGGGTATCGGGAATTACGAAGGGCATGCGGTCCCACAACACCCCAGACCCGAGACAAATATTTGTGAATCAGACAAACATTTGTCTAGGCGCGGGAATCGAACCCACGACCTCACGCTTCGCAACCGGCTTCTTGCCCGCTGCGCCACGGAGGTTGTTAAATATATAATAAATCAAATAAATAATATGTTGCTAATATGTTTTCTAATGAGATTGAATGTTGAATAAAAGTTGACTGAAGCCAAAACGATATAATGCTACTGCTAATGCTAGGTGCATTTGACGTTGATTATTGGTTTAAGAGAATGCCATTTGCAACTTTCTTGACGCTGAGACTAGATCGGAATGATATTTTGAACATTTAAAATTACGAGAATTGGCCTTCTGATATTACTTTTTACTATCATTGTTCCTGATCGCCACAAAATATTTGAATAAAAATCTATACCTTGTCTATGACTGGTTACAACAAAAGAGAGCATAAACAATATTTTTTTCTAAATGTAAAGGAATTCCCTAAACATCCGACAATATACATAGGATTGTTGCCCTTTAAATATTCCGTACGTTTGGAGGCTTCGTCATCAATAATATGAAACTATTTACAAGTTTACAAGGTACGACATGACTACGACTTTTTTATCTTATTTTTTATTCCTCGCTCACCTGATGGTAAGCGTCATGCCTGCTCATAAATATTTAGTTTGTTTATTTAAAGCATACGCCGACAGACGAGCAAGTGGGTCACCTGATGTTAAGTGATCTCCATCGCTCATGTAACCCAACAATACTAGTAAGTATCACGGGCGCGTTGTCGACCTTAAAGGAAAGGAGTAATTAAAGGAATGGAAAGGGGAGGGAATTTGAGCCTCCGTATATCTCACTCACCATACAAAGCCGCTACTTTACGTCGGTGTGCTGTGACACAGTAGTAACGACCCACTCGAGCTGGCTCATTTATGCTGTAGGCAAAATTGTCTACAGTGTGGCTCTACCATTAATAAATAGTAGTAACACCGCGACCGCCCAGGAATTGATTTGCAAAGCACTGTATTGTGCTGCACTGCACTCATCGCTCCAAGCATCCCCAAGATATAAGTTATTCATTATAATGCTTAATAGTTTCACACGGTCCTATGTATAATCTAAATTGAATTTATTCAAAATAGCTTTAGCTCGCGGCACCGCCCGCGTGAATGTCATTTTCCGGGGATAAAAAGTACCTAAGTAGCTTAAGTTACTCCTTGTTACATCAGCTATCTGCCAGTGACAGTCCCGTCAAAATCGGTCCAGCCGTTCCAGAGTTTAGCCGGAACAAACAGACAGACAGACAACAATTTTTAAAAATGTTATTTTGGTATATGTACCGTATATACATTCATATGCATGTAGTAAAAAGCGGTTATTTTAATATTGCAAACAGACTTCAAGTTTATTTATTTGTATAGATGTGTAATATTATTTCCAATATTGACTAGAGGTATATTTATTAAGTTTTAATTTTACTATTGGTTATTGTAGTTAACAATACTATTCATATTATATTTATTTGATACTGTTAAATATATTTATATAATTATTAAATCAATAAAATGAACTTTTAAACAAAAATAATCGTAATTTAGGTGTAGCGGTCTGCGATGTCACAGACAGACAAACATACGGACAGCCAAAGGTATCAAACTTATTAAACCCTTTTTTATCAGCGGTTAAAAGAGGATTAGCCATCGAAAAAATAAGATAACCAGAACGATAACTCTCATATCAATCTGCCAAAAAATACGGCTCCACTTACTTACACATTCAAAGGTAAAATCACACGTAAAGGTCATACACGTAACAAAAATTAATGAACGTTCAAAATCAACTTTATTTCATAAAAGTTAATGTCTAAATATGAAATTTCTAGATCCAGATACAACGTTCTCCACCGCGAAAAATCTTAGACGTATCAAGAGTCCATTATACAATTCACAGACTTTTACTGTCCCGCCCCCTTGCACAGAGTTTTGGTGGGGTAATTTTTTGCTCGAGTTACGTTTCTTGTCATCTTATTTCGAAGTAAAATCCGCCTTTTTTATCGGGGGTAATAATTGCTTAAAACATCGTGTCGTATCGTATAAAGACCGTTTAAATACCAAACTGCCCAGTGACATACGATCGGGCACGTCGTTTTTTACAAAGGGCTTCTATGATTCATGTTCCGAGTACTTTAGAGTTTTTTATCCACTGTTATTTTTAAAGATTATGTGTTGTATTTTGTTTAACTAAACTTTACGTTATAATATAACACATACATACGCACTCACGCCTGAAACCTCAAATGAGTAGGCAGAGGTGTAACCAGTACACCAACATTTCGTCGAGCGTATCTCCATCCCATGATATTGATTTGTTTTTTTGGACTACAATCTAGCTCATAACTGTATAATTTTATCTCATATCTTTGCAATAATTGTAATCTGTATTGTGTATTATAAAATAAATAAAATAAATAAAATAAATAAAATAAACAAAATAAATAAAATAAATAAAATAAATAAAATAAATAAAATAAATAAAATAAATAAATAAATAGATATGATAGGGGACGAGGGATCGAACCTGAGACCTCAGCGTCAGACTCAGTCGTAACGCATACGCATTACAACTGCGCAATCGAGGCAGTCCGTAATATAATACTACATATATACATACGCACTCACGCCTGAAATCCCTGAAGGGGTAGGCAGAGGTGTAACCAGTAGGTACACCCATTTTTCGCCTAGCGTATCTCCGTCCCACTATGTAACAGGGGGCGAGCCTATCGCCATACCGGGCACAAATTCCAGACTCCGGGCTGATACTGAGCATTTCGTAATAGAAAAACCCAATACCACTTTACCCGAACCGGAGATCGAACAAGACCAAGACCTCAGCGTAGCGGTAGGGTAACTGATCATTTTTTTATCGTTCTGGATAGCGACCACCGTATATTATGAAACCCTTCATATTGGTTCAGATCACGTTCGGAGTCAACCAGCGTATAACTAGTAACTTCAGGCCGGTATAATAGGGTAGTTTCCTATATTGAAGTTTATACATTAATTTATAAGCAACAGAAAACGATACGCAAAAGAAACCCTTTTATTAAAACACAATAAAAATTCGTTCAGAAATGTGCCCACAGTTACGACTTTAAATGTTGGTATGATGAAAAGTGGGTGCGTAGTAGGGATATCTCACTTTCCCGCTTGCATGCGTGCACCATAATGAACATTTTACACAGTGACGTCAAAGTTTGCGTCGTCTGTCATTTGACAATTACCCCTTCTACAGGATTTGTATGGCTTTTAACTTATTTATTTTTGGTCCGATTTATAAAATTCCTTCTGCAATATTCTGATGACGGTCAAATGACGAACCATCATGGCAGGTTATTGACCACATACTATTGATCACAAAATGCCAATTCTAAAATATAAAATTGACTACAGTCCAGGGCCATATTCTCCGTGTAATTAATGTTACAGGTTCATTTATAATGTGTCAGAGTGTCGAAGAAAGCGCAATTTTTACTCCAATAGCATAAGATAATCAATCTTTGTATAAGTACGTTATAAGCATTTCTGTCTGTCTGTTTGGATTTAGGCTCTTTAAAATGTCTGTTTGTTTATTTATTTTATTAATGATAAGTATTTGGATTCACTTATTCATGTAAGTATGAATTATTTATTTTAAGAGGTTTTTTATGTTGATTTATTATTTAAAAAAAAACAAAATGTTTATTTTGCAAATATGCCACAAAGGGCTTTTTTACACGTCAATAGTAGTTTTTTTTACATAACATTTTCAGAAAACAAGCAAGTGGGTCACCTGATGATAAGTGATCACCACCGCCCATGTACACAATACCAGAATCATGGGCGCGCTGCCGACCTTAAAGGAAAGGGATAATTAAGGGATTGGGTAGAAGAGGGGAATTTGGGCCTCCGGATATCTCACTCGCTGTACGAAACGCAGCAGCAAGCCGCTACTTTACGTCGGTTTCCTGTAAGACAGTGGTAACGTTTTCAATAGATTTAGAGCAGCTCAATTTATGCCAATGAGGAACGTTATAAAGTAGAATAATGAAATTATAATGATTACTGCGCATGATCCTCATGAGTACGATGAATAAATTAAATAAATCAAAGCCGCGTCGTACCTCAGTCTTATTATATCATACACACGTATCAAATGAAGACATTTATTGCTTCGCGTGATTGATACGCGCTATGCGAAGATCCCTTAGTTATACAATATTGTTTTTGTATTGTATTGTATTGTAGCCCTGTATTATACGTCCCACTACTGGACACTGTCAGTGGTACGGACTGTCAAGACGAAAGTCGCAAGTTCGAAACCAGTCCCAAGAGCATTTTTAAGTAATATGTGTATTAATTGTTAATTATCACTTGCTTTAATGGTGAAGGAAACATCGTGAGGAAACCTATGAACAATAACCAATTTTTTTTTGTTTTTTTATTACATTGAATGACGAGACGAGCAGGTCGCTCGCCTGATGGTAAGCGCCACGCCTGCTCATAAACAGAAGCAACGCCACACAGAACTTTAAATAACAAACACTGCATGACACTGGACTGCGCTCGTCACCCCGAGACATAAGGTGTTAAGTCTCATAATGCCCAGTAATTACACTGGCTTCAATGTCCTTCACACCGGAACACAACAGTGCTTACACACTGTTGCTTGGCGGCAGAAATAGACAAAGCGGTGGTACCAACCCAGCCGGTCTCTCGCAAACGAGGGGCTTACCACCAATTGACCGTAACTTAATATTACCATCTCACTTACTCAACTAGAACCCCTATCGCGCTCTCCGTTTGTGAGCTGTCAAACTCCCGCGTAATGTGACGCAATTTTACTTCTAAACAGCCCGTCTAGTAGTATACATTAAAGTCTGGTTCATATCGACAATTACGCAAGTCACTTTCTACAAGACTTAAGTCGGGTTTATAGACCCCAGCCTTAATGAATTGTTGTTGGCAAGTATTCCTTTAAACACAGTTGTGTAAAAACACGATATTTCTTACGTTATAGCACAAAACATCGGTTAGCATTCGAGCACCGTTAAAAGTTCTGTAACTCTGTACTGTATGGAGGAACGAAGCAATTTCGAGTAGTTAGAGTAAGCTTTTACATACGCACTCACGCCTGTAATCCCCGAAGGGGTGATTTGATTTGATTTGATTTGATTGTGGGCTCCTTTTCTCCGCACTTAGCCCGTTGAATGTCGGGCCATTGTGCGTGAAGTTTGTGCCGGCTAGAGATCTAGCCAGCCTAACTCCGACCAGAAGCGCAGGATCCTCCTGGTGTCTCCACAGGCTTCTCGGAGTGACCTCGGTGTATTGAGGATTTCCGCCCGTTGTGTAGCTACACCTTCACATTCCAGGATGACGTGTGAAGCTGTTTCATCAGCCGACAGACATCCCCTACATAGGGGGCTGTCGGTTATACCTAGAACATATAAATGTTTGTTAAGTGGGCAATGTCCTGTAATATTGCCTACGATTATGCGTAGGGATGTCCTATCTAAGGATAGCAGGCGCTTTGTTAAACGTGCATCCGGGTGTGGCACCGTTTCCCGGGATTGTCTGCACGCACTGGTGTTTGCCCATTGATTTGCATGTTGTTCAAGTGTTCTGTGGCGTAGCCATGACCTTAGCTGGTTAAAAGGTAGTGGAACTATTGGACTAGGGCCAAACACCCTCTGTTCCGACCCTTTTCTCGCCAGCTCGTCTGCTGCGTCATTGCCTAGAGAGCCACTGTGCCCCTTTATCCACTGTAAAGTGACTTGGTTATTACTACCTATCACTTCCAGTGCCTGGTGGCACTCTAGTATGAGCCCGGATTGAATGGTTTTACTATCGAGGGCTTGTAGCACTGCAGCGCTATCGGACACTATGCGAATCTTATGATCTTCGATATTCCGTCTAGTCACTGCTCTGGCAGCCTGCGTGATGGCGATGCATTCACACTGGAAAATAGAACTATGTTCCCCTAAGGCTGTTGATATATTAATATTTATCTCGGGTGAGTACACTCCTGCGCCCGATCCTGTTCTGGTTTTGGAACCATCGGTATATATGCGCAGTTCGTGAACTCCAGACGAGTCGTATTGTTCTTCAATAAGCTGGACTATGTACGTCTTGTTGAAGATGTGTTGTTTGGGTATCTTATCATTGGGGGCAGCTATCAAAGGTTGGTAGGATATAGCCTCCCCAAGGATTTCGGTATGAGCCCCGTTTGCTGCACCCCAGAGGTTGAGTGACTTTAGTCTGATAGCCGCTGAGGCCGCCTCCTGCTGGATAAATAGGTCAAGGGGCGGTAGCCCTAGAAGTATCTCCAGTGCCGCTGTGGGTTTGGTTTTCATGCAGCCCGTTACGGCTATACAAACTAGCCTCTGAAAGTGCTGCAGTTTATTTTTGGCAGTGGTCAGTTTGGTTCTGGGCCACCAGGCCACGGCTCCGTATGTGATGATTGGCCGTATTACCACACTGTATAGCCACATGGCAATTTTGGGGTGTAAACCCCAGGTTCTGCCAAGAAGTCGCTTACACTGCCAGAATATAATACAGGCCTTCTCCAGTTTATTGTCTAGGTGCTTGTTCCATAGCAGTTTATCATCTAGAATAACGCCTAAGTATTTAACCTCTTTAGTGAGGGTAAGCGTTATTCCTTGGAGTTTGGGTAAGTGGAGATTGTTTATAATCCGCTTCTTTGTGAATAATACTAGTTCGGTTTTTGATGGGTTTACTGACAGTCCTTGGTCAGAACACCATCGTTCGACGATATTGAGTGCCCCTTGCATGAGATCGCAAAGGACTTTCTCGAATTTACCCCTTACGAGGATTGCTATATCGTCCGCATAGCCTACAGTATAGTAGCCCGCTTCATTGAGCGACCTAATTAGGTCATCCACTACGAGATTCCACAGGAGTGGTGAGATGACTCCACCCTGTGGGCAGCCTCTCGACACAACCGCTCGTGTGGTGCCGTTTACCGTTACTTGCACTGCCCTTTTCCTCAGCATGCTGTCAATCCAACCGGATATGGTTCGGTCGGCGCCGTGGTTGAGCAGTGCTTGGCTTATGCTGTTAAACTGCGTCTTATCAAAAGCCCCCTCGACATCGATGAAGGCTACAAGCGCTGATGATTGTGTTGATAGTGCACTTTCTATTGGTGTGATGACACTGTGAAGCGCTGATTCTGTTGATTTGCCTGGACAGTAGGCGTGTTGTTGATGGTGTAGAGGATGATACGTTAAAGCCCTGTCTCTAAGATCCCGATCGCAGAGCCTTTCCAGGGTCTTGAGGAGGAAGGAAGTGAGGCTTATCGGTCTGTAAGATTTGGGCTGTGTATAATCGCTCTTACCGAGTTTGGGTATAAATACCACTTTAACTTCTCTCCATTTCAGAGGAACATAGCGGTGCATGAGGCATGCCTGATAGACTCCTACCAGATGCGGAGCAACCAATCTCCTACACCACTGTAGTAGCCCAGGAAAGATGCCATCCAAGCCCGCTGCTTTGTACGTTGAGAAGCTGTTGATTGCCCATAGGACTTTCTCTCCCCGAAGGGGTAGGTAGAGGTGTAACTAGTACATCCACATTTCGCCGAGCGTATTTCCGTCCCTTATGTGATAGGGGGCGAGCCTATCGCCATACCGGGCACAAATTCCAGACTACGGGCTGATACTGAGCATTTCGTAATAGAAAATCCGAATACCACTTTACCCGACCCGGGATCGAACCCGAGACCTCAGCGTAACGCGTACGCATTACAACTGCGCCACCGAGGCAGTGCGCCAGTAACACTCATACACGCAACAAAAATTAATGAACGTTCAAAATCAACTTTATTTCATAAATATTAATGTCTAAATATTAAATTTCTAGATCGAGATATGATATTCTGCACCGCGCAAAAAATTAGACGTATCAAGTGTCAACTAGATTATTATGCACAGACTTTTATAGCCCCGCCCTCTTGCACAGAGTTTTGGTGGCGTCATTTTTTGCTTGAGTTACGTTTCTTGTCATCTTATTTCGATGGTAAACAAATAAAAAAAAACAAATTTAAGCGTCGAGTTGAGAACATCCTCCATTGATTTTCGTCGGTTAAAAAGCTCACTCTACATTCAAGTATTCTTAAATCAAGAAACCTGGTAGACATATTTTTGAGTACAGACCAAAAAACTCCGCACCGTCCTTCGACATTCGTAGAAAAACACACAAACGAACAAAATGATCTTTAATTTCTCGTGCGAATGCAATTGTGCCGTTGCTAATTTATTCCTGAGAATTCTGAAAGACACCCCCGTTGAAAAAGCATTTTTAAAACATTAACACAAAGTTTAAATTCCAATACAGCTGTCCTTCACATCGATTTAGTGCCCAAACTCATATCGGAGTTGTACCAAGTTCCATTTGCGACTGGTGAAATGATTTCGCCGAGTAATTGATACGGAAGTTATGTTTTTATAACTGTAACCTCAAATTTGTATTCTGAAACCCCGCCTGCAATGGTTTTTGCTCATGAGTTTTTATATTGGGTGTGGTTTCGGTGTAAACGCCTACATAATTGCCCTGAGCATGTACTTTTGTAAGAATTTGTCCAAATTACACTCGTGTATGACAAACATTGTTCCATGAAAACGGATGTCGTACAAAATGGTATTTTAATATTGTTTAATTACTATAATATAAAGGCGGGCTGTTCGAATCGTCGGTGACCCCAATCTCAAGGAGTGATATTGAGTGGTAGAGCCACGCTGTAGACACTTTTGTATACAGCGTGAGCTGGCTCGTCCGGGTCGTTACCACTGTCTCACAGAAATCCGGCGTAAAGTAGCCGCTTGCTGCTGCGTTTCGTACGGTCAGTGAGATATCCGGAGGCCCAAGCATAAATTCCCCTTCCCAATCCCTTGCCTACAAGGTCGGCAACGCACCCATAATTCTTTTGGTATTTTGGGCGCACATGGGCAGTGGAGATCACTTTTCAAGTGACCCACGTGCTCGTTTGCCAGCTTATGCTATAAAAAAAGGAAATCCTGGAACCGTTAGAACTGCGGTGACTTCATTCTCTTTGCGTGTTATATCGTCTGTTCCACGAGGAATGCTCTAAAGAACTGTTTGGAAAGATTCCAACTTCATCATTTCATCATCCCTCCATCCAGCACCACAGTATAATTTACCCATACAACCTGGAAACAGTTCCGTCTAACACGGTGAATTTTCAGCATTCATTTCTTTTTTATAGCAAACAAGCAAGTGAGTCATCTGATGGTAAGAGATCTTCACCGCCCATGTACGCCCACAATACCAGAAGAATCATGGGCGCGTTGCCGACCTTAAAGGAAGGAAGAGTTGGGGCCTCACCAAGGTACTACTTTACACCGGTTTTCTGAGAGACAGTGGTAACGAATCGGTTGAGCCGCTCCATTCGTGACTTACAAAACTGTATTCAGCGTGGCTCTACCACTCAGAAACTATATACGACGCACGTGCAAACTCTGGAATGAACTCACAGACTCGGTGTTCCCCGAGAGTTATGCTGTCCTTTAAACAAGGTTTAAAAAGAACCTACCTATTCCTTCGAAATAAGATGACAAGAAACGTAACTCAAGCAAAAAGATGACCCCACCAAAACTCTGCGCAAGGGGACGGGGCTATAAAAGTCTGTGCATAATAATCTCTAGTTGACAGATACGTCTAATTTTTTGCGTGGTGCAGAACGTCGTATCTCGATTTGCACATTAACCTTTATGAAATAAAGTTGATTTTGAACGTTCATTAACTTTTGCTGCGTGTATGAGTGTTACGTGTGATTTTAACTTTGCATGTGTAAGTGAAGCCGTATTTTTTGGCAGATTCATATGAGAGTTATCGTTCTAGTTATCTTATTTCGATTCCTTCAGCGGTAGGCAGCGGCTTGGCTGTGCCCCTGGTATTGCCGACGTCCATGAGCAGCGGTGACCACGTAAATCATACAGGCCGATGACTCGTCTTATCAAGGCAATAAAAAAGGCCTAGTGGGTGTATGACATAGTTTGACACACAGTGGCGTAGTGGGCGAGTAGCCGGCCGAAATTGAAGCCAGTGAAATTACTGGGCCTTACGAGAGTAACATCTAATGTCTCACGGTGACGAGCACAGTCCATGCCATGCAGTGCTTTGTAATTCAAAGTTCTGTGTGTTGTTGCTTCTGTTCATGGACAGGCGTGACGCTTACCATCAGTAGAGCGACCTGCTCGTTTCATTACTCAAGATATTAGAAAAAAACCTTATCAGAGACTAATTCTTTATAACTAGTCTGGAAATATAGATATCAAAGATACCGTCAATTTTTATTTTCCTACCTCGTAATATCAGTTATTCCAAATTACAGCTTATAGCGTCATTTAGCTGGAGAGAATTTCTCGTGATATAGGTGAAAATATAATAGAAAACTGTCACTTACGAGCGCATTCCATACGATTCCACTGTGTGACGGGACCTCGTAAAAAGTCTTATGTCAATTTCTTACGTACTTAGTAAAAAAAAATTATGGCACAGGCCGACGATCGAGCAAGTGTACCTGATAGTAAGTGATCGCCACCACCCACGTACACCCACAATACCAAAAGAATCATAGGTGCGTTGCCGACCTTCAAGGAAAGGGATAATTAAGGGATTGGGAAGGGGAGGGGTTTGGGCCTCTGGATATCTCACTCACCGTACGAAACGCAGCAGCAAGCTGCTACTTTACGCCGGTTTTCTGTGAGACAGTGGTAATGACCCGGACGAGCCGGCCCATACTTGCTGTAGACAAGTGTCAGTTATATAATGTACTTATTTATTTATTATCTCGTTTCATGTGATACATTCTCTACATCTATATGGGTTGTTAATGCCATGTTAAAACCAGTGGTGACGAATAAAAAAAATACTCTCATCACACTAGGCTGACTCGGTGGCGCAGTTGTAATGCGTACGCGTTACGATTGCGACCAACACTGAGGTCTCGGGTTCGATCCCCGGGTCGGGTAAAGTGGTATTGGGTTTTTCTATTACGAAATGCTCAGTATCAGCCGGAGTCTGGAATTTGTGTCCGGTATGGCGATAGGCTCGCCCTTTATCACATCGTGGGACAGATACGCTCGGCAAAATGTGGGTGTACTAGTTACACCTTTGCCTACCCCTTCGGGGATTACAAGAGTGAGTTCGTATGTATGTACACTGGTGACAAGTTAGTCATGAAATTCCAAAATTGGTTATAAAAAATAAAACACCGACTCTGTAAAAAGCATATTTAATTTCTTAAATCTAATCAACTTTCATAATATTATTCACAGCTTTGGTCTGTAGGAGCGTGCAGCGTGCGTCGTGCATCGCTCGCTGTAGATCCGTGGTCACATCACACATGTCACATGTCACATGTCACATGTCACATGTCACATCACACTAAACACATGTCACACGCTCCAGCGTCTCCACACTCCATCACCCACCCCCTAAACTCCGCAGCTGGGTAGTGGGTAGGCGGGAAAACATGGCCGAATACGTAAGTGTCCTTTTGGTATTTCCATTGTGTTACGTGACACAAAAAAAATATCAAATATCCCGCTTCCGAAGTATACTATTGGTTTTTTTTATTTTCAAAAATGTATTTAGAACTCGCAATGTTACGAAAACATTCGGAAGGACTTCAAAATAACACATTATTGCACTGTTTATTTTTAAGAATATTTCTTTTCAATTAATTTATAACTCGCAATGTTAAATATATTCACTTTTGATAAAAAGATTTCCAAATAGCCAATTTAAAAATTATTTTAGTTTCTAAACATCTATGGCAATTTTTTTTTAATGGCGCGGCTAAGTGTCTACCCAATAGTAGGTGCAATGTTGTCCAAGTTGCAACGTCGCCAGTACTAGGTGATAGGTCCCTCGTATGCGAGAGGCCATCTGGGTCGGCACCACCGCTTTGTCTATTTCTGCCTCCAAACAACAGCGGGTAAGCACTGTTGTATTTCGGTCTTAAAGACTTTGAGGAAACGAGCAGGTCGCTCACCTGATGGTAAGCACCACGCCTGTCCACAAACGGAAGCAACACCACACAGAACTTTGAATTACAAAACACTTCATGGCATTAGACTGCGCTCGTCACTCCAAGACAAGATGTTTAGTCTCATAATGCCCAGTAATTTCACTGGCTTCATTGTCCTTCAAACTGGAATACTTGAATGCTTACACACTGCTACTTGACGGCAGAAATAGACGGCGCGGTGGTACTATCCCAGACGGCCTCTAGCATACGAGGGACCTACCACCTTGTAAAGTACAACAAGTACAGCTACTGGACTCCGGAACAAGTCACTATGTTTGGTTTTGCACCATGTCATGTGCTGGTCACTACCCAGTCGGGTACATTGTATCAGGAACCCTCCTACCAGCGAACATCAATCTCATGCCATTTCCGCACTTCCCAGCCACGATTCCGTACTTGGTAAATAAAAAAACCCTATACATACTTTTATTTAAAAATATATATAGATTGAACAAAATATCTAGCGTTTCATACTAAAATGTGCGCTGACCATTGCATACATAATCATTCGTGACAAACAGACAGTTGTGGTCCGCACGTCTTATTGCCATAAAAAAACAACGACGTATAATCACGTCGTCATAGTGAAGACGGATGTATATGACACGAGTCAATGATTAATTTCTTGCCGTACATACTCATCCTGTACGCTAAATATAAAAAAAATCTGTATGTTTATCTCACAATACAAAATACCCACACAGTAGAAATGCAATAGAATTTGGAAATTGCTAAAAAAATAAACAAGTCATGACTATGTAACGAGCACCAAAAAGAACTAAATATTCAGTCACTTTCATAAAATCTTTATCCTAAACTATACCTTTTTGTTTCATAAGACAAAAATTAAAACAGAATTTTTCATCAACAATTTACACGAAAAAAAAACTTTGGCAAGACATCATTCGTCGAAAAAATCACGTTTCTAAAACAACAAAAAAAAACACATTGTGACGAAATGTATGACAATCTTAAACATCTAATAAGAAATTATATTGTGTTTTTCCGTAAGTTATCCCATACAAATGCCACGTAAATTCGTTTTTTTATCACACATTCATTCTTCCATACACATAATTGTGTCATGTTAGCTTAAATTAGCTTATAAAAAACTACCATTTTTTCCTCATATAAAAATAATAGGCCATACATAATAATTATAATAACTAAATAGACTTTCGCTTAAAAATATTAATGACAATGGAAAATTGTTTGTGACGTATAAATCCATCGTAACACATAGGACGGATATACACGTCATACAATTTCAATAACATAAAAAATACATATCAATTACATACTTTGGATTGTATGACACGACGGTAATATACGTGACAGATATGTCGCTTCACGCGTAGATGAATCATTGTACTAGCAACATTTCCATTGTTTCCTTGTACTTTTTCATGACGTATATACTCGTCTAACATATATTTATAGTTAATTTACATGAAAACTATGGTTAAATAAATCATAAACAACGCTTAAATCTATATATTTTACGGTAACTGTCATATTTTTGCATGGGGAAAAAATGGCTCATACAGTTGTGATTGAAAAACAGCCCACCTTATTAAAAATCAAAAACTGCTATGATATAAAAAAAAATGGTAACCATAAATTGCTTTTTACAAAAATATCGTGTGTTTGAGACAACAGTCGAATTGAATAATGCTTTTTTTGGGAATCCCAACTAGGTCTTGTATTTAGGACTTGTGCATCACAAGCCTTAGAAAAAATTGTATGTGTTTGATCGAAATCGGTCCAGCCGTTTTCACAAAGACAACTTAATTTAATACACAGTTGTCAATTGTCTATTGCTAACGTATTTTCTTCAACTGACAATATTCTCAAACACATTAAAGAAAAATATAAACGCATAAAACTAAAAACAACAGTGGATAATATATCAGATATTTCTATAAGCTAACCGTACTTTTTAATAATTTGCACTTAGTGTGTAAGACTTACAGAGAGATTTAACTTACATAAGAAAATATAAATGGCAACAATACCGTTTGGCATTTTAGACTCCCGTCGACCGATTAGTGTCCATAAGTTACGTTGCCAATGCTTATTTAGAGTGTCGCGGCTTGTCTTCTTCCACCAGCCCTTATCCCACTCGCAGTGGGGTCCGCGTAACATGCTTTTTCACATTTAATATGTACCCTCCAGGTGGACAGAGGTATGTGCATGCATGTACCCAACAGTATTTATGTCCCATCAACTTTATTACAAAATTTAGACTAACTCAATATCGACCATATTTCAATATCCGACAAAATATGAAAATAAATTCCCGATAAGATATTTAAAAGTTTTACTGTAGATAGTTTTGTCTACAGCACGAGTGGGCCGGCTCAACAGAGTTGTTACCTCTTCTGTCTCACAGAAAACCGTCTTGAAGTAGCAGCTTGCTGTTCCGTTTTGTACTGAGTGAAATATCCGGAGGCCCAAATCTCCCCTCCGCTTCTCAATCCCTAAATTATCCTTTTTCTGTAAGGTCGGCAACCAGTAAATGTCATTATTGAATAGTAAGAAATCTATTTCTCACACGACCGTGTATAACAACGTAACTCACGAAATAGATATAAAAATATAAAATAAAATCGATCGACGGGAGCGTGACAAACGATTGCTTGAAATAAATCTGTACCTTTGCATCAGCCGGGAATCGAACGCGCACCAAACCGAGCAACGCACTTAAAAATAACGAGAAACTACGTCTAGATGTCACAGCTACGCAAAACGGGACTTTGTGGGACGCGATAGCGAAAATTGTAATTATTTTGTTCGTGTTTCTCTTTGTTACAAAAATTCAACAAAAATATAAAAAAATTAGCTTCATAAGCTATATTTTCTAAAAATAATATATTTTTAAAAGACTCAAAATAATAACATAATAAAAATAGTAAAGCACAAATAAACATCGCAAAACCCAAAAATCTCTTTCGATTTATATAAAATGTATTTTGTCGATTTTAGATTTATCTAGTACATAAACGTATGTGTATAAAGTAAAAGTTACAAAATTCGAACACACGTCCCTTGTGATAACGCCCATCCCACTACCATTACTCAAAAGCTAATAAAAAAGAATTTAAAACTGTACACAATATCCCCCTTATTTAGAAATACGTATTGTTTTTTTTTAACAATTTAATGCTTAGCCACTAACCATCTTATGTCATATGATACATGATAGATGAAATCATAATAAGAGTATTTTTTATTTCTTGCTCAAATCACGAGACGAGCAGGTAGCTCGCTTAATTATTAAATGGTACACAGCGTAAATCACGCCGAAACATAAGATGTTAAAGTCTCATAACGTTAGTTAGCTTCAGGAGTGGACAAAGCAGTGGTACCCATCCAGACACACAAAATATCTGGCATACGAAAGACCTACCAACTAATAAGCAATAGATGATAGGTTTCTCGTAGGCTCTAGTCCATATCTAGGTGGTGGTACCTAATTTTGCCTGTATTCCCATTGAAGCCTATGAAAGTACTAGGCATTGAGACCTCATGTGTAAATAATGAACACAATGCAGCACCATGCAAGTTGTAATACAAAATTCTGAGTGGTATTGATACTGTATAAGAGCAGACGAGCGCCCTACTCGTCACGTCATTATAAAAAAGGGTTTAGAATGAGGCAAACCACGCAATAATTAAAATGTCAATAAGCGTTTATAAATAAGAGGGTATAAATATAAAAGCATAATTTATACTTTATTACTTTCATATAAAAATTTCGATCATTTTGTACAATATTTTGTGTTTTAAATTTATATGTGTTTGTATGTAAGATTTATGCGAAAATAGCACTGGGTCTATAACACTAAAGGTCAAAGTAACACAAGGGAAAAATTAGTCTTAAATTATTGGGTCAAATTAGACCTAAAAACTTTCGCGGGGTTTTGCATGATTCATATTTATTCACTAAATGCTATTTTCGACAAAATAAAAATACAAATATTTAATTCCAAACACAATGGAACTGGCGTTACAAAAAAAAAGTTTTTTTTTTCAAAAAAAATATCAATCTCATAATATTAATTAAACTCTTAATTTTCGATTAAAATTACATACAAACACAGGAAACCTTATAAAATCGCATGAACAGTCTCTAGACTCACCAGTCTACGGCCAACCAAAAGGTGGTCTTTAAATATACATGTCTAGATAGACAGACGCGAACGAAAAATTGGAGGAAACTCGACAGTGACCCACATAGGCCTTGCCTCACAAATACAAGTTTTGTGTCGTGGGTATCTATGAACGCTTGTGCTAAAGGCCTTCGCATTTGTCCAGCATTACATACATACATACGCACTCACGCCTGTAATCCCCGAAGGGGTAGGCAGAGGTGTAAATCAGTACACCTACATTTCGTCGAGCGTATTTCCGTCCCTTATGTGATAGGTGGCGAGCCTATCGCCATACCGGGCACAAATTCCAGACTCCGGGTTAATACTGAGCATTTCGTAATAGAAAAACCCAATACCACTTTACCCGACCCGGGGATCGAGCCAGAGACCTCAGCGTTAGTCCCAATCGTAACGCGTACGCATTACAACTGCGCCACCGAGGCAGTCTGTTTTACTGTGTACCTAACCTTATTTCTATGTTGTTTCAAAAAAACTTTTGCTTTTGTTTCAACCTAGACACATCTTAACTCTAGAGCCAGAGGTTCCCAAACTTTTTTCTCATAGAGCATTTTCAAAATTTAGCTGGTCCCGGTGGACCCCTGCAGCTACATTTCTACCATATTCCCAAAACTCGACAAAAAATGTGAAGATTAGATCTAACTATGGACCCCCGTCGAGTCTCCCGTGTACCCCTGGGGGGTCCACCTGGACCACTTGGGAACTAATGCCGTCTAGACTGTCCATGCAACAACTAAGTTACTTTTTTAAAAATATATTATTTTTCTCACAATTATTTATAGAAAAAAACTTTCCTTCCAGAGATTATCGTTTAGAGAATTTTCCATATTTTTTTTCTTTACATAATAAAGTGTATATATATTTTTATTAACTTTGGAATGTCCCCCCCAATCACCCCCCCAATCACTGACGAATTCTCGTTAAATCCTGAAAAAAATAAACACAATGTTGGTTTAGTTCTGATCAATTTGACCTCTAGTTCCAATTAAGGTGGGTCTTTGCTGCTAACGTCTGTATCATCGAAGGGGTAGAGAAAGTTACAACTCGTACACCCACGGTTCGCCGAGCTTATTTCCGTCCTATGATGTGATGGGACGAGCCTATCGCCATATCGGGCACACATTCCAATCTCGGGTTACTCATATCTGATTTTTCGAAAAAAACTATCACACATTGTGATCGAGAAGGGGCGGGAAATTTGGGCCTCCGGATATCCCACTCATTCGAGTATCATCATATACAACGTGCTACAGAAAGGTGTGGATAATTTTAAGCAATGTATAGTGTACGATATGAGTCTTTAATCCCGCAATGCAAAACCGATTGTATTATTAGAACATAATTATAGAATTTTCTTTTTTATCGAATGAGTAACATGTCGATATCGACTTGAAACTTTGGACAACACTAAATAATAAACAGTGATAATTCAGATATCCTTTCATTTCAATTTTGTATTATATACAATTAAAAAAATACTTGTCAAATGTCAACATTTATTTGACGCAGTCAGTTCGATAATATCTGAAGTATGATTACGAGTATATTTTTAAATACGCACTCACGCCTGTAAGCCCCGAAGGGGTAGGCAGAGGTGTAACCTGTACACCCACATTTCGCCGAGCGTATTTCCGTCCCTTATGTGATAGGGGGCGAGTCTATCGCCATATCGGGCACAAATTCCAGACTCCGGGCTGATACTGAGCATTTCGTAATAGAAAAACCCAATACCACTTTACCCGACCCGGGGATCGAGCCCGAGACCTCAGCGTTGACCTCAATCGTAACGCGTACGCATTACAACTGCGCCACCGAGGCAGTCGTATATTCGACTAGGCAGTCGTCGAGGCAGGCAGTATATTTTTAAAATATTTTGTATTTAACTAAAAGCAAGTATTATGAATTGGTGTTTTATGTTATGTAGCTGCTGATAATAATTTACAAGAGGCTCATCGGTTGTTTTAAGCCAAGTTCATAGATGGAAGATCCGAGAATGAAGTCTTTAAAGTGCTTCTAGAAGATAATATATCGTCTTCAGCACACAGGCTCTTTCAGGTGTTATTTTGTGTTTAAATTACAAGTTACGGACGTAATATTTCCGTAGAATTACGTACACGTTAATTAAAAAGTGAGCGTCATTCATAATAATTAATAGAGATGTGGTCAATCTTATCGATCTTAATAAACGAGTGATTAAAATTAACGCGTAATTTAGGACGTCTCGGTTTTGTAATGACCCGGTACATAGTAACTTACTGTAAGGTGTATGTAATGACACTAAAATATGACCACACCTTTCTGTAACACGTCGTATATGTATGTGGATCAAACATTGGCCTATGTTGGTGCATGTTGGCCACTTACCTCAAATCTGTGTAGTTATACGGCGGAGTTTCACTGTAGAAAAACGGTCGTTTCATTGTATTCTGCCCTAAAAGAAACAATTCGATTACAAAAAGATAAAAAAAACAACAAAGCTAAAAATTTCATTAATTTGTTTTCAGTCGATGCTTTTATTCATCGAAATGAGATGACAAGGAACGTAACTCAAGCAAACAAATTACCCCACCAAAACTCTGTGCAAGGGGGTGGGGCTATAAAAGTCTGTGCAGCTCGTTCATTCATCAATTCATAAAAATTAACTCTTGATTTTTTGAGTGGTAGAGCCACGCTGTAGACACTTGTCTACAGCATGTATGGGCCGGCTCTGTGTGTGAGCAAGTGAGTCACCTGATGGTAAGTCATCTCCACCGCCAATGTACGCCGCCCACAATACCAAAAGAATCATGGGTGCGTTGCCGACCTTAAAAGAAAGGGATAATTAAGGGATTGGGAAGGGGAGGGGGTTTGGGCCTCTGGATACCTCACTCAACGTACGAAACGCAGCAGCAAGCTGCTACTTTACGCCGGTTTTCTGGAGGCAGTGGTAATGACCCGGACGAGCCGGCCGATACACGCTGCAGACGAGTGTCTACAGCGTGGCTCTACCACTCATAAAATAATTTATAATTTAGAAAGATTCACCATATTTGGATCACTCTGTGAACTACCTATCATCTGATTCATCTCATACCAACTATCGCCCGCGAGCTATTTTACGGGGATAATATTAGGTTATATAACACTACCACCTTAGTTTTCGCAAGCGTTTCCATTACACCATTTAAATCAGTAGAACATAATATAAGTAATGCAGAGTATCACTAGTTCATAATATCAGTAGTGCATAATATCAGTAGTGCATAATATCAGTAGTGCATAATACCAGTAGTGCATAATACCAGTAGTGCATAATATCAGTAGTGCATAATAATAGCAGTATATTAGTAGTAATAGGATTGACTTACATAGTTGTGTATGAGCGGCGAGCGCGTTCTGTTTGGCGATCAATAATTCGGGACCCGGACGAGACAGCTGATCGTAGTAACCCGCTGCTGGATAAACAAACATAAGGTTTAAAGAAGTTTGTTATCAACAAAGACTGGTCGTCATTTATTTATGTGATAGAATAATTTTACTTAAGAATAATGTGTTAGGCGTTCGACGTCGCATATACTAGTTAACTACATAGATATAATTGTGATAAAAGGACTTACAACTAAACACTAGTTACATCCATATAAAGTGTAACGTAGGTTTGTAACATTTATATTATAATTAATAAATTTAAGGTAGATATAAGATTGTGTTTCCTACTTGTCAACTAAGTGTCATGTGCCAGTCCCCGAATAAACGTATTAGTGATCAGACGTTCGTTATTTGCTTTCCTATACTACGGCTCATAATGAATATAAGAATATATATATACAACGTGTTACAGAAAGGTGTGGTCATATTTTAGCGTCATTACATACACCGTACAATTAGTACTTATGTACCGGATCTTTTCAAAACCAAGACATCCGAAAATTTCACGTAAAATTTAATAACTCGTTTATTAAGATCGATCAGATTGATGACATCACTATTAATTATTATGTACGACACTCACTTTATAATAAACTTGAATAAGATGCACGTAATTCTACGGGCATACGTACGTAACTTGTAATTTAAGCTCAAATGAACACCTGAAAGAGATTGTGTGTTGAAGACAAATAGGTACCATCCTCTAGAAGCATTTTAAAGACTTCATTCACGGGTCTTCCATCTATGAATTTGGCTTCATACAGTCGACGATCCTCTTAAAAACTTTTATCAGTTACACCAATACCTACATAATACTTGTTTTTAGTCAAATACAACATATTTTTTTAACTCGTATTCATACTTTATAAAATCAGAAATTGCCGAACTGACTGCGTCAAATAAATATTGACATTTGACAACTGTTTAATGTTTTTTTAATTATAAAATAATTAAATGAAAGGAGGTCTATAATATCATTGTTTATCATTTAGTGTTGTCCAAAGTTGAAAGTCGATATCGACATGTTACTCATTCGATAAAAAAGAAAATTCTATAATTATTGTACTAGCAATGCAATCGGATTTGGTACTATGGGAGATAAAATACTTATACTTATACTATACATTGCTTAAATTTACCCGCCCCTTTCTATAACACGTTGTATATATATATTGACAGCCTCCGTGGCGCAGCGGGCGAGTAGCCGGTTGCGAAGCGTGAGGCCGTGGGTTCGATTCCCGCACCTTGACAAATGTTTGTCTGATCCACAAATATTTGTCTCAGGTCTGGGTATTGTGGGACCGCAAGTCCCTCGTAGTTCTTGATACCCACGATACAGGTTTAACCTAGTGTGGGGTCAGGACTATGTGTGAGACTGTTGGGTGTATTTTATATATATATATATATATATAAATATCATATTATAAGACTAGCTTATGTCCGCGGCTCCGTCGCAGGGCAGTAATATGTATGCGGTGAAACCGCGGGGGACACATAGTAGATAATAAATAACTCACTCGGTACACTGTCATGTCCGTTCTGTTGATAATAAGGACTCGTCTGTGGTTGTAACACGTTTTCAGAACCTGGAACAAAAAAAACAAAGTATTATCCTAAATAATCTAATATATAAAATTCTCGTGTCACAATGTTCGTTCCCATACTCCTCCGAAACGGCTCGACCGATTTGTATGAAATTTTGTGTGCATATCGGGTAGGTCTGAGATTCGGCCTACATCTACTTTTCATCCCCCTAAATGTTAACGGTGGTCCACCCCTAATTTGTTTTTTATTTTTTAGACAAAATATTTTGTTTTTATTTTTTTATGATACAGCATTAAAAAATACATACAACCCTAAATGTTCACCCTTCTACCACCAACCCTTATTTTTTAATAGTCATTTTAGTATTTTTGTCAAGCGCGTTTCTCACCGGGGGCGCCCACTAGGCTACTTTAATACAGGAAATAGGCATTCACGCGGGCGGAGCCGCGGGCAACAGCTAGTATGTCAATAATAATATGTTACGCTTTCACGCCTAAATAGTTGGCCAGTTTTTTTGATACACAGATAGATGGGACCCTGGAGACTGTTATAGGCTACTTTTTATCCTGGAAAAGGCCGTTCATGCGGACGGAGCCGCGAGCAAAAGCTAGTATATTATAATATTGTAATCTCTAAAGGGATATGCAGAGGTATAACCAGTTAACCCACATTTTGTTGAACTTGTTTCGGTCCCATGATGTGATAGGGGGCGAGCCTATCGCCATACCGGGCACAAATTCCAGACTCAGGGCTGATACTGAGCATTTCGTAATAGAAAACCCCAATACCACTTTTACCCGACTCGGGGATTGAACCCGAGACCTCAGCGTCAGCCTCAGTCGTAATGCGTACGCATTACAACTGCGCCACCGAGGCAGTCACCAAAAATATTGTTTTAAAAAATAACCGCAGAGTTCCTAGAAATTATTTACAAAGTTGACACTTAATACTCGATTCGTTAAAACAGATGTCAAATGTGAATTCATGCTCCATTAATTATATTACATTAAAATTTACAGAGACTCAATATAATATTGATGGAGGATGGATGAAAGAAGATTGACGAAACAAATATACATGGCGAGTGTGAATGGTACAGTTGGGAGGGGAAGCCCTCGGCGAACTTTCATAGATCAAGTTGGAGATATTCTCGAGAAAGGCCAGGTCAGGAGTACCCTAAACCGACGTGCATGTATGAAAACATTTAATGAGATTGAATGAGGCCAAAGAGGTATGCAAGGATCGTAGCAAGTGGAAATCCGTTGTGTCTGCCTACCCCTATGGGAAACAGGCGTGAGTCTATGTATGTATGTATGTACTCAATACAATGTGTAAATAAATATCTGAATAAAATAATCAATATACAATATGTAACAAAAACCCTGTCCGGCGTTTTAACTGTGATGTCAGAATCAATATACAAACGTAATGAAATAACTCGCATACGAAAATGTGGCTATAAAAATAATTATATTTATTTTTAAAACATTAATCAATTTATTTTTGTAAACCGTATTTCGATTGATTACCTCTGCAAGAGCGCCGACTTGGAGCTCTATTTCTTAAAAAAAAAAACGGAAGACTTTTTTCAAAAAAGGAAAAAACTATTTTAGAAAATAGATCGGTAACTTAAAAAAAAAAACATACACGTCAACTATTGTGAGTACTGAAATAAAACTAGTTTTATTACAGTCCTCTTTCTCTATTTCTGCGTAGATCGGACTAGTGTCAACTAACTTTTTAAATAATTAAAAATAAATAAATACATACGCACTCACGCCTGTAATCCCCGAAGGGGTAGGCAGAGGTGTAACCAGTACACCCACATTTCGCCGAGCGTATCTCCGTTCCAAGATGTGATAGGGGGCGAGCCTATCGCCATATCGGGCACAAATTCCAGACTCCGGGCTGATACTGAGCATTTCGTAATAGAAAAACCCAATACGACTTTACCCGACCCGTGGATTGATTTTTTTCTTTTTTGGCGATGTATACTAATTTTTATACTTAATTTCTCTTATAATTTTTTAATTGCATCTGGCAACTCTACTCACCATTTCCCTCAGGTTCCTGTTTGACCTGATGCTGTATGTGTTCAAGTATACGTTGCTGCTGAAGCCTTCGCTGAGTTTCATTGTACATTGAGTTCGAATCTGCAAACGCAGTTAATTACATACATTTCTATACATTACGCTCGCATAATTTGTGTAAAACAATGTCTGGACATTAAAAGAGGCCATAACCCATGAGTTTGTTTCGGCATTTCTTCTCATGGCTAGCCCCGAAATGCCGTCGTAAATGTAATGTAGCATAAAAATGATTGACATGTAAAAGTGATATTTATGACCCAATTTACTGAATAAATGATTATGATTTGAATTTGAATTTGATTTGAATTTGAATTTGATTTGAATTTGAATTTGATTTGAATTTGAATTCTGTATTTTACAACCAAGAAGACACCCTCCGTGGCACAGTGGGCTGTCAAGCGAGAGGTCGCGGGTTTGATTCCCACACTCAGACAAATGTTTGTCTGATCCACAAATATTTGTTTCGGGTCTGGGTTTCGTGAGGCCGAAAGTATCTCGTAGTTCTTGATACACATTACTCATATTTACTGTTATCAACAAAAATTTGTTTCGGGTTTAAGTGTTGGACGTCAAGCAAGCGGCAGGTCGTGAAAACTACTTAAAGCATGTTGTGCCGATCCCACTGCGAGTGGGATAAAGTCAGTTGGAATTCAAGCTAATCCTACTACTATTATAAATGTGAAAGTTTAGATGTATGTGAATAGTCGATTGCGCTTTAACGCTTGAACGGTTTTGGATGAAATTTGGCACACAGGTAGACCACGATCTGGATTAGAACATAGGCGACTTTTCATTCTCGGGTAAGGCAGTTTACGCGGGCGGAGCCGCGAGCCAATAGCTAGTAAATAAATAACATCACGTTTAACAAAACTTAGAAACCGACTTCAAGCAATAATAGCATGTCAATTCCAATTTTTACGAGTGGTAGAGCCACGCTGTAGACATTTGTCTACAGCATGTATGTGCCTGCTAGTCCGGGTCATTACCACTGTCTCACAGAAAACCGACGTAAAGTAACAGCGTGCTGCTGTGTTTCGTACGGTGAGTGAGATCCGGAAACCCAAATCCCCCTCCCCATCCCAATCTCTTAATTATCCCTTTCCTTTAAGGTCAGCAACGCGCCCATATTTTTTTTGTATTATAGGCGTACATGGGCGGTGGAGATCGCTTACCATCAGGTGACCAACTTGCTCGTTTGCCGGACTATGCTATAAGAAAATGGATGATCTGTAGAACTCTACTGACAGTAAGCAAATCTATCTGTAAGAAGAATATAGGTAAAGAAAGAAAGAAAGAAAACATTTATTGGCAGGCGTTAGGTGGTAAATGAATAATTGTTGCAGACAAAATATTTTTATAAGTAGTAAGGTGGGGGATACCTAGATACCCACCCACTGTAGACTGTATATGTCCCACAACGACCGCGCCAAAAGGATCCAAATCAGCATATGTCAAACACTAACCCCCGGTTTCTGAAAGGCTGATCAAATCGACATTCAACTAACAGAACTTTGAGTTGGCATCGCTGTCAAATCAATTCTAGTTGCTGAAACGTTAATTAATGAAAAAAAAAAAAAAAATTGATCTCTCTTTAGTACCCTTTGACATAAGATTTTTCATATTAATTTGAAAGTTATATTAGCTAACATGTGTGTCAAATCAAAGGTGTTGATCACGCTTCTAGCAACTCAATTTCGACTTGACATGAGATTTGACATTTGATTAGTTAATTTAACATTGATCAGCGTTTCGGAAACCGGGCGTAAGTGCTTGACGCTGGAACGGACATAAATAAGGTTTTAATATTAAACTCACCTAATTGATCCTTAGTCCTTTCATACAAATATTTATCATCATCCAACTGAATATCAATCTCTTGTTTGATCTGATTCTCATTGAAAAAGTTCTGATTCTCTGTGATTCTGTGTTGTTCCTGCAACATCTGCAGGTTGTGTTGTTGGTTGCGCAACATCTCAACACTGTCCGCATAACCGTTCTGATAACCGTACTCCTGTCTCGGAAACTTATCGAAGTTCGGATAAATTTCACCGATTTTCGAATACGCATTCTCTATAGGTTTTTGGTAATCAATTTTGTCATAAAGTGTTTTCCTTTCTAGAGCATATTTCTCAGCTTCTTTGTTGTATTCCTCGTTGGTTTGCGGTATGTAGTCTTCGGTGCTTTTCCTGTAGTCTCTGGGTTCGAATTTTTTGTCGAAATCCTCCTTTCGAAAATCTACTTGGTAACTTTCGTATAATTTCTCGGACACTTCGTTGTAACTATTGTTTGGTTGGGTGTCGTCTTCCTCGGAGTTTACAGGGTCAGTTTGCATAATGGCGTCCTGTTTTTTGGGTCTTACGTTTTGGGGAACGTCCACGGTGCGTGGCGCGTGATGAGGAGAAATGTTATTTGCGAGAGCGTTTAAGTTTTGTAAACGGTAAGCGAGCTGGAAAGGACAACAAAATGCCATTTCAAATTTACACTATGCGGTCTAAAGAAGAAACGACCTCAAACTGACATATATCACTAGAACACTATGATAGGGTAGTTGACTAGTTTTTTTTAATTATTTAAATCAATAATTTACGTTACTCAAAATCTATTGCAGAAAGAATTTTATAAATCGGACTAAATATAAATAAGTTAGAAGCCATTCGAATCCTGTAGAAGGGGTAATTGTCAAATGACAGACGACGCAAACTTTGACGTCACTGTGTAAAATGTTCATTATGGTGCACGCCTGCAAGCGAGATAGTGAGATATCCCTACTACGCACCCACTTTTCCTCATACCAACATTTAAAGTCATAAACTGCGGGCACATTTCTGAACCAATTTTGATTTGTTTTAATAAAAGGGTTTCTTTTGCGTATCATTTTCTGTTGCTTATAAAATAATGTATAAAAGTCAATATAGGAAACTACCGTATTATGGTTAATTACACTGACTGATCCCAGAACGAGAATCGAACCATATGAACACGCTATATGTAGATAATAATATAATAATACCAGCCCTGTATTATATACGTCCCAGTGCTGGGCACGGGCCTCCTCTACTGAATGAAAGGGGTTAGGCCTTAGTCCACCACGCTGGCCTAATGCGGGTTGGCAGACTTCACATACCAGAGAAATTCTTATGAAATATTCTCAGGTATGCAGGTTTCCTCACGATGTTTTACTTCACCGTTAAAGCAAGTGATAATTAATACACACATAAATTAGAAATGTCAGAGGTGTATGCACTTGGGGCTGGTTTCGAACCTGCGACTTTCGTCTCGACAGTCCATACCACTCCCCGCTGAGCTATCACTGTTTTTGCTATAAGTAGACTACCTGATAATCAAAATACCACTGGATTTTCACTTACGTTTATGTCATGTTCTGCATTACAAGGTAGAGATTGAGTGTCCTGCGTTGAAACGCTTTGTTGATGATGAACGGTAGGCAGAGACCATTTGTCTGACTTCTCACTAAAACAAACGAAACATAAGCTCACGTATTTATAACCGAAGGGGTAGGCAGAGGTGCAACGCTGTAGACATTCTCGAGTATTTTTTTTACTTCAAACCGAAACACAGCAGCGCTCACACACTGTTACTTGGCGGCAAAAGTAGACAAAGCGGTGGTACCAACCCAGCCGCCCTCTCGCGTATGAGTAAACACCGTTATGTTTTGGTTTGAAGGACATTGAAGCCAGTGAAATTACTGGACATTATGAGACTTGCGACTTATGTCGCGGGGTGACGAACGCAAATCAGTGCCATGCAGTGCTTTGTAATCCAAAGTTCAGTGTGGTGTTGCTTCTGTTTATGGGCAGGCGTGGCGCTTTCCATCAGGCGAGCGACCTGCTCGTTTCGTAATTCAGAATAGTAAAAAATATACAATATGTAACAAAACCATGTCGGGTGTTTTAACTGTGATATCAGAAACTCGCATACGAAATTTGGACTCTAAAAATAATCATATTTAATTTTAAACCGTAAATTAATTTATTGTTTGTAAATCGTATTTCGATTGATCACCTCTGCAAAAGGGATGACTTGAAGCCAGAACGAGATAGCATGTTGCGGCATCCACGTACATCAAACGTGGCTCGCCCCCGGCTTCGCCAGAAATTCAGATGTAAATATTTTTTTTAAACATGTTCTTTTTTCTAAGCTAATATCTCGCTTCTGTTTTTTTTTTATTGAACTATTTTTATCAATCTGTCTATATGTCTATCTTCACGACCTAGAAAGGGCCGACAGGGTTTTTTTAGATACTGTATATTTGGTAAGTAGCATTTACTCAGCGGTGGTGACGCAGGCGCTTAATATTAAATAAATAAATAAATACACCCAACAGTCACACACATAGTCCTGACCCCACACTAGGTAAACCTGTATCGTGGGTATCAGCAACTACGAGCGACTTGCGGTCCCACAACACCCAGACCCGAGACAAATATTTGTGAATCAGACAAACATTTGTCTAGGTGCGGGAATCGAACCCATGTTTCGCAACCGGCTACTCGCCCGCTGCGCCACGGAGGCTGTCAAATTGTCCATATTGTCTTACCAGTTCTCTTCCTTCTTCGGCTCCCTGTATTTGATGGTGCGACTCTTCCTTATGACCATCACTGTGCCATCGGGGTTCAGCTTGGGAAGGTTCTGTGATGGCAGTGCGTCTTTGCTTAATGTCTTCCATTGTCCTGGAATAGGGAAATGTATATGTTTTATAAGTGTAGTGTACGCTGTAGACTCTTGTCTACAGCATGACTGGACCGGCTCGACCGGGTTGTTACCACTGTCGTCAGAAAACGGATCTGGACTGAGACTGTTTCGTTTCGTACGGTGTGCGGGATTTTTACATACAGATGCACTCACGCCTATATAAAGCCCGGAAGGAGTAGGGAGAGGTGTAATCAGTACACCCACATTTCGCCGAGCTCCGTCCTATGATATGATAGGGGACGAGCCTATCGGCATACCAGGCACAAATTCCAGACTCCGGGTTGATACCGAGCATTTTCGTAACAGAAACACCCAATACCACTTTACCCGACCCGGGGATCGAACTCGAGACATCAGCGTTAGCCTCAATCCTAACGCATTCGCATTACAACTATTAATATTTTATATTTAAATTATGTAACAAAATGCACAGTTCGCAGTTGAATTTTACTCATTTTCCCTTTGAACAAGTACAGGGGAATACCATTGAGGAAAATTGCCAAATATAATGGCTGGAATGACGTTAATAAAAACTTTTCCTTAGCTACTGTCATTGCAATAAAACAAAGCATAAAAAGTATTATACATACATACGAACTCACGCCCAAAACAGATGTCAAATGTGAATTTATGCCCCATTAATTATATTAAATTAAAATTTACAGAGACTCAATATCATTTATGCATATCATAAATTGTTCAGGTTAAGGTATGTACATTTTAATATTAATTGCATTATGTAATAAAACGTTATAATATAAAAGTAAAATAATGAAATTAATAATAATTAGCCTTTTTACGTACGACGCAAACCGTCCCCGACCCGGGGGAAAGGGGGAGTTTTTTTTGCATAGGCCGGCAAACGAGCAAGTGGGTCACCTGATGGTAAGTGATCTCCACCGCCCATGTACGCCCACAATACCAAAAGAATCATGGGTGCGTTGCCGACCTTAAAGGAAAGGGATAATTAAGGAGTTGGAAAGGGCAGGGGGTTGGGGCCTCCGGTTATTTCACTCACCGTACGAAACGCAGCAGCAAGCTACTACTTTACGCCGGTTTTCTGTGAGACAGTGGTAATGACCCGGACGAGCCGACCCATTCACGCTGTAGACAAAAGTGTCTACAGCGTGGCTCAACCACTAAAAAAAATATGTCTGACTCACCAGCCTTTTGACCCCAGTTGTAGTCGGTATAACAGCATAGGGATTTTTCGGTTACCGACCCGACCCCAGCGGTCGTTCAGACAACTAATCATTATTAATTTCATTATTTTACTTTTATATTATAACGTTTTATTACATAATGAAATTAAATTGAAATATACATAAATTATATAGTTTCTGTAAATTTTAATGTAATATAATTAATGGAGCATAAATTCACATTTGACATCTGTTTTAACGAATCGAGTATTAAGTGTCAACTTTGTAAATAATTTCTAGGAACTGCGATTATTTTTTAAATAATATTTTTGGTGATTGCCTCTTAGGCGCAGTTGTAATGCGTACACGGTACGACTGTTATGCTGAGGTCTCGGGTTCCGGGTCCTCAATCCCCGGGTCGGATAAAGTGATATTGGGTTGTTCTATTATGAAATGCTTAGTATCAACCCGAAGTCTGGAATTGTGCCCGATATAGTGATAGGATGAAAATTCGCCAAAAATCTTTATAAAAAAAAGCAATTTTGGGTCAGTTACACCAATAATTGAGCATTAAACTGCAATAGCACATACTCAAAATGATGTTTTTTTTTTTTTTTTTTTTTTTTTTATTAGATTGAATGACAAGACGAGCAGGTCGCTCGCCTGATGGTAAGCGCCACGCCTGCCCATAAACAGAAGCAACGCCACACAGAACTTTAAATAAAGCACTGCATGACACTGGACTGCGCTCGTCACCCCGAGACATAAGGTGTTAAGTCTCATAATGCCCAGTAATTACACTGGCTTCAATGTCCTTCACACCGGAACACAACAGTGCTTACACATTGTTGCTTGGCGGCAGAAATAGACAAAGCGGTGGTACCAACCCAGCCGGTCTCTCGCAAACGAGGGACCTGCCACCTTGTAATGTTATTTTATTTTTAACCGACCTCAAACAAGGAGGAGGTTCTCAATTCGACGAGTATTTGTTATGTATGTTCATCGATTTCTCTGCCAATAGGGTAGTTGACTAGATTTTTTTTATTATTTAAATCAATAAGTTACGTTACTCAAAATCTATTGCAGAAAGAATTTTATAAATCGGACCAAAAATAAATAAGATAGAAGCCATTCAAATCCTGTAGAAGGGGTAACTGTGAAATAACAGACGACGTAAACTTTGACGTCACTGTGTAAAATGTTCATTATGGTGCACGCGTGCAAGCGAGATAGTGAGATATCCCTACTACGCACCCACTTTTCCTACCAACATTTAAAGTCACATAGGGCTCATTTCTGAACCAATTTTGATTGTGTTTTAATAAAAGTGTTTCTTGTGCGTATCATTTTCTGTTGCTTATAAAATAATGTATACAATTCAATACAGGAAACTACCATATTGTGTTATTGTATTGGATATTTACATGCCACAGCAGTAAAAATAAAAAAGCTTTAACAAAACTTAAGAATATAGGTCTCTTTTTGAGTCGGTGCAATTGCATTTAATCGGCACTGGTACAGACTGCAAAAAGACCTATAGAAATTGTTATTTTTGACATAAGTGTTATTTTTTTAAGTACATTTTTATGTTTTGTTAGCAAAATTTGTAAATGTACACTACTAGACCGGCTGTTTAGAAGTAAAATTGCGTCACATAACGCGGGAGTTTGACAGCTCACAAACAGAGAGCGCTATAGGGGTTCTAGTTGAGATTAAGCGAGATGATAATATTGAGTTACGGTCAATTGACCGTAACTTAGTGGTACAATTTTTATGTACCGCGCAGCTTGTCTAGTAGTATACATTAAAGTTTTTGTTTTAATTTAAATGTTTTAGTTAATTGAAATTTTTCGTATCGAGTGAAGCGATGTGAAATTATTAATGTATAACAAATGTAAAACTTTATAAATAACTATGACTGAACTTTGTGACCCACATGTGACAAGGGATTTCCCTATAACTTTATCATTATGAATGTACGAAATAATATCAGCATAGTAAAAACCCGTAACAAGGCAATGTATGATACGAATGTTTAATTATTTACTTACTTTTAACCGACTTCAAAAAAGTGCATACACCTCTGACTTTTCTAAGTTATGTGTGTATTCATGTTAATGATCAGTTAAGGAAACATCGTGAGGAAACCTGCATACCTGAGTATTCTTCATAAGAATTTCGAAGGTATGTAAAGTCTGCCAATCCGAATTAGGCTAGCGTGGTGGACTAAGGCCAAACCCTTCTCATTCAGTAGAGGAGGCCCGTGCCCAGCAGTGGGACATGGATAATACAGGGCTAGTGACAAAAATATACAATAAGGGAGGGAATTTTGTTTGTCGACACTCCTTGGGGATAAATAATATATACACACTCACACCCGTACTCCCTGAAGGGGTAGGCAAAGGTGTAACTAGTACACCCACATTTAGCCGAGCGCATCTCCGTCCCATGATGTGATAGGGGGCGAACCTATCGCCATACCGTGCACAATTCCAGACTCCAGGCCAGAGCATTTCGTAATAGAAAAACCCAATATCACTGTTATCGAACCCGAGACCTCAGCGTCAGCCTCAGTCGTAACGCGTACGCATTACAACTGCGCCACCGAGGCAACCGAAAATATAAAACAAATGAAATATATAAAAACAAATATACGGGACGAATTCAAAGTCTAACGTACTCTACTAGACGGGCTGTTTAGAAGTAAAATTGCGTCACATAACGCGGGAGTTTGATAGCTCACAGACAGGGAGCGCGATAGGGGGTCTATTTGAGACTAAGCGAGATGGTAATATTGAGTTACGGTCAATTGACCGCAATTTAGTGGTACAATTTATATATACCGCGCAGCTTGTCTAGTAGTATACATTAAAGTTTTTGGTCGACCTCGAGCGTTTTAACATCGATTAAAAAGTGTGTCAACACTTTTTAATATTTAATGTTCACAAATTATTATAATGATTTTGCAAATGCTACATAACTGGTTAGCTAAGATTCCAAAATGCGCTCAATACTTTGAACTTGCAAATATAACAAATCAATTGTATATTGACATTGTTTTGAATATAATATTAATGATTTCAACATATAGCAGTGATAGCTCAGCGGGGAGTGGTATGGACTGTCGAGACGAAAGTCGCAGGTTCGAAACCAGCCCCAAGAGCATACACCTCTGACTTTTCTAAGTTACGTGTGTATTAATTGTTAATTATCACTTGCTTTAACGGTGAAGGAAACATCGTGAGGAAACCTACATACCTGAGAAGTTCTCCATAAGAATTTCAAAGGTATGTGAAGTCTGCCAATCCGCATTAGGCCAGCGTGGTGGACTACGGCCTAACCCCTCTCATTCAGTAGAGGAGCCAAAAAGCGCTAATTGACGTATAGAGGGTCTTAAAAGGCTGTGCGGTACAAATAAATTGCGCACTAAGTTACGGTCAATTGACCGCAACTCATTTGGCCGCTCACGAGCGAGCGAAAAGAACAATTGTTGTTTCAATAACTACAAACGTTAAATTCGATAAACTAACACGAAATTGTTTATTGTGATCCATTGTTATTATTTATATATATAAGTCATTTGATTTGATGTTATTTTAGGTAAATACTAATAATAAAATTTAGGGGTGGACCACCCTTAACATTTAAGGGGATGAAAAATAGATGTTGGCCGATTCTCAGACCTACCCGATATGCACACAAAATTTCATACAAATCAGTCCAGCCGTTTCGGAGGAGTATGGGAACGAACATTGTGACACGAGAATTTTATATACAAGATATTTATTTGTTTGACATGACAGTCTCTGTGGCGCAGTAGGCAAGTGGCCGCGGGTTCGATTCCCGGAGGCCAAATTCCTCTTCCCCTTCCGAATCCCGTAATAATCCCCTTCCGAATCCCTTAATCATCCCTTTCCTTTAAGATCGGCAACGCACCCATGATTCTTCTAGTATTCTTCTAGGATGTTCATGGTCGGTGATCATTTACCATCAGGTGACCCACTTGCTTGTTTGCCGGTCTCGGCTATAAAAAAAAGACAAAGTATTGCATATTCAAGTGTTCATTATGCACCTATACAAATGACACATGAGACGTCGCATTTCGTACCAATTATATAAATAATGAAAGGACAGTCTCTCCGTGGCGCACCGAAGAGGAGCCGGCTGTGAAACGAGGCCGCGGGTTCGATCCCCGCACCGAGGCAGAAGTGTAACTAGTACACCCACATTTAGCAGAGATTTCTTTAATGGATTAGGCCGGCAAATGGGCAAATGGGTCACCTGATGGTAAGTGATCTCCACCGCCCATGTACGTCCACAATACCAAAAGAATCATGGGTGCGTTGCCGACCTTAAAGGAAAGGGATAATTAAGGCATTGGGAAGGGGAGGGGGTTTGGACCTCCGAATATGTCACTCACCGTACGAAACGCAGCAGCAAGCTGCTACTTTACGCCGGTTCTCTGTGAGACAGTGGTAACGACCCGAACGAGTCAGTCCTTACATACTGTAGACAAAAGTATGTACAGCGTGGCTCTACCATTCAAAATAAATGAATGGCTGTAATTTTAAAAGTTTAAGGAGTTTATTACCGACCCATGATAGGGGGCGAACCTATCGTCAAATCGGGCCCAATTCCAGACTCCGGATTTATACTAAGCGTTTCATGATAGAAAACCCCGATATCACTTTACCCGACCCGAGAATCGAACCCAGCACAACAGTAGTACTGCGTACGCATTACAACTGCGCCACCGAGTTGTACTGTGGTGTGTTCTACAAATATTTGATTCGGGTCTGGGTGTTGTGGATTGACAAGTCCCTCGTAGTTTCTGATACCCACGATACAGGTTAACCTAGTGCGGGGTCAGGACTATGTGTGTGACTGTTGGACGTGTGCCTATTTATTATTTCTTTATTTAAATAAATTATCAAGGTGTGAGCAACGATAGTTCAGAGGGGAATGGTACGGACTGTGGAGACGAAACTGGCAGGTTCGAAACCAGCCTCAAGAGCAACACGTCTGACTTTTCTCAGTAACATGCAAAGTCTTTAATGTATACTACTAGACAAGCTATGCGGTACATAGAGATTGTACCACTAAGTTGCGGTAAATTGACCGTAACTCAATATTACCGTCTCGCTTACTCTCAACTAGAACCCCTATCGCGCTCCCTGTCTGTGAGCTGTCAAACTCCCGCGTTATGTGACGCAATTTTACTTCTATACAGCCCGTCTAGTAGTACGTTAAAATCTTTGGTAACATGTGTATTAATTGTTAATTATCGCTTGCTTTAACGGTGAAGGAAACATCGTGAGGAAACCTGCAAACCCGAGATGTTCTCCATAAGAATTTTGAAGGTATTTAAAGTCTGTCAATCTGCATTAGGCCAGCGTGGTGGACTAAGCCCTAACCCCCCTCACTTCAGTAAAAGACGCCCGTACCAACATACACACACAGACACTCATCGACTTGACTCACGCTAAGAATTTTTGTTATCATTATTAATAATAGGGTAGTTGACTAGATTTTTTTTATTATTTAAATCAATAAGTTATGTTACTCAAAATCTATTGCAGAAAGAATTTTATAAATCGGACCAAAAATATATAAGATAGAAGCCATTCAAATCCTGTAGAAGGGGTAATTGTCAAATGACAGACGATGCAACCTTTGACGTCACTGTGTAAAATGTTCATTATAGTGCACGCGTGCAAGCGAGATAGTGAGATATCCCTACTACGCACCCACTTTTCCTCATACCAACATTTAAAGTCATAACTGCGAGCACATTTCTGAACCAATTTTGATTGTGTTTTAATAAAAGGGTGTCTTTTGCGTATCATTTTCTGTTGCTATTTGCTATAACACTATTGGTTTCTCAAGACACAGACTCCGCCTAATTTGAGAACCCCTGGCAAATTTATTGTATCATTATTTAATTAAATAGAGTTTCTATTCATATTTTTTAAGTGAATACTTCTTTAGCATCGTTGTGATTTGAAAGTCAATGAAACGAAAAAGCGACAGTAAAAAGAGACAGACACATAAATTCATAAGATTTAACGCGGGAGAAAATTAGATAGGAAGCATTATACAGTTGTGCGCGCATGCGTAGTACAAAGCTTGAGAAAAGGCATCACAACAACCGTGGTGTTTTGTATACGTGTACGTATTATACGTTTGTAGAGTTTTTTTTTATCATTTTTATAATAAAATTCTTCATTGTATCATTTATCGAAAATGTAAGCTCTGAGTCTGAATAAATATATTTAATGTATACGAATAAAATGTAAAATAATTATCAAACTTTGTATCACTATGATCTAATGATTAGTAATCTAAAACCTGCAATTATCCTCTTCCCGAAATTTTACATTCGTCTCATTATCTTGAAGCCAACATCTTTGAAGGTTTCCCTTCTACCACGTGTGAATTGCACACATGATTTTTTTTATTTTTATACCAAGCAGTGGTACAGCACGCCTTGGTATGCTACTTATTATGCATAGTTTAAATTACATATTAAAAAATAATTCAATATTTGTTAAACAAGTTTAAGCGACTTCGTGCACATTTGGCATTTAGATTTAAGGAAGTTTAACTAAAGAATACATAATTAAACCGCATAGTGCATCCGCGGCAGACTTGGTGTCCGCGACCACGCTGATCAACTCTGACGCCCGGTTTCTGAAAAGCTGATCAATGGTAAATTAACTAATCAAATGTCAAATCTCATGTCAATCGAGTTGCTAGAAGCGTGATCAACACCTTTGATTTAACACACATGTAGTTAACATAACTTTCAAATTAATATGAAAAATCGTATGTCAAACGCTTACCAAAGATACATCAAATATTATATTTAAACTAGCTGTTGCCCGCAGCTCCGCCCGCGTGCATGACTATTTCCAGGATTAAAGTAGCCTAGCGCGCGCATCAAGCGAGTTCCGATTAGAAACGCGCTTGACAAAAATACTAATGTCGCTATTAAAAAATAAGGGTTGATCGTAGAGGGTTGAAAATTTAGGGTTGTATGTATTTTTAATGCTGTATCATAAAAAAATAAAAACAAGAAATTTTGTCTAAAAAATAAAAATTAGGGGTGGACCACCCTTAACATTTAGGGGGATGAAAAATAGATGTTGGCCGATTCTCAGACCTACCCGAAATGCACACAAAATTTCATACAAATCGGTCCAGCCGTTTCGGAGGAGTATGGGAACGAACATTGTGACACGAGAATTTTATATACAAGAAGATAACACTAAATAATGGTGTAACACCCAGTTTCTGAAAGGCTGATCAAATCAACATTTAACTAACACTACTTTGATTTGACGTCACTGTCAAACCGATTCGAGTTGCTGAAACGTTATTTAGTGAAAAAATTAATAATATTTGATTTCTCTTTAGTAATAGCCACTAGTGGGAACTATGATGAATTAAAATTAATTATATGGTTTATTTTATTTCATAATAATAGAATATGAAATAAGTTTTCAAGCGATTCTTTTCTTTACGATGAATTACTAGTTTGACACTTCGACGATAGTAATTTTATACGAATTCGAAAACTGTGAACGTATTTGTAACTCATACTAGGCCTACAGGTCTGATATCCACTGCCGATGTACAGCAACTATGCCGGAAGAATCATGAACGCCTTGATGACTTGGTTAAGGGATTGGGTAGGGATGGAGGAGTGTAACGCCCGATTTCTGAAAGGCTGATCAATGTTAAATTAACTAATCAAATGTCAAATAACATGTCAAGTCGAGATTGAGTTGCTAGAAGCGTGATTAACACCTTTGATTTAGCACACATGTTAGCTAACATACTTTCAAGTTAATATGAAAAATTGTATGTCAAACGGACCAAATATTATATTTCTTTTCACTCAATAACGTTTCAGCAACTCGAATTGATTTGACAGCGATGTCAAATCAAAGTTCTGTTAGTTGAATGTCGATTTGATCAGCCTTTCAGAAACCGGGCGTAAGTGGGTCACAAGCATCTCAGGGCCAAAGTGAACCTCACCTGCACGCGAAACTTGGTTCCGTTGCGGATTGTGGGGGGTCAGACGGTGGGTCGCCCCATATAATACCAAATCAACTGTCAAATCACAATGACCTTATCAAGCCGGGATAACGCCTGGCAGAAAAAAAGGAAAAAAATTGGACTATTTTTAAATATATATCATAGGCCGGCAAACGAGCAAGTGGGTCACCTGATGGTAAGTAATCTCCACAGTCCATGTACACCCACAATACCAAAACAATTATGGGCTTGTTTTCCGACCTTAATTAAGAGATTGGGAAGGGGACTGCTTCGGTGGCGCAGTTGTAATGCGTACGCGGTAGTACTGCTGTGCTGACATCTCCAGTTCGATCCCTGAGTCAGGTAAAAAATAATATTGGGTTTTTCTATTTCGAAATGCTCAGTATCAGTCCGTCTGTCTGGAAGTCTGGAATTGTGCCCGATATGGCGATAGGCTCGCTCCCTATCACATAATTGGACGGAAATAAGCTCGGCGAAATGTGGGTGTACTGGTGAGTGAATACTTATTTATGGGAAGGGGGAGGGGAATTCGGCACTCCGGATATCTCACCGTACGAAACGCAACAGCAAGCTGCGACTTTACGTCGGTTTTCTGTGAGACAGTGGTAACAACCCGGTCGAGCCGGCCCATTCATACTGTAGACAAAACTGTCTACAGCGTGCTTCTGCCGCACAAAACTCATTTGCTTCGGCCATTGTTATAAAAAAAGTTATTTTACATACAGGGGTATTCTTATCGTGAGAAGGAAAAATCTTCAACCGCAAAATATATGAGTAATAAATAAACTGACATTTTTGCTAAGCATTTTTGTCAAATTCTATGGTAATTATGGACATTGATTAATAATAATAATAATACTAGCCTTGTATTATATACATCCCACTGCTGGGCACGGGCCTCCTCTACTGAATCAGAGGGGTTAGGCCTTAGTCCACCACGCTGGCCTAATGCGGGTTGGCAGACTTCACATACCTTCGAAATTCTTATGAAGAACTTCTCAGGTATGCAGGTTTCCTCACGATGTTTCCTTCACCGTTAAAGCAAGTGATAATTAACAATTAAACATAACTTAGAAAAGTCAGAGGTGTATGCACTTGGGGCTGGTTTCGAACCTGCGACTTTCGTCTCGACAGTCCATACCACTCCCACCTGAACTATAACTGCTTGTCAGCATTACTTATTATTAATATATTTTTATTAGCTTGAATGACGAGACGAGCAGGTCGCTCGGCTGATGGTAAGCGCCACGCATGCCCATAAACAGAAGCAACACAACACAGAACTTTGAATTATAAAGCACAGCATGACACTAGACTGCGCTCTTCACCCCGAGACATAAGATGTGAAGCCTACCCATTAATTTCACTGGATGAAGCCAGTTCTTCAAACCGGAACAAAATTATGATTTATATATTTTATTATTATTTTCTTATTCTTCGAATTTAATAAATTATTTTATATGCAACAGAAAATACTACTAAATCTAAACCTTATTGTTAAAACACAATCAAAATTGGTTCAATAATAAACCTGTAATTTCAATAAGAGCAGTTGTAATGTGTAATGTGGACTGAGGCTGACGCTGAGGTTTCGTGTTCGATCCCCAAGTTGGGTAAGTGGTATTGGGTTTTTCTATTATGAAATGCTCAGTATCAGCCCGGAGTCTAGAATTTGTGTCCGGGATGGCGATAGGCTCGCCCCCTATCACATCGGGGGACGGAGATACCCTCGGCGAACTGTGGGTGTACTAGTTGCACCTCTGTCTACAGGCGTGAGTGCGTATGTATGTATGATAAAAAAAAATACATTAAAATGTCTCTAAGGCCACTATTCCACTATTGTATAAAAATCCTACTTCTATAGCTCATAGATAGATATATGAGAAATGTATGACAGTGTAATAGCAACATAAACTTCATATTGTCTATGATCATATTTCTATGGTCCTATTTCATGGCATGCAGCATGCATATATAACGTCATATACATATATATGATGCAAATATGATACTGGCGTAACACTATAATATTGCGTTTGTGTCTGCTACCATTACCCTGGAATAATAAAACAACTGCCCAATATCCAAATTCAAGACAGTATAAACTAAGCATGCAACCTTGCCAATAGTGGCTTTGCAAACTCTGTTATTGGCAGAATCATTGTTGCCTTGATGGAAGACATAAAAAAAAAAGTGCTTCAGTAATGCCCACTGTTCGGTACAATGCACGCCATTTTGCCACCATAACATATTGTCATGTTTTTGTTATAATTATTTTTTATTTTTGTGATAGATAAGATCTTATCTTATGGCCGTTCCCTATATTCTGTCTGTCTCTAGTTTTGCTATACCGGCGATAGAAAATGTTATCTATTTTCCGTTTTACCGTCCCAATAAACTTACTAATGATAGGTAATCCTATTCTTCATTGCTGTCTACCGATGAGAGGACTGATAGCTGACTACAGATATACAACACTATGAAAATGACAGTTCAAGCGTCCCAATATTTTTTATGTGCTATCTGTCGATAAAGTTATTTAGTTTTTTCTTTATCGGTAGATTTTGACCGATAAACAGATATCCTCGGCTGTAAAAAACGAAATAAATAACGCATTTTGAAGAAATAGCCATGAGTATACAAAGCTTACATGGCACCTGCACTGCAATACAAAAAACTAAATAAATTATGTAAAAATCTAAAAGAAAATATAAAAAAATCTAAAATTCCCATAAATAAAAATAATGCACCGTTTTGATAATTAAATTAAGTGCAAGAGACATATAAATATTTGTTAATGCGAACAAAATAATTCCCCACTTCAGTAAAATCCCCCAAATTCGCTTGGGATTTTCGTTCAAAGGACTTGTATTCAGAGCCGTAATGTATTGACAGTAAAACGTTTCGTTATTACATTGTGTTTTGCAACATAATAAGTATTTCTCGTTATTATTATTTCATTAACAGTGGTAAAAAATAAGAATTATAGATAAATGTTAAATTAAAACTTATATTTCTAATCTAAATCATATCTTCATATTTTCTAACATAAATTAAACAATAGTTCCTCTTTCTCAGCTTGTAAGAACATAACGCACAAGAGGGTCCAGATAGACTGCCTATCTATTGCTATCATAGTATCCGACGTGCATATCTAAAAAATAGGGACGATTCCAAGCAGTAGATAGAACAATACGGATTGACGATAGCTATCTATCGTGAAATTGAAGATTAATATTGGGAACGGCCATTAATTGTACTCTTGTGTGATGGTGTGGTGTGCAATAAATGATTTCTATTCTATTCTATTCACTGGTCTAAGAAGAAGCACCAAAACAGTCATTACCTTTATATAGCTCTTTGGATATGTAATAAGTAATTGGCTGAAACTTTCACAGAGTATGTGTCAATTTGCGAGAGGCCGGCTGGGTTGGTACCACTGCTTTGTATATTTCTGCTGCCAAGTAACAGTGGGTAAGCACTGTTGTGTTGCAGTTTGAAGGACATTGATGCCAGTGAAATTACTGGGCATAATGAGACTTAACATCTTATGTCTCAGGGTGTCGAGCACAGTCCATGCCATGCTTTGTAATTCAAAGTTTTGTGTGGTGTTGCTTCTGTTTATGGGCAGGCGCGATGCTTCTTACCATCAGGTGAGCGACCTCCAAGTCACGTCATTCAAGCTAACAAAAAAATTGCAAATTTTTGATAAATACACCCAACAGTCACACACATAGTCCTGACCCCACACTAGGCAAACTTGTATTGTGGGTATCAGGAACTACAAGGGACTGACAATCCCACAACACTCAGACCGAATAAATTTTTAGTAATAAAAACAAAAAGTTTACATTTATGGGAGTGTGATACACTCACACTGGACAGGTTTTCTGTTTACATGGTGTCACAAACAAAACCTAATGTGTTTTTTGTTTTTTCTTTGTGTCTGTACAAAAACAAATGTGTTCATATGGGATAATATTTACATTTCTAACAAGATTCTTATTATACAAAAATGGTTAAATTATTTTAGATACAATCAACAATAAGCACCCAATTATACCTATCTAATTTGTTTATAAACTAATGATAATTTGCATACAATTTGGTGTGTTTAAACCATATTTATGGGAAATTGATTTCGGAAGATATTTTATGATATACTCCTACATCAGCAATAACAAAGACGATGTTTTGAACGCTCCATTACTTCAAATTTGGCGACGTGCGTTCAAAAACTACTTTTATACCCCATGACGTAGGAAAAAAGTTAAAAACGCAAGAGAAATGAGTCAGAGCGCGGCGAGCGAGCGCACAACGCGATTAACTTAAGGGAAAACCCAAACTACCTTTATTCTTACCCATTGTAGTCACATTATAGTCGGCCTGCGTGAAATGGAGGCTGCATACTTTAGAATATTTTGTGAAAGGCTTCCCGCGCTTAAGTATTTCGTTCCATTTGTCCGCCATGATCACGTCCCGCGGGAATCTGTGGAACTTTACATTCTTCGTCTTGCCGGCTAAAGACGTACACTGTGGGACTGTACAATAATAACCCATGTTTTGGTAACTTTATGTTGTTGTCACACGTAAAATGTCACTTCCTGGACTAAGCGCATCGGACGAACACTTCACTGGACGTTATATAAATTGTTATTGTACTATTTGTGTGCAATCTTTATCACGTTGTACGAAAAAAATGGAATCATCACACAATAGCCTTGAAACGTTTGACATGTATCACCTTTTTCCCTTCCAACTTTTTTTGAAAAAAAAATGGCCACTCTCACGACATAGACAATATTCGCAAAATTATTAAATCATGCAATCGATTGTAGGTTTATTACAAATTATAAAAATAATTTATTTAGTTTGGTTTTACACGGCCCTGTATATACCGTGTTTTCTACGTTGATGACTGGTAGGTACTATTTTATATTTGTTAATTGTTTAGCATTTCCTACAGTGTGACCAACGTAAGCCTGTTAGAATTTAGAAAACTGCCAAATGCTGCCAAAATATAGTTTAATATTCACTCAACGAGTACATTATAATCTATGATAAAAAAATCCTGTGAATTTATAAGTTTAAACCCTCGCAAACCATCAATTGATTGCTTAGGCTGTATGAATCAACGTTCCTTTGCCTAACGTGCACAAATTTATTAAGTGTCAGTAGTGATACCGATTTATCAACGGTGTTCGTATGGTTAAGTAAATTAGTTGAACATATTTTACCAATGCACATATCTTTAGATAAAAAAATAATAGACACCTACTTCCGATTCTTGTTCCTGTGCACCGAGAGCCACAGAACCTGTACATCGGATTGTACAGATTGTAACAGAAAATGTAATTTTTAGAGTTTCTCAGCCCATTCCAAAAAGACGCTATTCGTGATCTTATAATAGTGAAGAAGTGTGGAACCCCTGCATTAGCAAGCATACTTGACGCGCTACAAAATAGAGGCATTTTCTTATGGATACGATAGGCGTTGCTGAACGATTTCTGTCTGTATATCCGATCTAGCATGCATAAATCCAAAGGCAATTTAAGCGTTATTATTAGAGATGAATAATCTCAATAGTAGTCTGTTGGTAATTTGCCTTAAACAAAGTTATTTTATCATCTTCGCTGAATCTGGCGAATCTCCTAGCAAGCATATTTCATCTGATGGCGAGATTCCGCTTATCGCGGTCGATGTCATTATCATATCATCACTTAGATCTTCTGTGATAATATGCTCAAGGTATTGAAGTAAGATAACTCTTGAATTGGCCAAAAATACGGCTCCACTTACTTACCTACACATGCAAAGGTAACACTCATACACGCACAAAAAATTAAAATTATGATTGAACTTTATTTCATAAAAGTTATAGTCTAACTAATAGATTACTAGATTGAGATACGACGTTCTGCACCACGCAAAAAATAAAACGCATTTAGTGTCAACTAGAGATCATGAATTGATGTAATAACGAGCTGCACAGACTTCTCGCTCTCTTGCTTGAAGTTTTGGTGACCATGACCAACCATAGACAATTTTTATAAGTAGCAACACAAAAAGTTTCTGTTTTGCTAAATGTCGGCTCGCTTTTGTTGAGTGTATTTCGCGAAGTTTTATCTGATTTTGATTTAATAATATACTTTTTGCCGTGTTTATTACCATAGGAACAAGTGAGATATGTTTAATAGTGTATAAAACAAGATGCCTTACTATTGCACGGTCCCGCGGTGTACATCTATGGCGGGGAAAGCGAAAAATGTATCGTTCCATCAGTTTCCCCGGGACGAAGAGCTTGCGAAATTGTGGAATAAAATACTCAAAAGAGGCAAACCCTATACTAAGTATTCGAAAGTGTGTAGTTTACACTTCAAACCAGACGATTATACAATAACTAATGTTGGAAAAAATAAAGGTAAATATTTGTAACTAATTAAACGGACACGTTTTGTTTTTTCTCTACAGTCGTCGGTACCTTCAGAGATATTACATTGAAAAGTTAAATTTGTGGCGTTAAATCGGTGAATAAATTTATTTAGTTAAATCAACAGTCATTCAATTAAAAATATATCTACTTATTTATGGTACATTTTGTATAACAGTATTGCTTGATTTCATAAAATAAAAACATGATAATTTAATTAAATTCATCATAGACTGTCAATAACATATTGAAATAAAACTAGTTTATACGGATTTTATCGTGGTTTAATTTTTATTTTAGTCCCGACGTTTCGAAAGCTTTTCAGCCTTCGTGGTCACGGGAGAGACTGAGGTGTAGGTCGTATCGAAAAGTAAATGTTACAATGGCTACCTTCATTTTAAAAACATAACATTAATAACAACATTAATAATACATACATATGCACTCACACCTATAATTCCCGAAGGGGTAGGCAGAGGTGCAACTAGTACACCCACATTTCGCCGAGCGTATCTCTGTACCATGATGTGATAGGGAGCGAGCCTATCGCCATACAGGGCACAAATTCCGGACTCCGGGCTGATACTGAGCATTTCGTAATAGAAAAACCCAGTACCACTTTACCTGACCTGGGGATTGAACCTGAGATCTCAGCGTTAGCTTAATCGTAACGTGTATGCATTACAACTGCGCACCGAGGCAGTCTATTAATAATTTATATTGTAATCAACATTCTGTTCATGCCTATGGTGTGATCATCTTGAGAGTCGACACTCTAGTCCACTCCACTCTTCTGCAGGCATTTATATTGCCAGCTGTAATTGCTCCCACCCTTTCCGACATTACATTGGAGTGTGGGTAGATAGAGCCACAATTATTACTCTATTGACAAAACATTTTTCTGAACATGGTTACATGTGATAGTCAATTCAATCAATACATAATATGGTAGTTGACTAGATTTTTATTATTATTTAAATTAATAAGTTACGTTACTCAAAATCTATTGCATAAAGAATTTTATAAATCGGAAGGCATTCAAATCCTGTAGAAGGGGTAATTGTCAAATGATAGACGACGCAAACTTTGACGTCACCGTGTAAAATGTTCATTATGGTGCACGCGTGCAAGCGAGGTAGTGAGATATCCGTACTATGCACCCACTTTTCCTCCTACCTAACATTTAAAGTCATAACTGCGGGCACATTTCTGAACCAATTTTGACTGTGTTTTAATAAATGGGTTTCTTTTGCGTATCATTTTCTGTTGCTTTTAAAATAGTGTATAAAAAATCAATATAGGAAACTACCCTATTTAATAACAAATTTACTACTTTCAGGTCAATGGAGAACACTCCGGAAAGATGCTATACCTTCACAAAACTTGCCTTCAGACTCCCCAGGTCCATACCAGAGACGTCAGTCGGGGCTGTGGACTGCAAACACTGTTACACCTAATGTTTTAGATCCACAAGTTAGTTTATATAGTTTATGGTTAATTTGGCGTGAAATAGTTCAACTCAAGTGAGGTGATCACCCGTCTGTGCAACTCGCAGACGTCCCCACCATAAATAATACCATAATGGTTAATTTTAGAACATTGCATGTGTACTCCTTTTGTAGGCCACAATTAAGCGCAATGTGTCATCAATAAAAGTATTCTTTCATTCTGCCTCACATTATCCTGGCTTAATACCAGGATGCACCTTCTCGTATCATAGAATTGATGGTATTTAGTATTAATTGGGGCAACCTGTTGTCTGACCCTACAACCTGCAATTGGAAACAAATTTTCTCATTGACATGCCTGTTAATCATCAGAGTGCACCACATGCAGGTGAAGTTGACTTTGGACCGAAGATTTTAGTGGCCCATTTATACTCCATGACAAAAACAGTACACCCTTGCTTCCACCTGCACTTATCCCACTCGCAGTGGGTTCGGCGCAACATGCTTTTTTAATAGATGTTACAAAAAGATTTGGCTTGTAGTTTTTATGACCGACCACCTGCCTGATGTCAATCCCTCTGACGAGAAAACAAGTATTTGAGGATCACACTAACATTTTATCTCGTTGCGGGAATCGAACCCGCGGCGTCTCGATTCACAGCCAGCTACTAGCCCACTGCGCCACGGAGGCTGTCATAAACAGTACATACATACGCAGTAATGCCTGTAATCCCTGAAGGGGTAGGCAGAGGTGTAACCAGTACACCCACATTTCGCCGGGCGTATTTCCGTCTCTTATATGAAAGGGGGCGAACCTATCGCCATACTGGGCTCAAATTCCAGACTCCGGGCTGATACTGAACATTTCGTAATAGAAATACCACTTTACCCGACCCGAGGATCGCCCCCGAGACCTCAGCGTTGGCCTCAATCGTAACGCGTACGCATTACAACTGCGCCACCGACACAGTCAAAAACAGTATATACTAAAAATTTACATGCTTGTTTTCTATACAGATGTGTTTATGCAATGTTGCCTAGATCATTGTGCAACATTGCCACTTTGTCATCCTTTTATTTGTTTTTTTTTTTATAGCTCCAACAGCAAATGGCCCAAGCGATATACATGCAGACTATGCTAGCCATGCAAGCAGCTGGGAAGACGGAGTCTCTTAGTTTGAGCAACAGTGACGGTTGTGATGGTACGCAAACACAAAGCATTATTACAAAACTAGCAATTGCTTGCGGCTGCGGTCAGGTTAAAATCTTTTCCCCGGATGAAAGTATCCTGTGTCGTAAGCCAGGTTATGATTTGCCAAATTTCATCCGAATCTTTTTAGATTTATATTTATAGAATTACTGTCAAGCGGATAAATTATAAATATAAATACTCTTACTTTATCCGATCGAGCGAAGTGAGTGTACCGCGCCAGCGACTGGTTACTGACAGCCACTAGAGTCAATTTATTATTCGAGACTCAGCGAGATATATTTAGTAGTAAGCGATAGCAAAATACCCTAACTCGGTTAAGTAGGATTTTTTATAGCTTCATTCTATATATACTATACTCGATCAAAACCTTATGAGAAATTCCTTGAAAGTACATTTTGTAAATACACGTACACAATAATATATGTCGTATTATGATAAGCAGCGATAGCTCAGTATGGACTGTCGAGACGAAAGTCGCAGGTTCTAAACCAGTCTCAAGAGCATACACCTCTGACTTTTCTAAGTTAGGTGTATATTAATTGTTAATTATCGCTTGCTTTAACGGTAAAAGAAACATCGTGAGGAAACCTGCATACCTGAGAATTTCTCCATAAGAATTTCGAAGATATTGTCTGGCAACCTGTATTAGGCCAGCGTGATGGACTATGGCCTAACTCCTCTCATTCAGTAGAGGCTCGTGCCCAGAAGTGGGACGTGTATAATACAGAGCTAGTAAAAAAAACCCCAACAAAGAAGTACATGATTTAATTCTTATCTTTTCAGGATCTCAAACGAGCACAGACGATAGTGACCAAACAGAAATCGAACCGACATCCTCCCGAACAACCGACAAATTAGAAGCCACGTACAAATGTCAAGATTGCCTAAAGTGCTTCAAAGATCCGGACGTGTTTACCCTACATAAACGGACACATAAAAAAAGAGTAATAGAAAAGGAAAATATCTCATCGACACTACAAGCGAACCCAATTTTAGCGAATTTATTAAAAACAAGATCGGAAAGTTTTGATCTTGAAAATAATTTTGTGACCGCTTTAGCGTTAAATTTTGAATATTTAAAAAACCTGTCCGTATTAAAGGGAGAAGACTGTGATGTAGAATCTAAATTAGTTATCGATGAGACAGTTTAAAGTTGTTTTTTGATAACTTTGCCATTTTTTGTAGTAACTTTGACCATTTTTTACCTTAAAAATGAATTCTAAATAGGTTTTGGTGGCAAAGTTACTATTTAGTGGGTACTTTGTTTTAATTTGTACGGTATCATTAAGGACATTATTTTTACCCCGTGAATTATGAAGATATTAATGCATTCTAGTATTGGCGGTAAGTTTAAAATGTCTTTTTAATTTGAGCAAAGTTACACGAAGGCAAAGCTACCCGAAATTATGGTGTATCAGAGTATGGTCACAATGCGGAAAATGTTTGAAAAGTGGTACATTATGGTAAGTATAGTTTTAATAGTTATTTTTGTGGCGGCCTGCGAGATTGCTGACTTTACCCAGATATCCCAGAAGGAGGGTGATGTGTTTTTTGTAATGAAATTATGGATTTTTTTCTATGATATTTTTTTTATTGTGACATAATTCCAAATTGTACGTTATGTAGTCTCAATGAGCATTATATTGAAATGAAGACTAAATTTAAACTAGGTTTATATGGTTACCATGGTAACTAGTAGATATAAACTTAGTCTAAAGTCACTTAACATGAGTTATTAGGTACTACGTACAACAAGAGCGCTTACCATGTTTGACGTAAATATTAAAAATAAACTTTATTGGTTAGAGGTAAAGTTCATTTTCCATTACCAATATATGTAAACGAAAAACGGTCTAGAAAGGAATGACTTCTACGTAGCGGTGTCCCTCTCGCACACATGGTCGCTGTCCGTATTAGACAAGGACACCGCTACGTATAAGTTTTCTCTTTTGAGACCACTTTTTCGGCATCTGTCAGCCTTTTGTACAATAGTACATACTAATTCTATGACTTTTAAAGTTTTTTTTTTGCAATTGGCAATGACATGCAAAAATACAAATTGATTCAAAATGATTGTACTTTTTATGATTTGTTACATCTTTGCCTATTTTTCTCGGCTTGGTCTATATCTTTGCCGAACAGCTGCAAGTTTCAGTTAGGACATTGAATCCGGTGAAATTACTGGGCATTGTGAGACTTAATACCTTTGTCTCATAACAAGCCAGTGCTGTTTGTAATTTAAAGTTCTGAGTGGCGTTGCTCCTGTCTATTATCAGGCGAGCGACCTGCTCGTCTCGTCATTCTGACTGATAAAAGAAACTTGACTCATTTTGAATTGATTTGAACATTTGCTGTATACGTTTTATAAATGGTCGATAAAATCATCCACGATTCTTCTGATATTGTGGGCATGCATGGGCGGTGGAGGTCATTGACCATCAGGTGACCCACTTGCTCGTTTGCCGGCCTAATGCTATAAAAAAACTTTTTTCTATTATGATGTCAAAAAAACACCTAAAATACTACATTTTAAAAAAATCTTTACATTTCATTTTTTTTTTCATTTAAGGTCCAATGTCAGCGCTAGCGAGCGAATTTCAATTTAATTTTGGTTTTTGAAAAAATACTAATCTGAGAACAAGTTAAGTTTTTTGTCATTTTTTTTAAGGACATTGTAAGCCAAGCCAGTGTAATTACTGGGCATTATGAGATTTAACACCTTATGTCTCGGGGTGACGAGCGCAGTCCAATGTCATGCAGTGCTTTGTTATTTAAAGTTCTGTGTGGCGTTGCTTCTGTTTATGAGCAGGCGTGGCGCTTACCATCAGGCGAGCGACCTGCTCGTCTCGTCATACAAGTTAATAAAAAAAAAATAAGGAAAAATTAACTATAGAAGCAATATTTATAGTTTTCTTTGTTATTATTCCGTGTATACATTGTGATTATTTGCGCAAAATCATTTTTATCCATATTAATCGATGGCTCGAGCTGCAATTTGCAATAAACCAAAATAAATTGATTTTTTTTTATCCTAGCTCGGCAAAGTGACTAGCTACACCTGATGGTAAGTGTAGCGCAATCCAAAAAAACTGTCGACCAACGACAGACGATGTGTCTATCGTAGGTCGGCAGAATTATGCCGGCATGCCTAATTACTTCTTCATACTCTGGATAAAGGACCCCATATTATAGGAAGGAGGGAACACGTGTGCCGGCAAACTATTCCTCAGCTTGATGGTCCGGCAGAAGTAAGATTTAGCGAACTTACTTACTTACTTCTAGCCTAGATGTAGAAGACCACGAAGCTGTGGTTCCGTATACCAGCACGCGTGGTTCTGTTAAGGAAAGACATACTGTTCTGACATTCGACCTTAAATTGAATAAGCAGACCGTCTACTTAATTGTATTCATAATAAGTTAATAGAGTGCTATTTTTTTTTATATCCATTTGTATAAGTGTTACAGTCCCTTTCGCCATATTCGAGTAAAAAATACCAAAAGATATTTCGACTCAATTGTGCACTTGACATATTATGTTCATATACTTTTAATTAAGTATATCTGTAAATTTCTATTGACTGTCTAGGTGGCGCAGTTGTAATGCGTACGCGTTACGACTGAGGTTGACGCTGAGGTCTCGGGTTCGATCCCCGGGTCGGGTAAAGTGATATTGGGTTTTTCTATCACCAAATGCTCAGTATCAGCCCGGAGTCTGGAATTGTGTCCGGTATGGTGAGAGGCTCACCCCCTATCACATCATGGGACGGAGGCAAGCTCGGCGAAATGTGGTTGTAATGTTTACCTCTGCCTACCCCTTCTGGGATTACAGGTGTGAGTGCGTCTGTATGTATATATGCTAATTACTTTTCGAATCAAAATATTTATACATTTGTTTGTAATTTTTGACTATATGATAACCGCGAGGTTTTTTTATTCGATTTATATTATTTTTACTCTTATATGGTGAAAAGTATTATTATTAAAAGTAAATTATACAAATTAACTATTGAATCGAGAGCGGCTTCGATCCCCGAGCATAAACGTTGTATGTGATCAAAAAAATTGAAGCCAGTGAAATTACTGGGCATTATGAGACTTAACAGTTTTATGTCTCAGGGTGACGAGCGCAGTCGAGTCTCATGCTTTGTTATACAAAGCTCTTTGTGATGTTGCTCCTGTTAAAGGGCAGGCGTGGGGTTTATTATCAGACGAACGACCTGCTCGCTTCGTCATTCAAGCTAATAAAAAAACAAATATTTTTGGGTCGGTGTTGTGAGACCGAAAATATCTCGTAGTTGATACCCACGACACAAGACTCGTATCTTGTGGAGTCAGCGCTATGTGTGTGACTGTTGGGTATATTAAGAAAAAAACAAAAAGCACAACTGAAAATTAGTAATTAAGAAAATTATTACAAAAGACTGCGTATCCACCGATTTGTGTAAGATATACGAAAATTAATTCGGCTCAAAATAATTTAAGGGTGCTTTTTATGTGATATTTTAGAATTGTGTACTTGTGTTTGGATTTCGCGTACTCCTAATTGTAAATTCGCTAAAACCCAAGAAAATATCTTGGCTAAAATAAGAGTTTCATCTGAACACAATATTTATGGGCTGTTTCACAATGTGATAGAAAAATAGGAAAGTATAACGCTTTCAGTACACTTGTAGAAGCGTATTTCAAAATTGTACCTCCTGTAAGACTGCTTAATGCCGATTGTAATTTAAATGTTAGTTGTGTATTAGACCCTAAATGTGATAAAAAAACTTTTGTTTTTGCTGATTTGAAAATGTGTGGTTTGTTTTCGGGGTCCGTATAAACCCCATATGACTAAAATTGCTAGTTTTGTTATTTAAAGGTTTTTATTTCGGAGTAATTAATCATATCAACATTTTTATAACAGAAAAAGCTTTTCGGGGAATGCACTAAGGCGAAATTGTATACTGATATTGGTTTCCAAGAAAATTCGCTGTATGAAAAATATAATATGTGACTGAGGTCTCGGGTTCGATCCCCGGGTCGGGTAAGTGATATTGGGTTTTTCTATTACGAAATGCTCAATATCAGCCCGGAGTCTGGAATTTGTGCCCGGTATGGCGATAGGCTCGCCCCCTACCACATAAGGGACGGAGATACGCTCGGCGAATTGTGGATGTACAGGTTACACTTGTGCCTACCCTTTCAGTGATTACAGGCGTGCGTATGTATGTAGATTATAATTTCTATTTTAGTATTTCATACACCGGTACACATTTATTAATTTGTTACATAAAATTATCCCCCATAGTGCCTTAGTGTAAGTTATTGTAAAATAATTGAGATTTTAGTGTTTTAAGTCTTGGTGAATATCAAGCTCAAAATGCTGTACACTGTTAGAGTTTGGAATACAATATTCCTTAGTCCATCTAATCTTTATATATATAATTAGCTGTTGCCCGCGGCTACGCCCTTGTGAATGCCTATTTCCAGGATTAAAGTAGCCTAATGGGCGCATCAACCGAGTCCCGGTGAGAAATGCGCTTGACAAAAATACTAAAATGACTATTAAAAAATAAGGGTTGATGGTAGAAGGGTGAAAATTAAGGGTTGTATGTATTTTTAATGCTGTATCATAAAAAAATAAAAACAAAAAATTTAGGGGTGGACCACCCTTAACATTTAGGGGGATGAAAAATAGATGTTGGCCGATTCTCAGACCTACTGAAAATGCATATAAAATTTCATAAAAATCGGTCCAGCCGTTTCGGAGGAGTATGGTAACTAACATTGTGCCACGAGAATTTTATATATAAGATTAGATTCTACTGTACGTGTGTATGTGACTGAACTCCTCCTAAACGGCTGGACCGATTTGAATGTTTTTTTTGTATGCGTTTGGGTGGCGCCCTGGATGGTTTAGATTCACAATTGGACCCGGTAGGTGGAGCTGCTGTAGTTGCGGGAGAAACCGCGCGGGACAGCTAGTGTTTTTATAAGTTTGAATATGTTTTACGTTGACACTAGGCGTGGTGAGAAAATATCGATAAACTATTTGTTCATCGATATTCTTCTTCTTCCATCTGTCCTTATCCCACTCGCAGTAGGGTCGGCGTAACATGCTTTTTAAACACATGTTGCAGAAATATTTGGTACCTGATCCCTCTGGGGAAAATCTATATATCGATATAATATATTTTATGTCGATATTTTTTTATCAAAGTTATCGAAGTTATAGTTTAATGATATAAAAAAATATCGAATCGATATATTTGTCGATATTTTTTTACACTTCCCTACATGCCTAGTTAGCATGCTGATTTGTATGTAGGACATTATGAGACGATGAAGCCGATGAAATTACTGAGCATTATAAGACTTAACATCATATGAATGTCGCTTGCTGATGAGCGCAGTGTAGTGCCTTGCAATTTAAAAGTCCCTAGTGGCGTTGCTATTGGTTACCTTCAGGCGAGCCACCTGCTCGTCTCGTCATTTGGTTGTACAAAAAAACTATTTTTACATTTGAGTTTGATATTCACCATTGAAAAATGATCACGTGTTTTAACGGTTTTCATATCCACTTAAGTGGGAATTAGATTAAGAATGTATTTTATCGAATAAGTAAGAAGTTAAGTGACGCCTGTCTCCTAAACTGGGGACTATCGAAAAAGCACAGTTTTCAAAAATGATCTAATAAGTTTGTTATCTTGAGTGGTAGAGCCACGCTGTAGACAGTTATGTGGGCCGGCCCGTCTGGACTTTGGGTCGTTACCACTGTCTTAGAAACCCGATGTAAAATAGCAGCTTGCTGCTGCATTTCGTACGGTGAGTGAGATAATTCTTCTATTATTATGGGCGGTGGAGATCACTTACCAGCAGGTGACCCTCTTGCTCGTATGCCAGCGTATGTTATAAAAACATTTTACTAAAATTTCCAAGTGACACAGACTATGTAAAATAGATGTCAATGATACTACTTCTTGCGCAACTTATTGTACAACGCGCCAAATCGCACTGCATATTTTAGTGACGTCAGTGTACGTAGTAAAATTAGGCACCCTTGGTTTTCATACAAATTGTAGTAGTAATTGGTATTTAAAAGTAACGTGGCGTATTTATGGCTCAGCTCTTGTAAATGTCGTTTTTCCGGGATAAAAAGTAGTATGTGTTCTAATCATAGTCATAGTCTACCTGTGTCTCAAATTTTATCCATATCCGTCTAGCCGTTAAGGTGTGATTGATTACCGATATCATAACTTAGACATTTATAATATTAGGATGTCTGCGGTAGGTAGGTATGCAAGGATCGTAGCAAGTGGAAATCCGTTGTCTCTGCCTACCCCGATGGGAAACGGGCGTGAGTCTATGTATCTATGTATGTTTGCGGTATTTGATGGAGTGGGTGGTATCATGGGTGGTGGATCAATTTGCTCGTTTCCCCTCAAGCAACAAAACTTGGATTTCATTAACAAAGTACAAACTTATTGAATTGATTTTGAAAATTTGTTTTTCTCTTTGCTTCCCGCGACTTTGATCATGTGATTTTTTTTTATTGTTTTTATAATGCTTTTCTATTTGTAAAATATGGGAAATGTATTTTTATTTTGAGGTTAGATCATAGACCAATGATCAAAAAAAAAAAAAATTGTACCGCAAAATATTGTAATAACGCGGGCGGGTGAGTAGCCGGCTGCCAAGAGAGAGGCCGTGGGTTCTATTCCCGCACCGAGACAAATGTTTATTTATTTATAACTCCTCTTTAGTGTTTCAATCATGTTGACTTGCGGTCTCAAAACACCCAGACCAGATACAAATATTTGTGAATCAGACAAACATTTGTCAGGGTGCGGAAATCGAACCCAGGGCCTCACGCTTCGCAACCGGCTACTCGCCCGTAAATAATTCAGTATTGATATTAAGACTGTTAATTGATTGTGAATTTTGATCTCCTGTTTGGTATACACTGAATTAAATAAATAATATGAATAATTTGTTGTTTAATTAACCCACTACTAAAAAGAGTAAGTAATAGTGAGAAAAGCAGTGACAGCTCAGCGGGAAGTGGTATGGACTGTCAAAACGAAAGTCGCAGGTTCGAAACCAGCCCCAAGTGCATACACCTCTGACTTTCTTAAGTTATGTGTATATTAATTGTTAATTATCACTTGCTTTACCGGTGAAGGAAAACGTGAGGAAACCTGCATACCTGAGAAGTTTTTCATAATAATTTCGAAGGTATATAAAGTCTACCAAACCGCATTAGGCCAGCGTGGTGGACTAAGGCCTAACCCCTCTCATTCAGTAGAGGAGGCCCGTGCCCAGCTGTGGGACGTATATAATACAGGGCTGGTATTATTATTATTATTAATAGTGAGTTATGAGTGGTAGAACTTCTGTGGTGAGACGCAAAATTAGTGAATAGTTTAACACGTAGCACTTTTTGAAAACGTATAGAGGGGAGCAACCAAAATGGTTGATTGAATGGACTATTGAGAAACATGCCCTACGTTCTAGTTGAGTAAGTGAGATAGGAATATTGAGTTACGATCGATTGACCGCAACTTAGTGGTACAATTTCTATGTACTGCGCAGCTTGTCTAGTAGTATACACTATAGTATTTGCACTAAGCCGGTATTTTTTAGACATAAATATTAAATAACCCTATATTTCTATCTATTTAATATGCCTTGTTCATTTAAGGTGTACTTAGACAAACACTGACTTGAGCGACTCTAGAATTAAGATACCTATTTTATTAAATTTACTGCGCAATTAAATAGGTATTATATATTTTTTTTAAATAAATTTGAAGTGCGAGACGAAGTCGTTCGACGGAGTCAGTGCCAAATCCAGAAATTATGTTTGGGTGGCTAAAGGACCAGGTGGGTATCGCGATATCGTCTCAATAATTTAACAGCAGCGTGATGTTTGACGATAGACGTACCAATTTGTTGGTATGCGTACCATATTTCCGGGTCTTATACCATGCACTAAGTAAAATTGTGCTGATAATTGGTACGCAACAATACCAACTTTCAACCATAGAGTAAATTAATTTTGTATGATCGATTTTTTTTATCTTCTAAGAATAAATCCGTTCTGTCTGTACGTCATGATTACAACAATGATTATTTTACTAATTTATTGATCTTAATAATATTTATTTTTACCCACCGCGTAACTTACCTACTATACAAGGTTAGTCGGAAAGGGTGTAGGAAGCAGGAAACCGCGTATTTTTTTCTAAAATCTTTGAACAGCAATATCTCTGTAAATATGGGGTATTCTGAAAAAAATGTAAGTATAAATGTTGTTCAGAATCACGCGTAATTTTATGGATTTCAAGCTTCCTACACCCCTTCTGACTAACCTTGTAGATTAACTTTATCAATCGAGCTTACTTTACTTTATTATTTCGCCGAGCGTATCTTCGTCCCATGATGTGATAGGAAATCACGAGAAGGGATTATGTTCTGGTATCTACAGTATTATCATTTTCATTTGGGCGTTTTCGGCCCCCTATCTTCACTCTGGATCCGGTAGTCCAAACTGGCTAGAAATACTATAAAGAAGCTATATATGCTTCTCGCTCTGTCCTTAGGTAAATTTATATAGCGCTATCTCTCTTAATTCATTGTTTATATCTATCAACGTAATACTGCGTAGTGCTGATACCGATATTTATTGGATACCACGGGCTTTCCCCAACATAGACATCTGTAGAGATCGGATCGAGTGATGAGCCAATAGTATAGTTTATTTTTTTTTAGTTCTATTTGTAAAGCTGCTCATGCACTGAGCAATTAATTATTACTAAGGTGGTCTTACATACATAGCATCATCAAATTACATACATACATACATAGACTCACGCCTGTTTCCCATAGGGGTAGGCAGAGACAACGGATTTCCACTTGCTATGATCCTTGCATACCTCTTTGGCCTCATTCACTCTCATTAAATTTCTCATACATGCACATTTAGGGTACTCTTGGCCTTTCTCGAGAATATCTCCAACAAAATTTATCAAAATACACTGGACAACTATAAATTTTACAATATTACTAGCTGGTGCCCGCGGCTCCGCCCGCGTGAATGCCTATTTCCAGGATTAAAGTAGCCTAGCGGGCGCATCAAGCGAGTCCCGATGAGAAACACGCTTGGCAAAAATACTAATGTCGCTATTAAAAAATAGGAGTTGATCGTAGAGGGATGAAAATTTAGGATTGTATGTATTTTTTAATGCTGTATCATAAAAAAAATAAAAAATAAAATAAAAATTTATTAATGAATATCCGGTGCATTACTTGTGTTAGTTGTGTTTGCCTGTAACTGGGTAGTATGTTATATTTGTTTGTTACTTAATAAGTTTTATATGTACACCCATTGGCGATCCAAAAAAGAAAAAAAAAAAAAAAAAATTGGGGGTGGACCACCTTAACATTTAGGGGGATGAATAATAGATGTTGGCCGATTCTCAGACCTACTCCAAATGCACACAAAATTTCATACAAATCAGTCCAGCCGTTTCAGAGGAGTATGGGAACGAACATTGTGACACGAGAATTTTATATATAAGAAGATTATTAAGGAATACTTAGTACAAAATTGTTAAGTATTATTATTATTATTTTATTTTTTCATATTTTTTATGAGTCGATATAGACCATAGGCATTACCGAAACGGCACGTCTTTTAAAACTATCACCAGAAACGACACAGCCTGAGAAGACCCGGTGAAACAAACTCAGTGGGCTTACTTTACCACTGGATTTTACGCGGCGCTACCCATTCCTGAGAAGATCCAGCTAGTCAAACTCAGCGGCCTTGTTTTGGTCCAATTACTATCTCAAAAATAATTACTTGTCAATTGAAAATTGCCAATGTTTATATTTATTGCATAGACTGGCAAACGAGCAAGTGGGTCACCTGATGGTAAGCAATCTCCACCGCCCATGTACACCCACAATACCAAAAGAATCATGGGCGCGTTGGCAACCATGAAGGAAAGGGATAAATAAGTAATTGGGAAGGGGAGGGGATATAAGCCTCCGGATATCTTACTCCCCGTACCAAACGAAGCAGCAAGCTGCTACTTTACGCCGGTTTTCTGTGAGACAGTGGTAACGACCTGGACGAGCCGGCCCATGTAACTTTACCACTGAAAAAACTAAAAAATCCTACAATAAAAATGGGAAAATAACATTTTTAGAGACTCTTACTTACAATTTTTTTCCTTATACATGATATTGATAAAAAACATAAAAAAACGAATGAAGCCATGGATAGCCTATAGTTATTATTATCTGTCTACGATCGATTAATACGATATTATAATCGACTATTGACTGTTTTTTATGGTACCTACACAAACTATTGTGTCAATAAAATATTTTTGTTGCAAATATGTAGGTCGATGTAGGTAATGCAATAAATTTATTTGAATACATCATCACAATAAAAGTTTTAAAAATATTAAATACAATAATAGTAATTCCATTAAAAAAAAAAACATGTTTAAGCTATGGATCACAACCCACTCGCTACTCAGAGTCAAATACACTCCTTTCCACGCAATATTCACTACCTTTACCATATTGTAATTTATGAGCAAAATTCATTTAAAATATTTTATTTCTTGCAATATGCAAAAACATAATGATTTTAATAAAAATAATATTATACCTGTTTTTAGTTGTTTTAAAGTTAGACGAATAAAGATAAATAATTATGTTCTTAATTATTTTGGGGTCAAGGCCGTAGAAAAACCCATAGAAGTATGAAATGGAACGTAAGTTGGTGAAAAGATTCTTACATCACACGATATTTTTAACGAAGTATGCAATAAATCGTTACACATTATTGAATGAGCCTTTTTCGAGAATTTTTCGATCATTTAAAAGAAGTCACTAAGATATGACAGCTTTATTTTTTTATAGGTTCGAAGCGTAATCATATAATCAATCTTATGATATTTTAAATAATATTCTTCTATGATAAACTTGCCTTTAAATGAAGACGATATTTAAAATTAAATCGCTTTATTTAATTGATCTCAACATTAAATTGTAGTTAAACATGCCATATAGTGAAAAAATTAAAACGCAGCATAGTATTTGAATAGAGGAATGGAAAAATACAAAATCGTGTCATGGACGTGTCGGGTGGCATAAAATTCATCGTGTTGTAATACAACTGTCATTTGGCAGAGTGTTTGGCAGCATGTCTTCGTTTGGCAAAGGGGGATACCCTGAAGATTTTTAATTCAGTAACACAGTTCTAGCCACTTTAAGCATAATATCCCGGATTCAGTTGCAATGTAATAGTTAAGTTTAGTAATAAATAATTTGAAAGTGAATTTAATATACTTACTACGTTTTCATAATGTCGAATAACGCGAACCACGTTCAGAAGCCAGCTATAATTATAAATAAAAAACCAATAATAATAAGAAAGAAGCAATTTGTGTTAAGTAGTGATAAATTGCTCAATTTAGGGTCGTCAGTGTACCAAGAAGATATTATTTACGAGTCAAAAATTGGGGACTTTTTACGTGGGGAAGGCCGTGGTATGACTATTGTGAATAAGTTGAATCGGTTGACCAACAGTAGTATTACTGTAGCGAAGTATTCAACACTTAGCAGTATCACGGAGAAGACTTCGGAACGCGTCAGCAATTTGATTGGCCAGAGGAATTACGACACGGTATTTTCTGCATTGTGTTCAGTGATCAGCCAAGAGTTGAAAGTGCGCGGTATATTAGCTTTGCTAACAGTAAATAAGTCAAAGGAGTCGTCGACGCAGACTCCTGACGTCACACACAAGACATTTAAAGACTCTTCATGCCAAACAGAGGAGTCAAGTATCAATTCATTTTCAAAAACAAAGCCCAAGAAACGTATCAAGCGGCAAGCGCTGGCGCCATATGTTGCAAAAACTGTTGAAAAGCAGATAAAAAAAGTAATAGTTAACCCTGAAGATTATAAAAGTGGTGAATTGACGGATCTGAATGAGAAAGTCTTGGACTTTTTTGGTGATAATTCAAACGATAGCATCGGTAATTTATCCGCACTATCTATAAAGACTACAAACAGCTTGTTATATAACCCCACATCGTTAATAAATAATGTAGACCGGTACACGAGGCAAGATACTGTCTCAAATACTCATCAAGCTGTACCTACGCCTCCCAAGATGCCCCAGGTGGTGGCACAGGAAAGTCAAAAAGTTCTGTTTGATCAAAGTACTATCTATTACAACCCTGAAGGAAAGAAACTGTTGGCGCATGCTCAGGCTTCAATGGATTGGAAAATGTGTACCAAAGCTGATGACGATGGAAATTTGTGAGTATAAGTATTATTATTTTTTAAAACAAGTTGATGCATTGTTTATTTTTATGACAGACTCCGTGGTGCAGTGAGCAAGTGGCTAACTGTGAAGTGAGAGGCCACAGGTTCAAATCCCATACTGACTCAAAAAATGATTGTGATCTACAAATATTTGTTTTGGGTCTGGGTGTTTTCTTCCCTGAGGGGTTGACATCAGGTAGAGGGCTGGTCGTAAAAACTACAAGCCAAATCATATTGTAACATGTGTTAAAAAGCATGTTGTGCCGACCCCACTGCGAGTGGGATAAGGACAGGTGGAGGATGAAGATTAGGTGACAAGTCTTTCGGATTCTAGATGCCGCCTGGGTTGGTACCACTGTATTTTCAATTTCTGTGGCCATGTTGTGTTTTAGTTTGAAGGACATTGAAGCTAGTGACATTATTGGGCATTATGAGACTTTACAAAGTTCTGATTGGTGTTTTTCTATTTATGGCCATTTTTGTCCCCGCTTTGTTATGGAGGGAAGTGTACAATTATTATTTCCAACTCCTTCGTAATTTTCTATTTGATTCATTTCGTCGCGGAATAAAGACAGATTTGCATTCCCAGAGACTCGCCGAGCTTCATTGCTCCGTGTCGAAATATGCGTGCCACTGTCGATCCTGGCTTACAGGAGTTACAGTTGCGGGTGTGTGGGCGGGATAGTCGTTCTATTTATGGGCAGGCGCGGCCCTAACCATCACGTGAACCGCTTGCTCGTTTCGTCATAAGGAAATATAAAAAAATATGACTGCCTTGGTGGCGCAGATGTAATGCGTACGCGTTACGACTGAGGCTAATGCTGAAGTCTCGGGTTCGATCCCCGGTCGGGTAAAGTGGCATTGGGTTTTTCTATTACGAAATGCTCAGTATCAGCCCGGAGTCTGGAATTTGTGCCCGGTATGACGATAGGCTCGCCCCCTATCACATCGTGGGACGGAGATACGCTCGGCGAAATGTGGGTGTACTGGTTACACCTCTGCCTACCCCTCGGGGATTACAGGCGTGAGTGCGTATGTATATAAAAAAATATAGGCCTAGGTAGTCATCGTATACTTCGAAAAACACCTATGTCATAATGACCAATCTGTGAGTCACGTATCGGGACTGCCCCGTGTATATTCAGCGTGCTTAGCATACGCAACACGACATATCTAGCGCAAAAGAGAGGTAACGGTTTACGTAGACGAGAAATTTCTCGGGTAAAACTAAAGATTAATGTATGCTACTAGACGGGCTGTTTAGAAGTAAAATTGCGTCACATAAAGAGTTTGACAGCTGACAGGGAGCGCGATAGGGGTTCTAGTTGAGAGTAAGTGTGATGGTAATATTGAGTTACGGTCAATTGACCGCAACTTAGTGGTACAATTTCTATGTATCGCTTGTCTAGTAGTATACATTAAAGTGTTTGTGTAAAACTGTCAACGTTCTGTTACAACTCTAATTTCTAAGTAATTATCGAAATTTCCATAATATTCATTGTCTGATGCATATAAAATGCTGAATTACTATTTAACCGACTTCAAAAAAGGAGGTTCACAATAGGGTAGTTTCCTATATTGAATTTTATACATTATTTTATAAGCAACAGAAAATGATACGCAAATGAAACCCTTTTATTAAAACACAATCAAAATTGGATCAGAAATGTGCCCGCAGTTATGACTTTAAATGTTGGTATGAGGAGAAGTGGGTGCGTAGTAGGGATATCTCACTATCTCGCTTGCACGCGTGCACCATAATGAACATTTACACAGTGACGTCAAAGTTTGCGTCGTCCGACATTTGACAATTACCCCTTCTACAGGATTTGAATGGCTTCTAACTTATTTATTTTTGGTCCGATTTATAAAATTCTTTCTGCAATAGATTTTGAGTAACGTAACTTATTGATTTAAATAATAAAAAATATCTAGTCAACTACACTATTCGGCGCTTTTTTTTTTATGTATGTTCATCGATTTCTGCGCCAACTGTGGACCGATTTTGTTGGAATAAAATTCATTCGTTGTCCGTATGGTGGCCGGTATTCGGTAAAGGTGGCCGTACATGGGCGGTGGAGATCACTTACCATCAGGTGACACACTTGCTAGTTTGCCGGCCTATGGTATAAAAAATATAATAATATAGAGATATAATAAAATAATAAAATTCTTTATTTTCAGGCTTCTAGGCCCATAGTGTTAGTCTACAAAATTTCTTAAACAAACTATGTTAGTAATACATTTAATGTTTTTACACACAATACAATAATAGACTACATATAATAAAATAAAATAAGATAAGGTAGACTAAGCGTACGGTTTATCAAACTCCATGTGTTACATGGAGCTTGACAAACCTACACACAGTCGGCCCATCTAGCCTTATAACCAGATAACCAGATAGCCTTATAGCCTTATAACCTTTTTTTCAAGACAAAACGAGTTGGTTAAATATTCTCGTCTTGCATATGCTAAGCTCGCAGTGATTGTTTTTGTGTATGTATTTTTTTATCTCGGCCTTAGCAGCTCCGCGAAAGTCAGCGGGTTCGTAACCACCCCGTAGAGCATTCACCTCTGACTTTAAGTATACGAGACTATCCCGCCCACACACCCGTCACTGTAACTCCTGTGCACCAGGATCGACAGTGGCACGCATTTTTGTTGACACCGAGCAGTGAAGCTCGGCGAGTCTCTGGGAATGATAAATTGTCTTAGTCCCGCAACGAAATTAATCAAATAGAAAGTTTATAAGTTGTTTTTTTTAAGTTTATAAATAAAGGGATTAGGAAGGGGAGAGAGATTTTGATCTCCGGATATCTCACTCACCGTACGAAACGCAGCAGCAAGCCGCTACTTTACGTCGGTTTTCTGTGAAACAGCGTTAACGGCCCGGACGAGCTGGCCCATTCATGCTGTAGACAAAATAGTCTACATTTTTGAAAACTGTGCTTTTTTCGATCGTTTTTATTTTATTGTATAGACCGACAAACGAGGAAGTGGGTCACCTGATGGTAAGTGAACACCACCGCCCATGTACGCCCACAATACCAAAAGAATCATGGGCGCGTTGGCGACCTTAAAGGAAAGGGATAATTAAGGGATTGGGAAGGGGAGGGGATTTAGGCCTCCGGATATCCCACTCACGGTACGAAACGCAGCAGCAAACTGCTACTATACGTCGGTTTTCTGTGAGACAGCGGCAACGACCCGGACGAGCCGGCCCATTCATGCTGTAGACAAAATTGTCTACAGCGTGGCTCTACCACTCAAGATAGCAGACTTATTAAATCATTTTTGAAAACTGTGCTTTTTTGGATCGTCCTCATTTTAGGAGACAGGCGTCACTTAACTACATTCGATAAGATACATTCTTAATGTAATGCTCACTTAATGGATATGAAGACCATAATACTTTAAACTATACCGTTTAGCCGTTAATGATTGATTAACAATTTACAAACTTTCACATTCATATAGAATGAAAGCGTAGTGTACCGTCGCTTATCAAAATTATTTATCAGAAATATACATCGAAATAAGATAACTAGATCGATAACTCTCATATGAATTTGCCAAAACTACGGCTCCACTTACACGTGCAAAGGTAAAATCAAACGTAACACAACAAAAATTAATGAACGTTCAAAATCAACATAATTTCATAAAAGTTAATGTCTAAATATTAAAATTCTAGATCGAGTTACGACGTTCTGCACCGCGCAAAAAATAAGACGTATTAGGTGTCAACTAGAGATCATGAATCATTTTTTATGAATTGATGAATGAAGGAGCTGCACAGACTTTTGGTGGGGCCATTTTTTTGCTTGAGTTACGTTTCTTGTAAATTTCGATGGAAATTTAACATATTCTTACGTTATTTTATCTACGGCTCTTATCGCTGTTACTTAACAGTTTTACGGGATAACACTTTTTTATTACTCTGTTTGACGAAAAGTTTTGACAGACTCCGTGGCGCAGTGGGCGAGTAGCCGGCTGTGAATCGAGAGGCCGTGGGTTCGATTCTCGCACGAGCCAATTGTTTGTGTCCACAAATATTTGTTTCTGGTCTGGGTATTTCCCCAGAGGTGTAGACGTCAGGCTGGTGGCCGGTCGTAAAGCTGCAAGACGAGTCTTTCTGTAACATGTGTTAAATTAAAAAGGATGTTGCGCCGACCCCACTGTGAGAGGGATAAGGGAATGAAAAGTCTGTCTGACGAAACGAGTAGGTCGCTCGCCTGATGGTAGATGGCAGAGGTCTGTGTGACGTTGCTTCAGTTTATGGGCAGCAGTGACGCTTAACATCAGGGGAGCGACCTGCACGTCTCATCATATAAGCAATAAAAAAATATAACATGTATTATTAGATCATACAATGATGGCATGTAATGTTTCCGATGACGACGTCATGGATAGGGCGAAGTGGAGGAATGATGTAAAGAAGACTGACCCCATCACCATGTGGGATAAATAGTCGGGCAGAGTGAGAGAGAGATTAGATCAGCGTCATCGAACGCGTATATACGAATATTTCCGAAGCACATAACTGTTATTGTAGTACCTATTGTAATATCAATAAGAACTAATAAACATATAACATTATCTACGTTTGAAACATGATAAATTAATGAGCACGCAATTACCGCCTAAGTACATTCGTAAATAACACGACCGATAAAACATATATATCAATACGTAAAGAGAAAACTTCATACAATACAAATACAAATATTTATTTCGTATCAAAAAATCATACAAGGAAGTATTTTAAATGCAACTTCGGATCCATTTTTAAGCAGTATGTGAGCCCGGAGCAGTATGAGATATGACATAGTTAAAGTTTATATCGAGGAGTGGTGTAGAATGCCATTTATATACAATATGTAACAATAACCCTGTTGGGAATTTTAACTGTGATATCAGAGTCGATATTCAAACGCAATGAAAAAACTCGCATACGAAAATTGGACTATAAAAATAATGATATTTATTTTTAAACTTGAATTAATTTATTGTTTGTAAACCGTATTTCGATTGATTACCTCTGCAAGACGGATGACTTGGAGCAAGAGTGATATAGCCATGTCGCGGCCTCCGCGTACATCAAACGTCCCGCGCCCCCGGCCTCGTCAATACACACAGAAATTCAGATGCAAATATTGCATTTTTTAAATTTTTTTTTTTTAAGTTACCTGTGTAAGGATAATATCTCGCTTCTGTTTTTTATTTTTTTATTTAACTAATTGTATTAAGATGTCTATATGACTATCTTCCTGGCCTAGAAAGGGCCAACAAGGTTTTTGTTACGTACTGTATAACTAGCTTTTGCTCGCAGGTCCGCCTGTGTGAACTGCCTTTTCCGGGATAAAAAGCAGCCTTTGTTCTAATCCGGGTCTACTTGTGTATCAAATTTCATTTAAAACTGTTAATTTACGCTCACACTGACAATGTGTGAAGGTCAAATCTCGCACCTGACTGTACGCACAATCAGTCAATCTTAACTTACTGCACAACAGACGATCTCCAAGCTACAATGAGTGGTAGAGCCAGGGTTGTAGACAATTTTGTGTACAGCATGAACGGGCAGGCTCGTCTCGGTCGTTACCACTGTCTCACAGAAACCCGACGTAAAGTGGCAGCTTGCTGCTGCATTTCGTACGGTGAGTGAGATATCCGGTGGCCTAAGTCTCCTCCCCTTCCTTTTTCCTTAATCTTTTCCTATAAGGTCGGCAACGCGCCAATGATTCTTCTAGTATTGTGGGCGTGCATGAGCGGTGGAGATCACTTACCATCAGGTGACTCATAAAAACAAATATTTTTTAAACGTCAATTCCATAGGTAAAGACCTACTATTAAAATGTCTGCAGTGTTTAGTGGAGAGGGTGGTATCATGGGTGGTAGTGTACTGTGACTCACACTCGTTTCCTCCCCCCAACTACAACAAAACTTGAGTTTTAGATACAAAGTACAAACTTATTGATTTAGTTTTTTTTTTTTGCTTCCCAAGACGTCATGTGATTTATTTTTCGATATGTTTTATAATGCCCTTCTGTTTATGAAATATGGGAAGTATACTTTTATTTTGAGGTTAGGTTAGGTTAGACTTATTATTAATATGGATTGACGTCATAAGCGTTATTACAAATGATAAATGATTTCGATTTAATTTATGTACTAATTCTACAGTACTCTTTATTTTAAAAGGATTTTTCCATTATTAAATATAACATTACTTAAAAAAAATAAGACATTTAAAAATATAAAAATTATCACCCTCCAATGGCGAGGCCTAAGACCCAAGCCACCGGCGGCTAGGGCCCCAGTGTGAGGAACCTCCTCACAATGCGTGCGGTGTCCAATAATACAGCCCTCTGCATCTGAATAATATAATAATATGTACTAATATTATTATTATTAAAAAGCAGTGATAGCTCAGCGGGGAGTGGTATGGACTGTCGAGACGAAAGTCGCAGGTTCGAAACCAGCCCCAAGTGCATACACCTCTGACTTTTATAAGTTATGTGTGTATTAATTGTTAATTATCACTTGCTTTAACGGTGAAGGAAACATCGTGAGGAAACCTGCATACCTAAGAAGTTCTTCATAAGAATTTCGAAGGTATGTGAAGTCTACCAACCCGCATTAGGCCAGCGTGGTGGACTAAGGCCTAACCCCTCTCATTCAGTAGAGGAGGCCCGTGCCCAGCAGTGGAACGTATATAATACAGGGCTAGTATTATTATATTATTATTATTATTGCAGGCCAATTCACCAGGCAGTAATGAATAACGACGTAGATCTTCTTGTTCGACAATGCTTAGTACTGACTGCTAAAAAGAAATCTGTGGATGAACCGGCGAGCGGCGACTGGGTAAGGAGTTTTAATAAGCATAAATTCGAGTAGCGGGCTTAGTATATGTTAGACGGCGTAAGTCGCGCGCGAGAGAGATAACCATCGACGACAAATGTATCGGATGAAAGCATCCAAATAATATGACGAGAAACGTAACTCAAGCAAAAAACTGACCCCACCTAAACTCTGTGTTAAGAAAAGTCAGAGGTCTGTGTTGTTGGGACTGGTTTCGAACCTGCGACTTCTATTGCTGCTGCTTGTATAGGTGCCTCGTATTATGACATTATGATATTTATAACAGAAAGTAGGAATAACGATCGAGCCATATTGAGGCCAGTAATATTACTGGGCATTATGATGGATGAAAGAAAATTGACGAAACAAATATACATGGCGAGTGTGAATGGTACAGTTGGGAGGGGAAGGCCTCGGCGAACTTTCATAGATCAAGTTGGAGATATTCTCCAGAAAGGCCAGGTCAGGAGTACCCTAAACCGACGTGCATGTATGAAAAGTTTAATGAGAGTGAATGAAGCCAAAGAGGTATGCAAGGATCGTAGCATGTGGAAATCCGTTGTCTCTGCCTACCCCTGTGGGAAACAGGCGTGAGTCTATGTATGTATTTATTATGAGACTTAACAACTTATGTCTCGGGGTGATGAGTGCAGTCCTGTGCCATGTAGTGCTTTGTAATTCAAAGTTCGCTTACCATCAGGCGTGCGATCTGCTCGTTTTGCCATAATGACAAATAAATAAAAAAAACATCGTCGCAGTCACGTCCGTAATCCCCGATGTGATAGGCAGAGGTTTAATACACCCACATTTCACCGAGCGTATCTCCTTCCCATGTTGTGATAGGGGGCGAGCCTATCGCCATACCGGGCACAACCCCAGACTCCGGGCCGATACTGAGCATTTCGTAATAGCAAAACCCAGTAGCACTTTTACTCGACCCGGACATCGAACCCGAGACCTCAGCGTCAGCCTCAGTCGTAACGATAGCAAAAAATATAATCATACTAATATTATAAATGTGAATGTAAGTTTGTTTGTTACGCTTTCACGCGAAAACTACTTAACCGATCATCATGAAACTTTGTACACATATTCTTGGAGGTATAAGACGTAACATAGGATACTTTTTATGAAAAAAATCTATTTGTTTGTTACGCTTTCACGCCTAAATAACTGAACCGATTGTGATGAATTTTGATGTAGAGATAAATGGGACCCTGGAGACGGTTAAAGGCTACGTTTTATTTCGGAATAGTCTATTCACGCGGACGGAGCCGCGGGCAAAAGCTAGTAATAAATAAAGATATATTTTTATAGACGGCGTTAAAAATGGCGATATTAAAGGACCTCCCCAACCTGACATCGATCTTGTTACGCTTCGGTGCGAACCCGCTACTGGCCGACGCCGATCAGAAGACTTCGATCCACCACGCCGCCGAGATGCCGCACGCGCACCTACAAGCCATCGTGGATCATTGCATGAAGCAACCGAGGTATGGTTGAAAAAAAAACAGTGATTTTGTATGCGAATATTATGCCCGTTGCAGACGATGCGCAGTAGCTTGCGCAAGTACTAATACTGTGCATAAAGTTTCATCGTGTGAACATATTTTACTTAGTAAAAGTGCGAGTGCGAGTTGCTTAGTTGTGCTCTGGTCCTTGCGCGAGCACTACCCGTTTCCCCCGCTACGCCTGCTCCACCCCGCGCAGCTCGCATTGTGCATCGTGTTAACACGACGCCGTCAGTACTGGCGCCAGTTCATTCTTGTTACCAATGATTAGTACTTGCGCAAGCTACTGCGCATCGTCTGCAACGGGCATTACACATTGAAATAAAACTAACTTATATGGATTTTACGGATAGATGGTCTCGGTAGCACAGTTGGATGCGTACGTATTACGACTGAGGTCTCGGGTTCGATCCCCGGGTCGGGTAAAAGTGATATTGGGAGTTTCTATTACGAATTGCTCAGTATCAGCCCGGAGTCTGGAATTGCACCCGGTGTGGCAATAGGCTCATCCCCTATCACATTATGCGACGGAGATACGCTCGGCGAAATGTGGGTGTACTGGTTACACCTCAGCCTACCCCTTCGGGGATTACAAGCGTGAGTGCGTATGTATGTTATAAACAAAGGTAGTGGGAATATCTCACCATCTCCCTCGCACGCTGCTTCATAATTCCCATGGCGGTCGGTGACGTCACTAACCGAGTCGTGCATCTTTTTTGCCATTTGATGTAGATAATTATCCGTTCCATCAGATTTGTATATTCTTATTTATTTTTAACCTGATTCATAAAATACTTACATAAATTTTGGCTAATGTATTAACGTAACTTATTGTTTAAATAACTTAATGCTTAAATTTGACCACACCTTTCTGTAACACGTTGTATAATACTTATATCGTACACTATACGTTGCTTAAATTTGACCACACCTTTCTGTAACACGTTGTATAATACTTATATCGTACACTAAACGTTGCTTAAATTTGACCACACCTTTCTGTAACACGTTGTATAATACTTATATCGTACACTATACGTTGCTTAAATTTGACCAAACCTTTGTATAATTAGATTTAGAACATTAATTACCTACACTACGGTATAATGATTTACACATATGCACTCACGCCTGTAATCCCCGAAGGGGTAGGCATTAGTACACCCACATTTCGCCGAGCGTATCTCCGTGCAATATGTGATAGGGGGCGAGCCTATCGCCATACCGGGCACAAATTCCAGACTCCGGGCTGATACTGAACATTTCGTAATAGAAAAACCCAATACCACTTTACCCGACCCGGGGATCAAACCCGAGACCTCAGCGTCGGCCTCAATCGTAACGCGTACGCATTACAACTGCGCCATCGAGGCAGTCACCGAGGTATAATGATTTATGTCCCATTATAGGAACATTCTGGAACAAAATGACGAATTATGGCAGGAAAATTACGAGAAAATGCCCGATGACAGGTTGGCAAGACTTCTGTTAGGCAGGATGTGTTCTATGTGCGATCTGAATGGTAAGTTTATAAGTTTATAACCGTCTCCAGGGTCCCATCCATCTCTACATCAAAATTCATCAAAATCGGTTCAGTGATTGAGGCGTGAAAGCGTAACAAACACATAGATTTTTTTTCCATAAAATTATCCTGTTACTTCTTATACCTCCAAGTATATGTGTACAAAGTTTCATGATGATCGGTTAAGTAGTTTTCGCGTGAAAGCGTAACAAACAAACTTACATTCATATTTATAATATTAGTGTTTTTTTTATTCGCTTGAATGACGAGACGAGCAAGTCACTCGCCTGATGGTAAGCGTCACGCTTTAGCAACGTCACACTGTACTCTGGATTACAGAACACTGCATGGCACTGTACTGCGCTCGTCATCCCGAGACATGAGATGTTAAAACTCACAATGCTCAGAACACCAATTCTCGTATTTAACTGACACTGTTTATTTTTATGGCATGGGCCGGCAAACGAGCAAGTGGGTCACCTGCTGGTAAGCGATCTCCACCGCCCATGTACGCCCACAATACCAAAAGAATCATGGGTGCGTTGCCGACCTTAAACAAAAGGGATAATTAAGGAATTGGGAAAGGGAGGGGGTTTGGGCCTCAGAATATCTTACTCATCGTACGAAACGCAGCAGCAGGCTGCTACTTTACGCCGGTTTTCTGTGAGACAGTGGTAATGACCCGGACGAGCCGGCCCATACATACTGTAGACAAAAGTGTCCACAGCGTGGCTCTACTACTCATAAAAATTAAAACATTTTTACCGAATTGAGATTAGATTATGATATGACTAAGATATGGTATTCTGCTCCACTTCAAGTTCAGTCCGATGTCAATATAATCTCATCTCGATCTCAATTCAGTCACAATTTTGACGTTTATTTAAGGACATGTGTCATTTCAAAATATGGCAGAATACCGTTTTGGCTTCAGTCAACTCCCAAGTAGCACACATGCTGTTTAAAAAACAAATTGATAACCTATATTAAGCTCTTAAGTTCTACTGTAGATGTATTAAGAGGTTCCCAGTCACCTAACTCTGTATAACAGCAGCATATAAATTCTATCTAGCTTAAACTTGCATAAGACTCTTTAGAAATACGTCAAGCAGCATGAATTGAATATGAAGGTGCAGTGTGCAGAAAGTAGAATAAAAGCTTTTTTAACACTTCTACTTTCGATATCATTACGATCTATGTTCACATTTGACGTTGATTATTGGTTCAAGAGAATGCCATTTGCAACTTTCTTGACACTGTGACTAGATCGGAATGATATTTTGAACATTTTTAATTACGAGAATTGGCCTCCAGTAATTTCACTGGCTTCAAAGTCTTTCAAACCGAAATACAACAGTTGTGTTCCAGTTTGAAGGACATTGAAGCCAGTGCAATTACTGGGCATTATGACACAATTTACATCTCAGGGTGACGAGCGCAGTCGAAGGCCATGCAGTGCTTTGTAACTCAAAGATCTGTGTGGCATTGCTTCTGTTTATGAACAAGCGCTTACCATCAGGCGAGCGACCTGTTCGTCTCGTCATTCAAGCTAATCCGTGGCGCAGCGGGCGAGTGGCCGGCTGCGAAAAGAGGCCGTGGGTTCGATTCCCGCACTGAGTGCACAAAAATTTATTTCGGGTTTGGGTGTTGTGGGTTGGCAAGTCCCTCGTAGTTCTTGATACCCACGATACAGGTTTACCTAGTGTGGGGGCAGGACTATGTGTGTGACTGTTGGGTGTATTTATTTATTAAAGGTTGAAGAGAATAAAGATTTAACCGTGTGCCCATTTCAGGCTACACCCCACTAATGTTGGCCGGTAAGTTAGGATTGGGTGAGAACGTCGAGACGTTGCTTCGAATCGCACCGACGACTGTCAATAAACAAATGCCAACGTGCGGGAACACCGCATTATATCTATCTGTAGGAGCTGCTTGCAACAATTGTATGGGTAAGTGTTATTTTTTTTTTTATAGCATTGGGCGGCAAACGAGCAAGTGGGTCACCTAATGGTAAGCGATCTCCACCGCCCATGTAAGCCAATACAAAAAAATTATAGGCGCGTTGCCGAACTTAAAGGAAAGGGATAATAAGGGCCTCCGGATATCTCGCTCACTGTACGAAACGCAGCAGCAAGCTGCTACTTTACGCCGGTTTTCTGTGAGACAGTGGTATCGACCCGGACGAGCCGGCCCATTCATGCTGTAGACAAAATTGTCTACAACATTTTATTTATAAACTAGCTGTTGCCCGCGGCTCCGCTTGCGTTAATGTCTTTTTCCGTGGTAAAAAGTACATAGCCTATGTGAATATGCACTCATACGCACTCACGTCTATAATCCCCGAAGGGGTAGGCAGAGGTATAACCAGTGCACCCACATTGATTATTGGTTTAAGAGAATGCCATTTGCAACTTTCTTGACGCTGAGACTAGATCGGAATGATATTTAGAACATTTAAAATTACGAGAATTGGCCTTCTTATTTTGGTCTTTAGATTTTGTAATAAATAAAATCAGAGGTACTTCATATAATACAATTTTATTACTGTCCTATTAATAATGTACGTATTTATAATTGTGAAGTCCCACATTCGATTACCAGTGATTATTTAACTTCGGAATTATTCACAGAACTCGGCGACAAAACAGTCGTTTCACCAAACTTCCGTCGGACCATAGAGACGTTAGTAGAAAACGGCGCAGATCCGACCATAGCCAATCATTCCGGGTCCAACGTGAATATATTACTTACAGAATTCAATATAGCTCCCCTGTCTACCCTAGTTGCTAACAAATTAACTTCAATCAACTGTTTCAACGGTCTGATGCCGGAAACTGCAAAAATGCCCGAGTCTTATATGCTTATAAAAAATAGCGAGGGTAACATTGATGTAATGGAAATTGAGAAAAAAAATAAACTACCGAAAATTATACACGATGTAAAAAAAGAGGTCGTAACATCAAAACTAGTCATTACGGAGAATATCTTGCTAGCACCCGGTCAATCTAGGAAACGTAAAGCCAGCGAAAGTGGCAAATTCGTGAACGCGTTCCAAAATTTCGTGAAAAAAGGCGATGAAATATTCGACAAAGCCGTGGTCAAAGCCGGGAAAGCAGTTGTTATAAAGGATTTGAAAATCGGACCGGGGAATCACAGTCCGAAACAGATACGACAGCCCGCCAAAAAAAGAATAAAGATTGCCGATAAAATGAAGTAGGGGGTGATGGGTCAGAAATGGAACATTTGGGTCATTTTTAGCCATGAAATGGAGATACATGGAGCCACGATGGAGTCCCTTAAGGGGAAGAAGATATACAACATTGTCTCGAAGAGTAGAACACTGCAGCTTTCGTTCAGGCTGATGAGTTCAGGTCTGGAAATTTTTGATAGAATAACAGTTAATTTTTTCACGTGTCGGGCAGATTGGCATTGAATTATTCATGGTCATATTTGACCCTTAAATATTTAATATGAATATACATAGTGGTAGTTTTTAGTTGCAGATTTTATTCATCAATATACATTTTTACTATAGGAATCGTATCCGATTACATATTGTCATCATTTTCGATATCGATTTTTTTAGTCAGGCTTTGTCAGATAGCTCAGCGGGGAGTGGTATGGACTGTCGAGACGAAAGTCGCAGGTTCGAAACCAGCCTCAAGTGCATACACCTCTGACTTTTATAAGTTATGTGTGTATTAATTGTTAATTATCACTTGCTTTAACGGTGAAGGAAAAATCGTGAGGAAACCTGCATACCTGAGAAGTTCTCCATAAGAATTTCGAAGGTATGTGAAGTCTGCCAACCCGCATTAGGCTAGCGTGGTGGACTAAGCCCTGACCCCTCTCATTCAGTAGAGGAGGCCCGTTCCGAGCAGTGGGACGTGTATAATACAGGGCTGGTATTATTATTATATTTGTCAAACATGATATAATGCACGCAAAATTACTTACCGTCGCTCTTTAGTTCGCTCGCGAGAACGAACAACTTTCGAATAAGTATTCGATTCGAGAACGCTAGCATTTGTATGAATTTCAAACAAAATAAAACAAATTTTTACAAGGTGGTAGGTCCCTCGTATGCGAGAGGCCAGCTGGGTTGGTACCACCGCTCTGTCTATTTCTGTCGCCAATCCAAAAGTGTGTAAGCACTGTTGTGTTCCGGTGTGAACTGTGAACTGGGCATTATGAGATTAAGTCACCTTATGTCTCTGGGTGACGAGCGCAGTCCAGTGTCATGCAGTGATTTGTTATTTAAAGTTCTGAGTGGCGTTGCTTCTGTTTATGAGCAGGCGTGGCGCTTACCATCAGGCGAGCGACCTGCTCGTCTCGTCATTCAAGCTAATAATAAAAAAAAATGACATTTCGATTCGAATACGTTTTTGCAAGTTGTTCGTGCTAGCCCGTTTATTTCTCACGTGGGTCAAATCTGACCTGGATATTTTCGTCACATTGAGCTAAGTTCGCAGTCTGGTCCTGTGAAATTGGGATTATAATTTAAGTCGATCTGTTTCAAATGTGAAAATATTAACAACTTAGCAAAATGTTTTGGATGTAGCTTAAATAGTGTTATTTTATATCCGTTTACACCGACTTATTTTGAACTTTAGTTGACACCTAAAATATACCTCACATCGAAAAGGTTCTTAAAATAGGAAGAATTCGAATCGCTTCATTAGTTTTTAGGGGCTAACTAAAGTTAAATAAAGGTCGGTGAAAATGTCAGTTGCAAGAAACTTTTGGCCACAGATTTCGGCGATGACGACAAGGTTCAAGACAAGGCTCGCCCCCTATCACATCGTGGGACGGAGATACGCTCGGCGAAATGTGGGTGTACTGGTTACACCTCTGCCTACCCCTCCGGGGATTACAGGCGTGAGTGCGTATGTATGTATGTACTATACTGAACAAGATAAAAAATATCGCCACGAGGAAATGCCGTATCGTTTTCTTCCACTTTCACTATATCTCTGTCACTCTATGTCGTGAGTAGTCGATATCGATAAAGGTTTATCGACAAATATCTTGTGGGTTTATGCTAATGGTTTATGGTTTATAACTAGTTACTAAGGCGATCCAACTGAACGGTTTCATTATGGTTAGTGTACGTCTTGTAATAATGGCTTGCATATTGGCGGATTATCAAATGTCGAAAGTAATTTTTTTTTTGCAACTGACTATTTAGTTACATCCAGTTTAATTCTTAGTTTATATTGACATAAGTATGTATTTTTATAAGTATGTAATGTATAACTTATTAAGTATCATTGTTGGGAACTATGTAGTTATGATTAGAAATGTCTATCTTTTTAGGCAAAACTAATGCTTTTTACGCCATAACCTAAAAACTTTTTCCACGAGGAAACAATATTTTTTGTATTTGTTGTTTTTTTTCCACGAGGGATTTTTTCTTTTTGAATTTGTTGTTATGAAAAATGTAAAGATTGACTCGCTGGCTATACGTTAATATAAAAGAGGTTGCTAGACTACACATGTAATCTATCATAACACACCACTATTTTATATGCACTAAGGTTGAAAATTGATTGAAATAATTTTTAAATTACTTTTTTATGCAATAGTTTTGTTCTAAGGTATTCATTAGTTGCCTTTAAGCATCATAGTCTCGATAGTGATGATATAATAATGAGGTTATGTTTTTTTGTTGTCCCTGGGGTCATTATAGACCCAGAGGGCGTTAGACCCTTCGACTCTGACCTAGGTCATTTATTCTTACCCTATTGCCAGTCTTAAAAAGACATTGACAAAAAGCAGACATTTAAAATGGGGGTAGGTAGTAATCACAGGAATAAGATTGGCGTTAGTTAAATATTTTATTTTAATATTATTAATATTTTTTACATGCTGGTACTTTATACAGTTTTTTTATATTTCATGCGAAATAAATTTTGTTTGACCTTTTTTATCTGTGTAAATGAAATAGTATCGCGTTCAGCTACTATTTGACATTGACACTGGCGAAATCACCGATCTACGGTGGAGCCGAACACAATTAAAAAAAGAAGAGTTTCGTATTGGATATTTCAACTCCAGCTTTTTTTCTTCAAAATATGAATTATTGTTATGTAATGAGGCATTTTGTATTTTACTCTATGTAGTTGAGAATTGTTATGTACCAGGTCAGAACGGTGAGTCAATATAAATAGTTTCTAAGGGATTGGTTGATTTAAATATTTAAAAAAAATATGTAATTTTTAATTTTTCAAAATTTTTACTTATTTTACTCAACAGTTCCCAGTGATGACATTTTATGGATTTTTGTGTCATATCAAACATTTTTGAGACTATTTTATAAAAGCCGTATGTTTAAAGGAATAAGGTGAGTTTTCAATTGTTGAACTGAGGCATTCACGCAGTTGTATTTCGGCGCCGACTTTTAATAGTTTATGCATTGAAAATGTTTAATTATTAATAAAAAAACATTTGGCTAAAAACGGATTACAGTTTTGTGGTAATTCCATCTAAAATAATTTGATATTGTTAATAATATGTGAAACAAACTCTGTTATTCCTTTTAACTGCGTTATAAGAATAAATATTCAACCGCGAGGATATGTCAATTGTGAAAAACTTTACCATGAGAATTTGACTGGCCGGCGTCAGCAAAAGTGGTAGTTACTCAGCAAAGGTGGCGGCAGATTTTAACTCCTTTTCTTCTTGTAGTGCCTCACCAACTAGTGAAGGTTGGCAGTCAGCTCATCATACTGGCTTTTGTCCTTTGCGAGACGAAATAGTTCAGCAGCGCTCGCTATCCCTGTCCACTCTCTGATGTTCCGCAGCCATGACTTTTTTCTTCGACCAACTTTTCTTTTACCCGCTACTTTTCCAATCATTATGAGTTGAAAGAGCTCGTATCTATCATGTCTTAGTACATGTCCTAAATATGCAACTTTCTTTTTTGATGGTAAATAAATGAATACACCCACCAGTCACACACATAGTCCTAGGTAAACCTGTATCGTGGGTATCAGGAACCGAGACAAATATTTGTGTATCAGACAAACATTTGTCTTGGTGCGGGAATCGAACCCACGGCCTCACGCTTCGCAACCGGCTACTCGCCCGTTGCGCCACGGAGGCTGTCATGGTGTCCAAAAGTTTGCGGTTTTGACGTACCCGTCGAAGGACTTCCTCATTAGTAATTTTCTGAGTCCAGGATTTTAACTACAATGGCGAATTGTTACTAATACGGTCATGAATCAGTTAAAATACACCTATTTCGTTTTTTTGCTGAGCCACCGTATCTCGCCAATCGATATTTTTGATTATATTCTCAATAGGGTAGTTTCCTATATTGAATTTTATACATTATTTTATAAGCAACAGAAAATGACACGCAAAAGAAACCCTTTTATTAAAACACAATATAAATTGGTTTAGAAATGTGCCCGCAGTTATGACTTTAAATGTTGGTATGAAGAAAAGTGGGTGCGTAGTGGGGATATCTCACTATCTCGCTTGCACGCGTGCACCATAATGAACATTTTACACAGTGACGTCAATGGTTGCATCGTCTGTCATTTGACAATTACCCCTTCCACAGGATTTGAATGGCTTCTAACTTATTTATTTTTGGTCCGATTTATAAAATTCTTTCTGCAATATATTTTGAGTAAAGTAACTTATTGATTTAAATAATAAAAAAAAACTAGTCAACTACCCTATTGAGATATGTCTGATAAAACAGGTAAAAGGAACAACAGGTTTATTGTATATAACATTAACTAGGTTATTTTATTTAACTTATCTGATGATATATTTAATTTATTATTATAATAAAAATGTATTCTAATTCGCTATTCTAAGATACATTTTTTTTATCTACTTAAAAAGGCTTGGCATAGGACATACCCTACGGAGCCTGTTTTTTCGTTCTCCAACGCACAGATAACTTTTTTTTAAAGTATCAAATAATGTTGTGCAAAATAAAAAAAAACCTAGAATAAAACGTTTATGAAAAAAAAAAAATTTTTTTTGTATAACTATGATATTCCTTAAACACATATTATGCAGTTAAATGAACTGAGTGACCAGTTAACAGTGATTATAATATTTCATAAATGTATTAATTTATTATAATATATTAAAAAATGGGAATTGTTGAGATTTTTTAAGTTATTGTAATCTTTGGATGTAGTGTATGTAATGTCATTTTATTTTCATAAATTCGAGACATGTGTACTTTTATTAAACGATATCAACATATTTATGACTTGTTATTTTATCTTTTTTTATATAGTATAGGCCGGCAAACGAATAAGTGGGTCACCTGATGGTAAATGATCTCCACCGCCCATTTACTCTCACTATACCAGAATATGCAGACAGATGCCGACAAAGTGGTCTCGAGACCGAAAACTTGTAGCGCTGTTCTTGTCTAATACGAACAGCGGCTATGTGTGCGAGAGGGACACCGCTACATAGAAGTCATTTCTTTCTAAACCATTTTTCGCTTACATATATTGGTATTGGAAAATGAACTTTATCTGTGAAGGATAAAGCATATTTTTAATATTTGAGTGGTAGAGCCACGCTGCTGCTTTTGTCTACAGCATGAATGGGCCGGCTTGTCCGGGTCATTACCACTGTCTCACAGAAAACCGGCGTAAAGAAGCAGCTTGCTGCTGCGTTTCGTACAGTGAGTGAGATATCCGGAGGCCCAAATTCTTCCCCTTTCCTCCCCTTACCAATCCCTTACTTATCCCTTTTCTTGAAGGTCGGCAACACGCCCATGATTATTTTAGTATTGTGGGCGTTCATGGGCGGTGGAGATCACTTACCATCAGGTAACCCACTTGCGCGATTGCCGGCCAATTGTGGAAAAAACACCGTACAAAACGCAAGATGCTATTTTTTCTTAAAAAATGTCTGGCGCCTATACAATTATGTCGCCCTGGTACTTCAAGTCGGTTTTCTCTCCCGACAGTCTTCGAACAGGCCCATTCTTGCTGTAGACCAGGCCCGGATCAAGGTGGGGCAAACCGTTTCACCCACCCCGGGCGGCACCAAAATCATAATAGATGATTAAAAACAAAAAAACGCTCCACATTTCGCCTAGCAGACGGAAGCCTGGTTGGCTCTCCGTAGACTTGTAAGAAAAAGGCGCCACACAGGGCCTGTGTTGTGCATCATTCTTTTCTTTTCTTTTAGTTTTTTTTAAGTAATTTATTTCAAACGATTGAGAAAGGGGCGCTGCTATAAAGTTACTGCCCCGGTTCTAAAAAATCTTAGATCCGGGGCTGCTGTCAAAGACTTTAATGTATACTACTAAACAAGCTGCGTGGTACTTAGAAATCGTATCACTAAGTTGCGGTCAATTGACCGTAACTCAACTCGCTTACTCTTAACTAGAACCCCTCTCGCGCTCTCTGTCTGTGAGCTGTCAAACTCCGATGTTATGTGACACAATTTTACTTCTAAACAGCCCGTCTAGTAGTATACATTAAAGTCTTTGGCTGCTGTAGACCAAACTATCTACAGCATCGCTGAACCACAAACTTAAATAAAACCCATTATACATAACTTACACCTTTATTTATATTTACAAGTCACAAACGATTTTTAACAAAGTATACATTCATATCTTCATACGAGAAATAATATTGAGTTAGAGTTTTTGCTAAATATTTTCTCAACATAACCTCACTTCGGGCTAAATATTTAAATACATGCCGACTTTATTACAAAACGTAGAGTAACTTTAATCTAGGTTTAAGACTAGTAGGCCAATTCTCGTAATTTTAAATGTTCAAAATATCATTCCGATCTAGTCTCAGCGTCAAGAAAGTTGCAAATGGAATTCTCTTAAACCAATAATCAACGTCAAATGCACCTAGCATTAGCCGTAGCATTATACCGTTTTGGCTTCAGTCAACTTTTATTCTACATTCAATCTCATTACGATCTATGTTCACATTTGACGTTGATTATTGGTTTAAGAGAATTCCATTTGCAACTTTCTTGACGCTGAGACTAGATCGGAATGATATTTTGAACATTTAAAATTACGAGAATTGGCCTGCAGTTTGTATGTGTAACTTTAGTAACCAGTTAATATAAACCAAGTTTGGTTAGTTTACGTTTTATAATAAGGTCGTTAATCTTTTATACTTCGCGGGCTGACATCTTGATTAACTTTGTGAACATTAGCAGTATAAAGCTACTGCACTGATGACGTTACCGTGGTGACGTCATTGTACCTACGTCGTAAAAATTTGCTCGCTTGGTTTTTTAACACATTAAAGCATTTACACTTCTTTTATTTAGCGGCTGCCTGATAAGCCCATAAACTATAGCAACACTACCCAGAACTTGGAATTACAAAGCACTGCACTGCGCTCATGAGACAAGGTGTCAAGCCTCATAATGCGTAGGTAGTAATTTCACTTCAATATTCAAACTCGAGGTTTGTGTTGTTCAAACAGCAGTTATTTCTCGCACAAAGTTATGTTCTTAATCTATCCATTTGAGCATACATTTTAATATCAATCTTTAGTTACTGACGATTTTGTGCCTTGATCGCAACAATGGGTTAAGAATAACCCGATATTACCTACTTTCAAACGGCTGGAAGTAGTTTAAAAAATTAATGTTCGGCTAAAGGTTGCGTCATATTGACCGGCCTATTTAAAACCAAATTAGCAAATATTTTTTTAAAATACGATTAAATTATTTTATTAATCCTGCAAAAAAAAAACTGTAGGTACATTTTTTTTTGTTGTGATTTAATTTGGGTGTCAGAATACCCAAAAAACAAGGACTATAAGACATAATTAATAAATTCTGTAGTAAAAAAAAAACAATATAAAAAATTGTTAACCTTCAAATGTTTTTTTTACAGTCTTGTTATATGAATTGTCCATAGGTCTGATACATTTGCAGAAACCATTAATGTTTGGTTTCTCCATAATAACTAACGCTACATCTAGCTCCAAGATACAGGCGTAGCCAATCCATTTACCCATAGAAAAAATAAAAAAACTAGGTATACCAATAAAACAATGCTTTATTTTATTTCCCGACTACGCCCTTTAGTAGTGAAAACAATAAGAAAAAATACTACTTGCGGACAAAAAAGCCCACCCATATAGTTTTTTCCCCTAGTAAGTATGTTTAAAAAAGTCCCTTTATACATAATAGTATGAACAATAAAAATTATATAAAAATGACAGTTTTTTGTCGCTTTAGCGTTCTTATAACATTAATTGGAGTTTTTTTTATAAAATACAAGTGGTATTGCAACACATGTTCGGCACAGTTGGTTAAAGTTATAGTTATATAATTGGTGGTCATTGTTCAATTTTTTTTTAATAAAACCAGCTTAGGCACAGATTGTTACTAAATTGCAAAAGGTACAGTTTTTCTTGTTCGCAAGTGTATATATAATACTATTGGACGGAACCCAATGTTTTAGACTAGTCTCTACTTCTAACGGTAAGATAAACGCCACTTTTAATCCCTCTAATGATCCCTAAGTTCATGACAGCGACACAGACAGCATTCTGTACATGTACACATAAGCGATCCAAATAGTTATAAACAATTTTTTTAGTTTTTAATGATTCTAAAAACAATGGAGCACAAATTATACAAAATAAAAACACATCCAAGTCCCAATTTGCACATGATAGGGTTTTTTCCATCTCCTAATCAGAAAAGGCATCAGTTTGTATAATGGCCAGCCACAGACAATACCTTTTTTATATCAGATCTGTTTTATACAAAGACTTTAATGTATACTACTAGACATACTGCGCGGTACATAGAAATTGTAATACTAAGTTGCGGTGAATTGACCGTAACTCAATATTGCCATCTCGCTTACTCTCAACCACAACCCCTCGCGCTCCCTGTCTGTGAGCTGTCAAACTCCCGCGTTATGTGACACAATTTTACTTCTAAACAGCCCGTCTAGTAGTATACATCGAAGTCTTTGGTTTTATATAGTTGTTTTATTCAGTGCTGGGTACAGGTCTGTTCTATGAATGAGTTTATTTTCTCTTAGATCTTGGTCAATCACGCTGAAATAATGACGGTTGGTACACTTGACATACCTTCGAAATTTATAGATTGTATTCAAAATCGTCTAATTCATCTGTTAATTCAATGCAAGAAATCCAAGTGTATGTCCACATTTTTCTATTTTGTTGTAGTTTTTCATTTGCATCTATGTGTCGCCGCTTTAATATAATCATTTACATATAGTCAAAGTCATAAAATATGATTTACAAGATTAACGTTGTTCATTGAGCCACCTCTGACGTCACAAATCACCAATTCAATAAACATACAACACGCGCAAAATGACCTGGCCGGTCTGAAATTACCACCTCGCAGTGTCGACTAAAGACTAACGTATACTACTAGACGGGCTGTTTAGAAGTAAAATTGCGTCACATAACGCGACAGTTTGACAGGTCACAGACAGGGAGCGCGATAGGGGTACTAGTTGAGAGTAAGCGAGATGGTAATATTGAGTTACGGTCAATTTACCGCAACTTAGTGGTACAATTTCTATGTACTGCGCAGCTTGTCTGGCAGTATACATTAAAGTCTTTGGTGTCGACACTATTTTTTTTAAACTCGAATATTGAAACGTCATTGGGAGTTTTGGCGGGAATTCTTACAGTGCGGTAGCTCTCTTGTTTTAATTATTTCCTAAACTGGTTTAAAGTTGTGTTTGTTGTATAAAAGTGGTGTGGTTTTGTGTAATAATCATGTACGATGATGAATAGCGTATGGAAACATTGAAATAAGTGGATTTGGGTGATTTTTGATCAAGGGTATTGTCGACCTTGTGCTTTCGATTCTCTTGAAGAAAGTCGTCTAAGAAGCATTGAACTGAAAGGAATTATCACCAAAACTCCAGCAAGACCTTGAAATCGGCCACACCCCTGTTTCATCGTTCTTGGAATATAAGAAAAGATATAACTAATGACTTGGCAGCATGGTCTCTGATCTTAGCCGGTTCCATAAGGAACAAAAAAACAAAAAAAAAATGAAACGTCATTTGTCTCGACGGCTAACGGTTACTTATTTTTATGCAAGTTTGACAGCTAAGAAGATTTCAACATGTTTAATATGATCTTAAATGCTTGAGTTACGTTTCAATATTTGGGCGTACAGAGTGGAGGTACAAGTAAAGGGCGAGGGAGTTGACCAACTCCAGACCGAACAAGTTATTTAACACGTAATGTTCATACACAATTCTCGCAATAGAAAACAAACACTTTAATGTATACTACTAGACAAGCTGTGCGGTACATAGAAATTGTACCACTAAGTTGCGGTCAATTGACCGTAACTCATTATTACCATCTCGCTTACTCTCAACTAGAACCCCTATCGCGCTCCCTGTTTGTGAGCTGTCAAACTCCCGCGTTATGTGACTCAATTTTACTTCTAAACAGCCCATCTAGTAGTGTACATTAAAGTCTTTGAAAACATAGAATTTTAAATTCAAAACGTAACGTACCTTTATTTCTAAAATATAATATTCTAAATTCCATAAAATATCAGATTTATATAAAACTTGTGACGTAACGAGTTCGTTTTTATAAAAAAAATAGTTTATTTAAAACTACTAACTATGGACGGAGTTATCTATACATACACATATTGATATATCAGATCCAAAATGTAATAAGTCAAAAAATATTTTTTTTAATTTCAAGATTTTACAAATCTATTTTCTTTAAAAACACCATCACAAAAATGTAATTACAAGAAAAAAGTTGACTTAAACGTAGTAAAGTCACTTCTCTTAATTTTCTCGACTTTATAATGAAACTGAAATACCGATATGTTTGTGAAAAAATAAAATTATAATTTTAAAATTATTCCCATTATAAAAAAACACATTCGCCTCATTGGTCTAGTGGCGGCGTACTACGGCTGAGAGACGTGAGATACTGGGTTCAATTCCCAGGTCGGGCAAAAACAATTTGTGTTTGAGTTTTCGATTCAAAAAATCACACATTAATTGCCCAGGATTGGAATTTGCGCCCGGTATGACGGTAAGCTCGCCCCCTATCACATCATGGGACGGTAATAACCTCGGCGAAATGTGTGTCCGCACGGATTGCACCTCTGCATACCCCATCGGGGATAAAGGTTTTTTTATTAGCTTGAATGACGAGACGAGCAGGTCGCTCGCCTGATGGTAAGCGCCACGCCTGCTCATAAACAGAAGCAACACCACACAGAACTTTAAATAACAAAGCACTGCATGACACTGGACTGCGCTCGTCACCCCGAGACATAAGTGTTGTCTTATAATTGGTAAGTAAGGCTTATGTATATAGTAAAACAAACATTTTTTTATTTCACGATTAAAGTGTAATATAGTAGATAGATATAGAGATATAATATGTGGAAAAACCTTGTCGTGACGGGAGATGAAGAGGGCGCAAGTTTTTTGTGCATATTGTAGGTAGGAATAACTTCAAAACTAGTACCTTTAATTTATAAAAAGTCATCAGTTAAAAGCAACATTAATTGTTTTTCAATATCTAAATGTTGCTTTGGATAAATGGTATACAGGCGCGTCTCTGCGTAAGTTATATCTCGTATACAAGGTTAGTTGGAAAGGGTGTACTAAGCTGAAAGAACATAAAAGTATCCGTAATTCCGAATTAATAGATATTGCTGTTTAAAGATTTTAAAAATTACGCACTCATTACTCTATGATCAGCTGTATTTCACTTGAGATCAGTTCAGTTCCTTTGTATTTTACCATCAAGTAGTGAAATTGAAACGAGCGCGACAAGGTTGTGCGTTTTTAAAATTATATAAGTTGTTTTTTTTTGCAACATTTTTTTAACCAGATAATATATTTATAGTAGTAATCTTTATCATCGGTAAGCTATAAGTTGGCCACGGCTTAGTACACCCTTTCAGACTAACTTTGTATAAACATAATGAGCCTTACTTATAAACTTTCTTATGATTGATTAGTTAAGCATTGTTTTAGTCTCTAATGGCTAGACCATTCTATAAATCGCGTTGACAGAAAAAGACAAGAATGTTTAGCTAATCATAAGTAACGTTTATAAGTATGGTACAATATAAACAATTTGACTCATTTGTGCATGCCTTACTATATGTGTTTGAAAGTATATATATTTTTATTTGCGTTATACGGCATCCTATACAAACAGGCACATTTATTGTGTATATACAAAAACACAACACATAGCCACCGTATGCACAAATGAATTGATCAATATGTACGAGATGATGGACCAAAAACGGCCAAATAACGTGCACACTGTCCGAGTGTGTTCTTATAACAAATTAAGAATTTGGCTAAGAACGTTTTATTCATAAACAATGTAAGCGATATTCAATTATATATAAAGAACGATAAGGCATATAATAAATCTTTTTGTCTGCGTCCTGTCGATCCTGGCTTACAATGTGGTAACAGGATAGTCTACAGTCCAAACTCCCTCAATGTGAGGGAGGGATGTGCCAAAGTATATTGTTTCGTGGTAAAGGGACAAATTGACCCGATATGAAAATAGCATGGGTCAAAATGACCCAGAGACGCACCTGTATAAAATCTCATAGGTTATAAAATTCCTCTAAAAATACATCAATGTGAGTGCGTTACCCCGCGCCCCCCAATTGTATTATTTCTAGCTTTTAATCAATAATTAGAAATTATAAAGGTTTTTTATATAATTCTTCAGATCACCCCTAAACTTAAACACAAATACTCATACATTTTGAATGTGTGTTGCGGTAAATGTTGGTTATACGCTATTTCGCATTTCGGACAATTTCGCTAAATATCGGGGTATTAAAAAGAGATTCATTGCTTTTTGTCCGTAATAACAACCTTAATATGACTAAAATTTGATTTAATATATTTGGAATATAAAACAATATCGTACAAAATAATAACTTGCACACACATAATATTTACAATATCATAATAAAAACACATTAAGTACCATTGTCGTTATAATATACGGAATACTTAGTCTGCCGCGTAAATTACGCAATATGTCGGTAAAAAACCGTGAAAACTATGCAACGTTTTGGTTATATCGCAAAAATTACGCAAAATGTTGGTAAAAACGCGAAAAATTACGCAAAATGTTGGTAAATACGCGAAAACTTACGCAAAACGTCTGTAAAAACGCGAAAATTCCGCAATATGTTGGTAAATTCGCAAAAATGTCGGCAAGAACGCAAAAATGCGTACAACCAACGTGTATAAATACAGATGTATTATCTCCTACTATTCAGTTCATATCCATTCTCTTTGCTTGGCGTTTTGGCTGGAGGGGGTTTTGCTACCACGTGACCTTCTAACCTTAATGTGCTTTGGCGGTGCGATGACCTGGAATTTAGGGAAATATGCATTTTTTTAGTAAGGTAATATAGAAATATGCATTTTTTTAGTAAGTTAATAAATAAAGAAAAATATTTATTTATTCAACAACACAAATATTTTATTGTATTTAAATTAATTAGACGGTAAGCTCGCCCCCTATCACATCGTGAGACGGAGATACACTCGGCGAAATGTGGGTGTACTAGGTTACACCTCTACCTACCCCTTCGGGGATTACAGGCGTGAGTGCGTATGTAACATTAAGACAAAAATTAATAGGTATATAAATTGACCCGCCACACACAAATTGTAGGTATATAAACGGACTTAAAATAAGATAACACATAATAAATAAGATAAAAATAAGCCTCAGGAAATCAAATATTTACCAGAATAAAATCTATGTTTTGTCTCCATTATTTAAGTGGTAGAGCCACGCTGTAGACAATTTTGTCTACAGCATGAATGGGCCGGCTCGTCCGGGTTGTTACCACTGTCCCACAGAAAACCGGCGTAAAGTAGCGGCTTGCTGCTGCGTTTCGTACGGTGAGTGAGATATCCGGAGGCCCAAATTCCCCTCCCCTTCCCAATCCCTTACTTATCGCTTTCCTTTAAGGTCGGCAACGCGCCCATGATTATTTTAGTATTGTGGGCGTACATGGGCGGTGGAGATCACTTACCATCAGGTGACCCACTTGCTCGTTTGCCGGCCTATACTATAAAAAAAAAAGATTGTGTGGTTTTATGAAACCACGGTAAAAGTGAAACTTTTTTTCACATTATACATTTTACAAAAAAAAATTGGAATAATATTACATTAAACACTAACAAAAAAACAAACAAACAAAATAGCGTGCGAACTATAGACGCCGCCATATTGGCGTTGGCTGCTCTGGCGAGCGCCTTTCACTTTATCCCTACTCCGCGGCCGACCGTCACGCGACATGCAACACACAGGCCAAACATTTTGAGACGATCTAATAAAAGTTTCACTTTAAAAATGAAAATATACCCGGGAGGTCTTCTGGCGGCTAAAAAATTACACCAGTTTAGGCACTAACCATTTTGAATACAACATTAAGCATTAAGTACCAGTACATTACCTGATAAGGCAGGTGACGGCGAGCAGTGTGAGCAGCGCCCCCAGCGCGGAGAGCCCCCAGCCCAGCGCGGCGCGCGCCACCGGCGGCACGCGCGTCGCCAGCCGCAGCAGCGACGACACCTGCGAGGGAAGCTCGTCGATACCCTGCAATACGTATACGACAATGAGCTATATACGCACTCACGCCTGTAATCCCCGAAGGTGACACACCCACATTTCGCCGAGCGTATCTCCGTCCCATAATGTGATAGGGGGCGAGCCTATCGCCATACCGGGCACAAATTCCAGACTCCGGGCTGATACTGGGGTATTTCGTAATAGAAAACCCCAATACCACTACCCGACCCGGGGATCGAACCCGAGACCTCAGCGTTGGCCTCAATCGTAACGCGTACACATTATAACTGCGCCACCGAGGTAATGAGCTATATGTCGTTGTATAATAATAATAATAATAATACTAGCCCTGTATTATACACGTCCCACTGCTGGGCACGGGCCTCCTCTACTGAATGAGAGGGGTCAGGGCTTAGTCCACCACGCTGGACTAATGCGGGTTGGCAGATTTCACATACCTTCGAAATTCTTATGAAGAACTTCTCAGGTATGCAGGTTTCCTCACGATGTTTTCCTTAACCGTTAAAGCAAGCGATAATTAACAATTAATACACACATTACTTAGAAAAGTCAGAGGTGTATGCACTTGGGGCTGGTCTCGAACCTGTGATTTTTTTCTCGAAAGCCCGTACCACTCCCCACTGAGCTATCACTGCATATGTCGTTGACCCACAAGTTAAATTCCGCGCCCAAGCCTGCACTGCACGTTCATTGGCGCGCAGAGTAGGTTTGGCCCAATCGACGCGTGCGAATCACACGACGGGAAAAAATTGTAGCCATGTTTTTAGTTCTTATAATTAAGTAAACCTTATAATTCTAGGTTTCGATCATGTATAAACCTTTGTATCGAGCCGTGATAAATTTGACTATGAAAAAAATACTTATAAATCGGTGAGTGCGTATGTACCTATGTAATAATAAATTTATTTTTTCCCGAGAGGGGTTGACGTCAGGCAGGCGGCCGGTCGTAGGTATAAACTACAAGTCAAATATTTCTGTAACTTATGTTAACAAGCATGTTGCACCGACCCCACTGCGAGTGGGATAAGATAAGAGCAGGTAGAAGAAGAACGACAGGCAAGAACAAAATCACTGTTGGTCTATCAAATAAAAAAACATACGGGGCAGTCTTTGGGGACTACCGATAGAAGTGAAAACTAAATAACTTGTGAATTTCAAAGACCTGAATGTATACACTAGATAATACATACTGCGCGGTACATAGAAATTGTACCACAAAGTTGCGGTCAATTGACCGTAACTCAATATCACCATCTCGCTTACTTTTAACTAGAACCCCTATCGCTCTCCCTGTTTGTGAGCTGTCAAACTCCCGCGATATGTGACGCAATTTTACTTCTAAACAGCCCGTCTAAGTAGTATACATTAAAGTGTTTGGTGAATTGTATCGTCGAGCTATTAGATTATAGATATTATTTTTGAATTATTTTTGGTTTGTAAAGAAGTGTCAACGACCAATTTAATTGTACAAATATATAATGTATACTAATAACGCACGGAGGTATATCTATGTACATAATATATACACAGTATACATATATAGCTCACGGGAAGCGTGCGGTGACGATGACGCGGGTTTCAAGCTTTTTGTTCACCCAAAAAAGTACTAAACGAGCCTAAAGTAGTATTCACTTAATAAAATATAGCTTACCTCTTCAAACCACAAAATAGGGAACACAATGTCGGGGAAGTTGGCGACTTGCTTGATGTCCACAACTTGTGAGACTGCCAAATTGATCTGAATACGGGCACGAGCACGCATGGCGATACCCATTTCCTGTAAAACAATCAGACGTATTTTATTATGTGCTCGCGGCTCCGCCCGCGTGAATAGACTTTTCCGAAATAAAACGTAGCCTATAACCGTCTCCAGGGTCCCATCTATCTCTACATCGAAATTCATCAAAATAGGTTCAGTGATTTAGGCGTGAAAGCGTAACAAACAAATAGATTTTTTTTCATAAAAGCATCCTATGTTACTTCTTATACCTCCAAGAATATGTGTACAAAGTTTCATGATGATCGGTTAAGTAGTTTTCGCGTGAAAGCGTAACAAACAAACTTACATTCACATTTATAATATTAGTATGATTATTAGGCGTCCCATTCATCGACAAAAGTGTCCACAAAGTCACTGTCATTACACTAATAAGATGATAATCATTTAACTTACTGGCTGTATATCAATGAAAAGCCTGTGATCCTCAGGAACGGGAGTTGAGATGCCTTCAACAGCTTCCCTGAGGCTCGGGTCAGCGAGGTAGAAATGTGGGAACGATAGCATTATCGGAGAATCTGTGGAAAATTAAACAAAAATACACAATTACCAGTCACACACATAGTCCTGACCCCACACTAGGTTAACCTGTATCGTGGGTATCAAGAACTACGAGGGACTTGCCAACACACAACACACAGACCCGAAACAAATATTTGTGGATCACACAAACATTTGTCTCGTTGCGGGAATCGAACCCACGGCCAAGAGCCGACTGCGAGAGCAGCACGGCCGCTTTGCAGCCGGTTGAATTAATTTCCGTCTTATGATGTGATAGGAGGCAAGCCTATCGCCGTACCGTAAATTATTGGCATGTAAAAGTGATATTTATGATTCAATTTACAGAATAAATGATTTGAATTTGATTTTTTCCAAAAAATAAACCAATTAGTCCTTACCATACTGACAGAGAGACACGTTAAACAATCCGTTAGCGGCACAGGGTGGGCCAGCTGGGCAGTAGCAACGGTTGTGCTCGTCGTCTGCGAACACATCCTCCGGTGGTGTGAAACGGTAACCATCGACGCCTGCCGTCGACTCCACTTCCTCCAGGAACCTGGGGAGATGTAAACGTATAGAAGGAGAGAATTCTGTGGGCCGGATTAACTGGGTACCAATGTAATGAAATCGTTTTATTAATCATGTAGGCTTTGAGTGTTAGAGCCACGCTGTAGACACTTTTGTCTACAGCGTGTATGGGCCGGCTCGTCCGGGTCATTACCACTGTCTCACAGAAAACCGGCGTAAAGTAGCAGCTTGCTGCTGCGTTTCGTACGGTGAGTGAGATATCCGGAGGCCCAAACCCCCTCCCCTTCCCAATTCCTTAATTATCCCTTTCCTTTAAGGTCGGCAACGCACCCATGACTCTTTTGGTATTGTGGGCGTACATGGGCGGTGGAGATTACTTACCATCAGGTGACCCACTTGCTCGTTTACCGGCCTATGCCATAAGAAAAGACAATTAAAATAGTGCTTATGACAAATCAGTACAAAATGTATACATAACATACATAGCATCATCGAAATAAACTGGGCAACTATAAATTTTACAATATTTTTATTTTGGAATAGATTTTCTTTTTGTTTTTGGTCGATATGGACCATAGGCATTACCGAAACGGCACGTGTTTTAAAACTACCACCGGATCCAAAACGACCCAGCCTGAGAAGACCCGGCGAAACAAACTGAGTGGGCTTTTTTTGGACCAATGTTACATAGGTAAACTAACAGCTAATAAAACGTTTTTAGCAATAAATAAAACTGATTAAAATTAAAATAGAAATTATAAAGCCGGTTTTGAATTATTTTTTTAACTTATTTTATTTTTCAATTTTTAGTGGTAGTTACAGCAATAGCATGTAAATTCCAATACAATAACACAATCGCGACGAGTGTACTGTTGTCCGTTGAGGAGTTTTATTTTTTGCTCCGTACTCCGTCATCAGAAGGCCAATTTTCGTAATTTTAACCGTTCAAAATATCATTCCGATCTAATCTCAGCGTCAAGAAAGTTGCAAATGACATTCTCTTAAACCAATAATCAACTTCAAATGCTCCTAGCATTAGCAGTAGCATTATACCGTTTTGGCTTCAGTCAACTTTTGTTCTACATTCAATCTCATTACGATCTATGTTCACATTTGACGTTGATTATTGGTTTAAGAGAATGCCATTTGCAACTTTCTTGACGCTGAGACTAGATCGGAATGATATTTTGAACGTTTAAAATTACGAGAATTGGCCTACAGATCCTAACTAAATTTATATGGGACCACATCGCAGCTAAACTCTATCGAATGATTTTTTCCAACAAAATCGGTCCACAATTATTGGCGGAGAAATCGATGTTAAAAAAAGAAAAAAAAACACGCTGAATTGAGAACCTCCTTTTTTGAAGTCGGTTAAAAAATCGTCGGTTCATGCTCCTATCTATGCATGCTGCTCATTAAAAGGTAAAATGCTGACCGCGAAAGCACCCAGGGTTACCATCTGAAAACCAGCGCTGCAGCGCTTAACACGTTGTAGCATTTATGAGCTGAGATGGGACCATTTATGGCCTCACACAACTGATTAATAGGCAGTCTTTGCCTATTATACCCTAGCCTATTGACATTGTAAATTGTGTTAAAGATTTTCTCGTTTTGTATCTCGAAATCTACAGTAGGTATTGTAGCTAAACGATGTATTAGTCGTAGGTATTAGGGTGAGATACCGTAATAAATACATTTTTTTATTTCTTTCTCGGGCTGGTTTTGAACCTGCGACTTTCGTCTCGACAGTCCGTACCATTTCCCGCTGAGCTATCGCTGTAATCCCATGTAATATATTACACAATATAAAGTGAATTCATGTCAATACTGTCGTCTGTACGCAATACGTTCACAATTAACCATGTTAGTAATAATAATAAATAGAATTGTATGAATTTATCGATAATAAGTTGGCAACGTCTGTACGAACAGAGAATTAAATATTTTTGCATTTGTTCTGAAACTATTCAAATAATTCTACTTTAATTTACTCATGACAATGCTTCGTTGATGGCATGAACTATTGTTTACTATTATATGGCTTCCTATTACACTTATGTGTAAGCTTTGGCGATGGTATTATTCTTTTATAGGTTCAATCCCCGGGTCGGGTAAAGTGGTATTGGGTTTTTCTATTACAAAATGCTCAGTATCAGCCCGGAGTTTGGAATTTGTGCCCGGTATGGCGATATACTCGCACATTATGGGACGGAGATATACTCGGCGAAATGTGGGTTTACTGGTTACACCTCTGCCTACCCCTTCGGGGTTTACAGACGTGAGTGCGTATGTATCTATGTATACTGTTTAAATTCAAGCAGAGGCATTGAATATTCGCGTGTGTGTAACAGCATTCCCGCATTAATAATGCACATTGTACATTCACTTGTACAATACACGTGGGAAGTATAGTGTCGACGACCGTCTATGGCTGCAGTTATGTGTGACCTATATTGATCTGCCCGCTTAGCATGAGCTTATGAGATATCTTACGCACGATAAAATAATTTCTCGTTTGTGCTACAACGTGCACCCCATGATATGTCAAAGAGTAATAATAATAATAATACTAGCCCTGTATTATATACGTCCCACTGCTGGGCACGGGCCTCCTCTACTGAATGAGAGGGGTTAGGCCTTAGTCCACCACGCTGGACTAATGCGGGTTGGCAGACTTCACATACTTTCGAAATTCTTATGATGAACTTCTCAGGTATGCAGGTTTCCTCACGATGTTTCCTTCACAGTTAAAGCAAGTGATAATTAACAATTAATACACACATATCTTAGAAAAGTCAGAGGTGTGTGCACTTGAGGCTGGTTTCGAACCTGCGACTATCGTCTCGACAGTCCGTACCATTCCCCGCTCCTTTTTATAAGATATAGAGTAGTATAGATAAATGCCTATGGTCCATATAGACCCATAAAAAAAAGAAAAAATAATAACAAGACAACTAATGGGTTGATACCAAAGAGCCTCGAGCAACACCCCCAGAGGCTCTCAATTGGTCGTTGGCTCAAGAGCAGAAAGCAGTGTTATTGGACACGGCACGCATTGTGAGGAGGTTCCTCACTCTGTGGTCCTAACCACCGGTGGCTTGGGTCCTAGGCCTCGCCATTGGACGTTGATACTTTTTATATTTATTTATGTTTTATTTTGTATAATTGTTATATTAAAATATGTAATAAAATACTTTTCAAATAAAGAGTACTGTACTTAATACTCAATCTATTCTGGACTATTCCATAATAAAAATATTGTAAAATTTATAGTTGCCCAGTGTATTTTGACGATGCTATGTATGTTATGTATATATTAGCTGATATGATTTCTGTACTTACATAAGTTTCTTTATTCTGTACTGACTTGTCATAAGCGCTATTTTAATTGCCTACATGATTAATAAAACTATTTCATTTCATTTCATAGAGAACTAGCATTTGCTCCCGGCACCGCCCGAGTGAGGTAATTTCCGGATTAAAAACTAGCCTTTATTCTAATCCAGGCCATGATCTACCTGTGTGCCAAATTACATCCAAGATGTTAAGGTGATTGACTAACTAACATCCAAATTAACAATCTCAGAAACATCCAAACACAGAGTGGTAGAGCCATGCTATAGACAGTTTTGTAGACAACATGAATGGGCCGGCTCGACCGGGTCGTTACCACTGATTAACAGAAAACCGACGTAATGTAGCGGCTTGCTCGTATTGTCATTCAAAAATAAAAATAATTGAATTTAATATTTCAATGTGTAATATTCGCGCAAACATAAGAAATCACTATAAAAATATTATATACTAGCTTTTGCTCGCGGCTCTGCCCGCGTGAATAGACTTTTCCGAAATAAAACGTAGCCTATAACCGTCTCCAGAGTCCCATCTATCTCTACATCAAAATTCATCAAAATCGGTTCAGTGATTTAGGCGTGAAAGCGTTAAAAATAGATATAAATTTTTTCATAAAAGTATCCTATGTTACTTCTGTTACCTCCAAGAATGTGTGTACATAGTTTCATGATGATCGGTTAAGTAGTTTTCGCGTGAAAGCGTAACAAACAAACTTACATTCACATTTATAATATTAGTATGATAACCCCAAAATTTACCCCAAACTTACCTAAGCGGCAACAATCGACACAAATCTTTGTCGTACACCTTCAAAGTGTCATTTTTCGTGATGTGGGGCGGGAATATGCTCCCATCCGAGCCGGCTATGCTGTTGCACTGGTCCGTGGTCCAATGTGGCAATTTGTCCCGCATGTTGTACCGGTCAATGATGCCGTAGTTGGTGATGTCCGACGCGCCGGTGAACATCGTCACCACGTCGGGGGAGGTGCCGTTTTTCTGTGGAAGGGGTAATTTTGGGTAACTTTGCTATCTAATGTGTAACTTTGCCATTTCATGTGTAACTTTGCCATTTAATGTGTAACTCTGCCATTTAATGTGTAACTTTGCCATGGCATGGTCATTTATCGGGTAACTTTGCCCATTAACTATTCATGGAAGAGTGTACCCTCAAAGTCGTTAAAGTGCGTAACTTAGCCGAATTGGCTACAATATGAATGGGCCGGCTCGGCCAGATTATTAACTGTTTTACAAAACCCCCACCCTTCCTAATCCCAATTCCTATTCATTAAAGTCGGCAACGCTCCATAATACGTTTGATATTATGGGTGTTTGTTGACGATGGCGAACATCACCTACCATTAGGTGACCCAATCTCCGCTAAAGTATTGTAGTCAAACAATGATTAAATTCTTAAACATTTGAGTATTATTACTAAAAAATTGCTAGCTTTAACCGATTTTTTAAAGGTATAGTATTTTTTGGTCTCATCATCATCAGCCTGTATTTGTCCATATTTGATTTTGGTAACTTTGCCTTTAGCAGGTAACTTTGCCCTTCAGAGGGTAACTTTGCCTACTTAACCTAAATCAAAAATTCAATGGCACTCACCCCATAGAACAGTCCAAACTCTTCGTAAGGTAGTTTCTGCTCCTTGGGCACTACATCTTTGGCTAACTTGAGCAGAGGATCTTCGTACCCCCATAGCAACTGTCCCACGGACACCTCCACGAACGGCTTGATCTTCAGGATGTCCATGATGGAAGCCATCGCCAGTCTCAGGAACCTCGCGGCGTGCTTAGACTGGGATGTGGCGCTCTGGAGACAAAATAAATAGGAATTATTAACCGACATCAAAAGGTTTTAAAAAAATAGTATATGCCGGCAAACGAGCAAGTGGGTCACAATATCAAAAGAATTATGGGCGCGTTGCAGACCTTAAAGAAAAGGGATAATTAAGGGATTGGGAAGGGGAGGGGTATTTAGGCATCCGGATATTTCGTTCACCGTACGAAACGCAGCAGCAAGCTGTTACTTTACGTCGGTTTTCTGTGAGACAGTGTTAATGACCCGAAAAAGCCGGCCCATTATGCTGTAGACAATGGTGTCTATAGCGTGGCTCTACCACGCAAAAATCAAGGTTCTAAATTCAAGTTAATTTTTTTATTAGATTGAATGACGGAACGACAAGCTCATCTGGTGGTTAGGCGCCACACCTGCCCATAAACAGAAGGCCTTCTCTTCTCTTCATTAGCGCCAATAAAAAAACTATCTAACTCATAAATGTTTAATCATAATAATAATAAAACTAGCCCTATATTATATACGTCCAACTGCTGGGCACGGGCCTCCTCTACTGAATGAGAGGGGTTAGGCTAGTCCACCACGCTGGCCTAATGCGAGTTGGCAGACTTCACATACCTTCGAAATTCTTATGAAGAACTACTCAGGTATTTCGGTTTCCTCACGATGTTTCCTTCACAGTTAAAGCAAGTGATAATTAACAATTAATACACACATAACTTAGAAAAGTCAGAGGTGTATTCACTTGGGGCCGGTTTTGAACCTGTCACTTTCGTCTCGATACCACTCCCCGCTGAGCTATCACTGCCGTTTAATCATAATTCAAGTTAAATGACATCTCTGAGTATACTTTAAAATTGTGAAACAGGCCATAAGACTTTATTTGTTCCGGGTAACAAATAAAGAAATAAAATGTTAATTAAACGTGTGAAATATAATAATATATTAAGTTTAAACTTAAATAGACAAGTCAAGGTTAAGCTAAGCTTCCGAGACTATAAAGTTAAGTGCTTGTGACCTCAGATAGACATTGTATAGAAGTCATGTTTGTATACAGATGGATAAAAAATACTAAAAAATACTTGAAGGTTTTTTAATTGGTCTGAATTTAGTTTGAATGAGTTTTGTTAAATACAGCATTATAGGGTTTTTGAGTCTTTTATTTTATTAAAAAGTTATTTATTTTGAATCGTTTATATTTGCTTTTTTATGTATTTAATGAAATGAGATGAATGAAAATATTTATTGAATCCATAAAAAAAATAAAAAAATGGTATACATCTTAATATACTACTTTTACTGATGGAATTATGAAAATCAGTTCTCAATCAATGATGATCAATCTCAATGAATCGATGATGATCAATGTTACTTATGTGTTTTACTTTTCCGTCACCAATTATACCTCAACTATGATGAGTTATACTTATTGAATACAAAATTATCATAAAAATCGGATGACTCTTTGAAAATATATGGGTTCGACCCCCGGATCGGGTAAAGTGATATTGGGTTTTTCTCTCATGAAATGCTTAGTACTTATAAATATGAAATCTGGAATTGTACCCGATATTGCGATATGCTCGCCTCCTTTCACATAATAGGACGTAAATAAGCTCGACGAAATATTCTGGGTTTACCAGTTACATCAGCAGTGATAGCTCAGCGGGCAGTGGTACGGACTGTCGAGACGCAGTTGCGGGTTCAAAACCAGTCCCAAGAGCATGCACCTCTGACTTTTCTAAGTTAGTTGTGTATTAATGGTTAATTATCGCTTGCTTTAACGGTGAAGGAAACATCGTGAAGAAACCTGTATATCTGAGAAGTTCTTCATATGAATTTCGAAGGTATGTGAAGTCTGCCAACTCAGCGTGGTGGACTAAGGCCTAACCCCTCTCATTCAGTAGAGGAGGTCCATGCCCAGCAGTGGGACGTGTATAATACAGGGCTAATATTATTATTATTATTACCAGCTACATCTTTGCCTACTTCTTCGGGGAGTAAAGACGTGAATACGTATGTATTTTCTGATGCCTATTTTTAAGATTTTTTTCACACTTATATATAGATTTTAATGGAGACCTTCCGGCAGTCCATGATGCTGCGCAGTGCCCCATTCACTCGACTACCTGCATATACTCGTCTTTCAACATATATAACATAGTACATCTCAAAAAGGTCGTCCAGTTCGATCTTCCTGGTTCTTAGATCAACATTGCCAAGGTCTTTTGACGTCAGTCCACATACAGCATTGTAAACTCGTGTTTGTCTGTTAGTCTTTTATATTACATTTGCGATGTGGTCATGTAGGTACTACATACATCCGCACTCACGCCTGTAATCTCCGAAGGGGTAGGCAGAGGTGTAACCAGTACACCCAAATACCGCCGAACGTATCTCCGTCCCATGATGTGATTGGCTAGCCTATCGCCATACCGGGCACTCCGGGCTGATACTGATCCAATGTGTTGCTTCTGTATATGGGCAGGTGTGGCGAAAGCGCCACTGATGGTAAGCCATCAGGCGAGCGACCTGCTCGTTTCGTCACCCAAAAGACTTTTATAACATATAATCAACGATATCTTTGCGAAATCACTCAGAGTACCTACATTTATGTTTATCAACGACGAAGCGAACTTTGTACCTTCTATTTGCAAGCCTCTTAACCGTTAAGCACATGTCATAATAGATACAAGGCCATCATACATCCGTAACCATTACAAATGAGAGACACATTTCAAAATCATTTCTAAACACTCGACTCGACGTAGAACTGACCTTTTGTAATAAACCTGTTCAAGATACCAGTAGATAGTTAATTAACCGAATAAACAAGTTGCTTGTTGAAAAATGTTAATTATTCTATGAAATAGTATTTCTACGTCGGTCCGGCCAAAAACGTCAACTCTTGCTTAATATAAAGACAAGAAAAGTCGCTTACCCGGGACATGTACTAAGACACGAACGGTATGAATTATTACAACTTATAATGATGGGCAAGATCGCCGGAAAAAGAAGAGTTGGACGCCGGAGAAAATCTTGGTTGCGAAATATTAGAGAGTGGACAGGCATCGCGAGTGCTGCAGAACTTTTTCGCCTCGCAAGAGATAAAGAAGAGTATTCCAAGCTGACAGCCAACCTTCACTAGTTGGAGAGGCACACGAAGAACAAGAAGATTCTATGAAAGACTTTTATTCTTCCACCTGCCATATAAAAGACTATTTGATTTTACTAACAACTTATATACAGTATGTAGTTAAAAACACTGTTGGCCCTTTTTGGGTCATGAAGATAGACATATAGACCATAAAAATAGTTAAATATAAATAATAATAAACAGAAGCGAGATATTATCCTTACACAAGGTAGCTTAGAAGAATGAACATATTTAAAAAAAAATATTTTCATCTAAAAAGTGATGAACAGCTGACTGATGCAGGGCGCACAAGCCGCGCGGCGCGTTTAATGTACGTAGACGCCGCAACTAACTATCTTGCACTGAATCGCGAGTCATCGCTCTTGCTGAGGTAATCAATCGAAATAAGGATTACAAACAATAAATGAATTCAAGTTTAAAAAATAAATATGATTATTTTTATAGTCCATTTTTCGTATGCGATTTATTTCATTACGTTTGAATATCGATTCTGATATCACAGTTATCTTTTTCGTTTACCTATTTCTAGTTCTGAGTAAAAGATGCACTTTGCCAACTGATAACAGTGACATGAACTCAGAGCCACGCTATAGAGAGTTTTGTCTACAGCATGAATGGGTTGGCTCGACCGGATCGTTTTTTTTTTTTATTAGATGAATGACAAGACGAGCAGGGCGCTCGCCTGATGGTAAGCGCCACGCTTGCTCATAAACAGAAGCAACGCCACACAGAACTTTAAATAAAGCACTGCACGACACTCGACTGCGCTCGTCACCCCGAGACATAAGGTGTTAAGTCTCATAATGCCCAGTAATTACACTGGCTTCAATGTCCTTCACACCGGAACACAACAGTGCTTACACACTGTTGCTTGGCGGCAGAAATAGACAAAGCGGTGGTCGTTACCACTATCTCAGAAAACCGACGTGAAGCAGCTGCTGAATTTCGTACGGTTAGTGAGACATCCTTCCTCATCTCTTTCACACCTTTCCTTTAAGGTCGGCAACGCGCCCATGTTTCCTCTCGTATTGTGGGCATACATGGACGGTGAAGATAACTTACCATCAGGTGGCCCACTTGTTTAATTGCTGGCCTATGTTAAAAATACAGATCTTTTATTAACCGACTTAAAAAAACGAGGATGTTCTCAATACGGCTTTTTTATATGTGTTCATCGATTTCTCTGCCAATTGTGGACCGATTTAGTTAGGAAAAAAATCATTCGATAGAGTTCAGCTGCGATGTGGTGCCATATAAATTTGATTAAGATCTGATGACGGGGTACGGAGTAAAAAATATGAAACTCCTCAACGGACAACAGTACACTCGTCGCGATTGGGTTATAACACGTTACGAAGCGGTAGTAGTATAGATATCTGCAATATAATTGACGATTTAAAAGATCTTGGAAAAGACTATTTAAATAATTTATATTGATTTTGTGTTATTGAATTAGTATTTACCTACATGTCATTGCTGTAACAACCATTAAAAATTGAAAATTAAAATAAGTTTTAACAAAATTTAGAAACCGTCGCTGCCGGTCAAATAAAATTGCACGACTCCAAAGAGACCTATAGAAATTGTTATTTACGACTTTCCAGTGTTTTTATTTAAAAGTCGGTTTCTAAGTTTTGTTAAAACTTATTTTTCAATCAGTAGTTTATGTCGAATGGATAAATTCACACGAATTGTTAACGGGATGAGTGAGCGGTAGTCAGCAGCCCCGGGCCATCGACCCAAGGCTTGAAAACATTAAAATAATAGTCAATATTGAATATTGATGAATGTCAAACGTTAACGACTTTATGACCATGCTCAATACCAGTTCCGGTGTTAAGATTTTTGGTGATCGCAAAGAATTAGATTATCTGGATATGTGCATTAAAAAACCTGTTAAAAATAAAAATCAACGAAAAAAATAACAAATGCTACTACTATCTCTCTATTCTAAAAAAAAGTAACTGGCGCCGCCGCCGCCGCTGCCAAAATCTTGTCACGCTATCTCCTCCAAAACCGCTGGGGGTATGGGGTCGAGATCGATACCAATCGATGCAGAATAATGTGGGGAAGAAAGTAAGATATGTCTCATATTCGTCGGACTTTAAGTTTTTCTTTTTATTTTATGTTTTGTGGAAAAACATGGGCAAAGCCCCTAGTTATAAATGTGAAAGGTAGAGTATGTAAATTTGGATATTTGTTAGTCAAGCACGACTCAACGGTTTTGGATGAAATTTGGCACACAGGTAGACCATGACCGAGATTAGGACATAGGCTACATTTTTATTTTATTTTAAATACGCACTCACGCCTGTAATCCCCAAAGGGGTAGGCAGAGGTAGCCAGTACACCCACATTTACACCCCGCATTACAACAGCGCCACCAGATAAAGTTGTATTGAGTTTTTTATTACGAAATGCTCAGTATCAGCCCGGAGTCTGGAATTTGTGCCCGGTATGGCGATAGGCTCGCTCCCTATCACATAATGGGACGGAGATACGCTCGGCCAAAAGTGGGTGTACTGGTTACACCTCTGCCTAACCCTTCGGGGATTACAGGCGTGTGTGCGTATGTAAAAAAATACGTTCTGTTATTAGTTATTCTAAGCTCTAAAATATTAAATATTAACCAACCACGCTCACATAATAAAACTTCTCGTGTCCCTTCCTGTAGACATATGTTTGTGATAACGGTGTATATACAGTTAGAAGCGTAGGCTTGTAAGACATACGACCAGTGACCAGTGTTAAACTGCCGAATTTATATGTGTGTCAATAATGGAACGTACGTTAGAAATATACATACATACATACGCACTCACGCCTGTAATCCCCGAAGGTGTAGGCAGAGGTGTAATCAGTACACCCACATTTCGCCGAGCGCATCTCCGTCCCATAATGTGATAGGGGGCGAGCCTATCGCCATACCGGGCACAAATTCCAGACTCCCGGCTGATACTGGGGTATTTCGTAATAGAAAACCCCAATACCACTACCCGACCCGGGGATCGAACCCGAGACCTTAGCGTTGGCCTCAATCGTAACGCGTACACGTTACAACTGCGCCACCAAGACAGTCAAGTTAGAAATATACAAATACAAAAATTCAAAAGTTACATCAATCGCCACTCTTTTTTTAATATCATGGGCCGGCAAACGAGCAATTGAGTCGCCTCGTGGTAAGTGATCTCCACCGCCCATATACGCCCCCAATAACAAAAGGAGTGGTAGAGCCACGCTGTAGACACTTGTCTACAGCATGTATGGCCCGGCTCGTCCGGGTCATTACCACTGTCTCACAGAAAACCAGCGTAAAGTAGCAGCTTGCTGCTGCGTTTCGTACGGTGAGTGAAATATCCGGAGGACCAAACCCCCTCCCCTTCCCAATCCCTTAATTATCCCTTTCCTTTAAGGTCGGCAACGCACCCATGATTCTGATGATGATTCTTTCGGTATTGTAGGCGTACATGGGCGGTGGAGATCCGGAAAACATAGGCTGGCAAACGAACAATTTGGACGCCTGATGGTAAGTGATCTCCATCGCCCCTGTACGCCCACAATATCAAAAGGATCATGGGCGCATTACCAACCTTAAAGGAAAGGTATTGGGAAGGGGAGAGGGGAGCAAGCTGCTACTTTACGCCGGTTTTCTGTGAGACAGTGGTAACGACCCGGACGAGCCGGCCCATACATGCTGTAGACAAAACTGTCTACAACGTGGCTCTACAACTCACAAAAATGATGATGGAATATACGTTAAAAATACATAAGGTGAAGTTAAAAAAGTCTTGCATCAAACGCCACGCTTGGCCATAAATAGAAGCAACACCACACAGAACTTTGAATTACAAATCATGGTTCCAGTACCATGCATGGTACTGGACTGCGGCACCCTGAGACAGAGGTGAGATTTTAAGTCTCACAGTGCCCAGAAATTTCACTGCCTTCAACGTCCTTTAAACAGAAACACAAGAGTGCTTACATTGCTGCTTGGTGGTAAAAATAGATAAACCGGTGGTACCTACCCACACGGCCTCTCGCATACAAGGGATTTTTTTAACTGGCCCTGTATGATACAAATCCCACTGCTGGACACGGGCCTCATCTACCGAATGAGAGGGGTTAGGCCTTAGTCCACCACGCTGGCCTAATGCGGGTTGTCAGACTTCAGATACCTTCGAAATTCTCATGGAAAACTTTTCACGTATGCAGGTTTCCTGACGATGTTTCCTTCACCGTTAACGCAAGTGATGATTAACAATTAATATACACATAACTTAGAATAATCAGAGGTGTGTGCTCTTGGGACTGGTTTCGAACCTGCGACTTTTGTCTCGACAGTCCGTATTACACTCCACTGAGCTATCGCTGCTTCTACCCCACACAAGGGACCTACCTAGTAACAAATATATTCAACTGCTCATCTCCCTAAAAAAACGTAAACCTGTATAAGTATGCACTTATGGTATTTCAAAATACTTCCATAAAGCAATCAAATCAAACAACAGACATTGTAATTTTATTTTGTACAATAATAACAGCAATTTTGTTACAAAAAACAATAATAATTATAATTTGGTAATATTTTATGAAGGCTGGCAACACTTACGTCATATCCTATTGTTTACAATAAGTTGCCAACCAAAACCTGTCCACAAAATATCGTAATAGTGTATAGAAACTTCACTCCATTCGGATGAGGCAATGGCGAAACTTGGTCCCCGTTGCGGATTGTGGGGGTCAGACGGCGGGTCGCCCTATATTATAGCAAATACCATCAAAGCTATGGTACGAGAAGGCGGACCCTCGCATTAAGCTGGAATCACGCCAGGCAGAAAGAAAGAATGTAGCATTTTTTTTATTGCATAGGCCGACAAACGAGCACGTGTGTCACCTGATGGTAAGTGATCACCACCGCCCATGTACACCCACAATACCAAAATAATTATGAGCGCGTTGCCGACCTTAAAGGAAAGGGATAATTAAGGGATTGGGAAGGGGAGGGGGTTTGGGCATTTAAAATAGTTTAAATAATTTTTCAGTCAACGAAATAAAATGCTTTTTAACTCGTCCTATAATCCGCAGACCCGGATGTTCAAACCGGGGTTCGTAATGCGAACGCAAGTGCGCCAACGAATCAGTCATGAATGTACCATAAACTATTGTATAAAGGGCGGTACAACCCCCAGTGCGCTTCTGCGACCCTTGATGTAAGTGAAGTGTCCCAAATAGTCGCCTTTTATGGCAAGATTGACAAGCAGGGCGGAATACTGTAGCGGAATTCTCCAAACGCCCCCAATCCACAGTGTGGAAATCGGTGATGGAGTTTTTTTATTGCCCAGATAGGCATACGATGGTAAGTGGTTACCGCCGCCCATGGACCTCAGCAATGCCAGAGCACAGCCAAGCTGTTGCTTGCCGTTGAAGGAAAACTTTTTATAAGCCTCGCTTAAAGAAGGACAGGTCATACGGTCTAACGAGTGGTAGAGCCACGCTGTAGACAATTTTGTCTACAGCATGAATGGGCCGGCTCGTCCGGGTCGTTACCACTGTCTCACAGAAAACCGGCGTAAAGTAGCAGCTTGCTGCTGCGTTTCGTACGGTGAGTGAGATATCCGGAGGCCCAAATCCCCCTCCCCTTCCCAATCCCTTATTATCCCTTTCCTTTAAGGTCGGCAACGCGCCCATAATTCTTTTGTATTGTGGGCGTACATGGGCGGTGGAGATCGCTTACCATCAGGTGACCCACTTGCTCGTTTGCCGGCCTATAGTATAAAAAAAAAAAAAAAACGCTCGGGAAACACCGATGCAGGGAGTTCATTCCAGTCGCTTGTTTGCCAGCCTATACTTAAAAAAACCCGAATTATTGCAGCGAAGCGAGAGGCCGTGGGTTCGATTCCCGCACTGAGACAAATGTTTGTTTCGGGTCTGGGTGTTGTGGGTTGGCAAGTCCCTCGTAGTTCCTGATACCCACGATACAGGTTAACCTAGAGTGGGGTCAGGACTATGTGTGTGACTGTTGGGTGTATTTATTATTTAAACACTTGTCTCGACGCAAGATCGAATCTAAGTCCTCTCGTTAACCACCAGCTACTCTCAGTGGACACGGAAGCCGTCATACTTTCCTTTGTTTCTTACACGAAATGCGTGTACTATTAACTTTAATTTACATACAAAACCGGCCATTTGCACGCCCGGTCAGACGTTATGGCGACTTAAAAGAAAATAACAATGAGTTTTCACTATGTTTAGTTAACTAGGACGTTTCCAAGGTACATTAGGGTTGCCAGATGTCCGGGAAATATGGGATTGGAAATGGGCTGGCTTGTCTCGTGTCCAGTTTCATTTTACTGTCTCGGAATTCGCGATTACTAGGTTTTTGAAGTGAAAACTTCTTTAGGCGCGTTGAGCACTTTTTGGTTGAACAAAAATCATGGTCAAGCTGGGTCGTTTTGGATCCGGTGGTAGTTTTAAAACACGTGTCATTTCGGTAAATGCCTGTGGTCCATATCGACTCAATATATTTAATAATCCTGGACGTTTCCATAATACAAATATTATTAATAATGTAAAATGAAAAGACAAATAAAAAAATAGTGTAATTGCCCAGTGTATTTTGACGATGCTATGTATGTTATGTACACATTACTTGATATTATTTCGATACATAAGTTTGTTTATTGTTGTACTGACTTGTCATAAGCGCTATTTTAATTGCCTACATGATTAATAAACTATTTCATTCCATTTCATTTCATTACACCCTGCCTACCCCTTCCGGCATTAAAGTCGTGAGTGCGTATGTTAAACCATATTATCATAACGTGTCATACTGTTATATAACTGATCGGTCACGGTGCAACGCGTGTTCCGTATGAAGTAGCAACCGCTTGAACATCAGACTAAGTTTAATAAAGGTTTAAAAAAGGTCTAAAGAAGTTTATTATCAACAACGACTGCCTCGGTGGCGCAGTTATAACGCATAAGCGTTACGACTGAAACTCACGCTGAGGTCTTGGGTTCGATCCCCGGGTCGGGTAAAGTGGTCTTGGGTTTTTTTATTACGAAATGCTCAGTATCAACCCGGGGTCGGGAATTTGTGCCCGGTATGGCGATAGGCTCGCCCCCTATCACATAAGGGACGGAGATACGCTCGGCGAAATGTGGGTGTACTAGTTATACCTCTGCCTACCCCTTCGGGGAATATAGGCGGGAGTGCGTATGTAATATAACCTAATATCACTTCAACCCGACTCGGGGGTCGAACCCGAGACCTCAGCACAGCAGTCGTACCGTGTACGCATTACAACTGCGCCACCGAGGCAGTCTTATTACGTTTAACTAATCATAGAAGATGATATACTGGTATTTTATATAAGAGTTCTCGAGTGACGTAGAAGAAGTGAAAGCGTCCTACATACAACGCCGTGAGTATAAAAAACATGTTATAGAGTTGGTCACTTTGAAATTTGTAATGTGGCGTCTTAAGGTCGAACATCGTCAATATACAATATGTAACATAAACCAACCCTGTTGGGCGTTTTAACTGTGATATCAGAATCGATATTCAAACGTAATGAAATAACTCGCATACGAATATGAGACTATAAAAAAAACATATTTATTTTTTAGACTACATACATACATACATAGATTCACGCCTGTTTCCCATAGAGGTAGGCAGAGACAACGGATTTCCACTTGCTACGATCCTTGCATACCTCTTTGGCCTCATTCACATTTATTTATTCATTTCATTTTATTTTTTATACTTTAATTATTTTATTATTTGTAAACCGTATTTCGATTGATTACCTCTGCAAGAGGGATGAGCTGGAGCTAGAGTGAGATGGCATGTTGCGGCTACCACGTACATGAAACGTGTCACGTCCCCGGCTTCGTCAATACACACAGAAATTCAGATGTATATATATTTATTAAATGTGTTAATTTTTTAACTGCCTCGGTGGCGCAGTTGTAATGCGTACGCGTTACGATTGAGGCTAGCGCTGAGGTCTCGGGTTCGATCCCCGGGTCGGGTAGGGTGGTATTGGGTTTTTCTATAACGAAATGCTCAGTATCAGCCCGGAGTCTGGAATTTGTGCCCGGTATGACGATAGGCTCACCTCCTATCACATCGTGGGACGGATATACGCTCGGCGAAATGTGGGTGTACTGGTTACACCTCTGCCTACCCCTTCGGGGATTACGGGCGTGAGTGCGTATGTATGTATGTTAATTTTCTAAGTTACCCGTGTAAGGATAATATCTCGCTTCTATATTTTTTTTTTATTTAACTATCTTTATTAAGCTGTCTATATGTCTATCTTCACGACTCAAAATTGGCCAACAAGTTTTTTGTTACATACTGTTTAATACTTGCCCTGTATTATACACGCCCCTGCTGGGGACGGGCCTCCTCTACCTGTGAGAGGTAACCCCTCTTATACAGTAGAGTATTTAGTCCACCACGCTGGCCTAATTCGGGTTGGCAGACTTCACATACCTTCGAAATTCTTATGGATTACTTCTCAGGTATGCAGGTTTCCTCACGATGTTTCCTTCACCGTTAAAGCAAGTGATAATTAACAATTAATACACACGTAACTAAAAAAGTCAGAGGTGTATGATCTTAGGGCTGGTTTCGACCCTGCGACTTCGTTTCGACAGTCCGTACCACTCCCCTCTGAGCTATCACTGCATCGTCAATAGCCCGCGAAATATGTTTTTTTTGTTTTATTCAAAATTGCATCTCGATATTTAGATTATATAATTGAAAATTTATTTTGCAAAATAATCACTGTTTATGTACTGAATAATAAAAAAGCAACCTCCATGTCGCAGTGGGCGAGTAACCGACTGTGAAGCAAAAGGTTCGATTCCCGAAACATTGCTTCGGGTCTGGGTGTTTTCTCCCCAGTGGGGTTGAATGTTAGGCAGGCGGCGCGTCCGTTCGTAAAAACTAAAAAGTCAAATCTTTTTGTAATAACATGTGTTAAAAAAACATGTCCCACTGGGAAAAGGGCAGGTGTGAGGACGAGATCTACTGAATTATAGTCATAATAAATATCAACAAAGCTTTTATAAATTACTAACTGTCCCGCGCGGTTTCATTTGTATTGCTGCTCTGCTCCCGTCTTTTTAAAGCTTCGATTTGCTAAAGGTTTTTTGTCTCATTAACATATTTCCGACCAGTGGCGGATTCAGGATTTTGGTTTTTTGTCAGGACCAAAAATTAGAAAATATAAAATAAAATATACTATACCTACTCAAAATGGAATAAGTAAGGATAAGCGATGGAAATTATATTGTAGGTAGTACTAAGAAAGTAGGATAATATGAAGATTAATTTGAGATTTGTCAAGTGGACCAAAATGCTTTGATTGAGCCCCTTAGCCCCGACTAAAAATGGGGATATAAAAGAGGGGTGTTATGGGACGGAGATACGCTCAGCGAAATGTGGGTGTACTGGTTACCTACCCCTTCGGGGATTACAGGCGTGAGTGCGTATATACAATTTTAGTACATCGATCGGTACACAATCTGCAGAATGCGCGATTCGGTACTGGTGTGGAGAAAACGTCACGCTCTGTAAACCGCACGAGCTATGCACTTAGACGATAGGGTTGGCGCGGTCCAGACTTCATAACTTTCCTCGACAAAAGTTCCTATTTACGTTTAAGACTTCAAAAAAGCAGAAGCTTCTTAATTCGGCGAATGTTTTTTTTTATTTTTTATGTATGTACATCGATTTCTCGGCAAATTTTGTTGGAAATAAATCAATATAGTTTATTAAACCAGACTTTAAAAGAGAGAGGAAATTCTCAATTCGGCGAAATTGGTTGGAAAAAAATATCGATATTGTTTACTTGCGATGTGGTCCAATATAAATTTGGTTAAGATCTGATGAGGGAGTACGGAGTAAAAAAAAATTAACTCCTCAACGGACAACAGTACACTCGATTGTGTTATTGTATTGAAATTTAGATGCTATGTAACAACCACTAAAAATTTAAAAATAAAATAAGTTTTAACAAAACTTATAAACCGACTTCAAAAAATAACACTGAAAAATCAAAAATAACAATTTCTATAGGTCTCTTTGGAGTCGGTGCGATTTCATTTGACCGGCAGCTTCACCGGCATTACCTGTTGTTGAGAAAAAGGGTCAAACGGACGGATAAATAAACAGACAGACAGACATCGAAGTGATTCGTGTATAAGTTTACCATTTTTCGCTATTTTGATCACTATAATCCTAAAAGTACAATTAATTTGTGGACAACCAGCTTATCGTGAAGTTTTATTAAATTTAATTAAATCAGTAATCATACTAATATTATAAATGTGAATGTAAGTTTGTTTGTTACGCTTTCACGCGAAAACTACTTAACCGATCATCATGAAACTTTGTACACATATTCTTGGAGGTATAAGAAGTGACATAGGATACTTTTTATGAAAAAAAAAACTATTTGTTTGTTACGCTTTCACGCCTAAATCCCTGAACCGATTTTGATGAATTTTGATGTAGAGATATATGGGATCCTGGAGACGGTTATGGGCTACGTTTTATTTCGGAAAAGTCTATTTATGCTGGCGGAGCCGCGAGCAAAAGCTAGTATTGTATATTTTTACTTGATTACAAATAATTAGTAAAATAATTTTATACTGCAACTTATCGAATTAAAAAATAACTAATCGGATTAGATTAAGAAAATATTCTACTTTTCCGAAGTAAGCCTCCGTGGCGCAGTAGGCGAGAAGCCGGTTGCGAAGCGTGAGGCCGTGGGTTCGATTCCCGCACCTAGACAAATGTTTGTCTGATTCATAAATATTTGTCTCGGGTCTGGGTGTTGTGGGACCGCAAGTCCTTTGTAGTTCCTGATACCCACGATACATGTTAACCTAGTGTGGGGTCAGGACTATGTGTGTGACTGTTGGGTGTATTTATTTATTATTTTATAAGTGACAGCCCTATTGATGACACGATAGTTGATGGCCTGTATGTCTGTGTGTGTATAGACTAGTCATAGACAACACATGCCTAGGCATTTAATGAAATATGTAACTATTCCGTTAAAAAACTCCTAGCGGGAAATTGAATTGTTACGAGTTCTATGCCAGCCATAGCACGTCTGAATTATCCAACATGTGTATTCATAATAAAAACATCTACATTATGTAAAAAAAACCTGTTGGCCCTTTCTAGGTCGTAAAGAATGACATATAGACAGCTAAATAAAAATTGTTAAATTAAGAAAATAATAAACAGAAGCGAGATATTATCCTAACACAAGGCAGCTTAAGTGAACATATTTAAAAATGTTGAAAAGTAATGTAACGCGCAGTAACGCGCAGCGCCGCGTGCGCGCCCTGCATCAGTCAGCTGTTCATCACTTTCCAGGTGAAAATATATTTTTTTAAATATGTTCCAGACGAAAATAACATTTTTTAAATATGTTCCAGGTGAAAATAACACTTTTTTTATTAATTTCCAGATGAAAATAACATTTTTAAATATGTTCCAGATGAGAATATTTTTTTTAAAATTATGTTCCAGATGAAAGAAACATTTTTTTAATTATGTTCCAGATGAAATTAACATTTTTTTAATTATGTTCCATATGAAAATAACATTTTTTTAATTATGTTCCAGATGAAATTAACATCTTTTTAATTATGTTCCAGATGAAAATAACATTTTTTTAATTATGTTCCAGGTGAAATTAACATTTTTTAATTATGTTCCAGGTGAAAATAACATTTTTTAAATATGTTTCAGGTGAAAATAACATTTTTTAAATATGTTTCAGGTGAAAATAACATTTTTTCAAATATGTTCCAGATGAATATAATATTTTTTAAGCTACCTGTGTAAGGATAATATCTCGCTTCTATTTAATATTTTTATTAAGCTGTCTATCTTCACGACCCTAAAAGGGCCAACAAGGTTTTTGTTACATACTGTATATAACAGAGAATGTATGTGTGAATGTATGTTCACCTAAAACTCGAGAACCGTTAGCCCAATTGATATGAAACTTTGCACACATATAAAGGGCGACATGAGCACTCCGACGAACATAGTTACGTTAGTGCCGGATATGTGGCCCTGGTGGCAGTGATTTTTATCTTTTGAACCATAGGTCGAATTGCTATGAAATTTTGTATATATGCATGTCGCATTGGAACACCAACTAATATGGTTACACTGGTAACTGATACATGGGGTTAGTGGCGTTTAGTTAAATTAATAAAATTTTGATTGAGTGTTTGTTGTCTTTAGATATATGGATAATATGCTCTACTTTAAATATACAGCGCTCTAGTTTCTTTATGAAACCTTATTTATATAATAAGCTAAATAAAAACCATACAATTCTCAACCTTAACTATCTGGAAGTCAAAAGAAAACTAACGTCTGAGTTACTGATATGTCATATCAATTCACAGAAGACTTTCTGAAAAATCGTCAAATGACTTTAATATTGTAGGTTCTTAGACTAGCTGCCTCGGTGGCGCAGTTGTAATGCATACGCGTTACGATTGAGGCCAAAGTTGAGGTCTCGGGTTCGATCCCCGGGTCGACTGAAGTGGTATTGGGTTTTTCTATTACGAAATGCTCAGTATCAGCTCGTAGTCTGGAATTTGTGCCCGGTATGGCGATAGGCTCGCCCCCTATCACATAAGGGACGGAGATACGCTCGGCGAAATGTGGGTGTACAGGTTACACCTCTGCCTACCCCTCCGGGGATAACAGGCGTGAGTGCGTATGTTCTTAGACTAAGATTTAGATCACTCATATATTTTTAAATAGTTTATTTCTCCTTATTATTTCTATTGTAATGTGGCACCGTACTTCTAACCAAGCGGCTCCTGTAAAAAACCCTCTACGAGACAGGCCTAGCCTATTGTGGAGTGTTTTGCCGTACAATATTTTTTATTATTATTATTATTATTTATTAATGTGACGCATGTTTCTCATTTTTGTATTTCCACATAGGCTAGGTACTTTTTATCCCTGAAAAAGACATTGTCTAACTCCTTGTCTATCAGACAAACAGACAAGGAGCCGCGGGCAAAAGGTAGTTAATGATAAAACTTACCAGCATCGGAATGTTCGGCACCACGACGGCATCGTCATCCATGCCGGCGCTCAACTCCGGCTGGAACGTGTACGTTCTCTTGTAATGGAAGGACAAGGTTCCATTCTCGTTGTCTGTGATGTTCACCTTTTCCCACTCCTCGCTGGAAGAGAGATTAGTAGAATTTAGAAAGTTAATAGACACCCTCGACGTGAAATAGATTTTCACCTGGGCATTCACCCCGGACGGCATTTTCAGGGGGCGCCAAAGTCATGATATTATATGATTAAAAATAAAAAACTTGCTTGTGGAGCAAGTTATTTTTTGATAGCCTCGGTGGCGCATTTGTAATGCGTACACGTTACGACTGAGGCTGAGGGTGAGGTCTCGGGTTCGATCCCCGGGTCGGGTAAAAGTGATATTAGGTTTTTCTATTAAGAAATGCTCAGTATCAGCCCGGAGTCTGGAATTTGTGCCCGGTATGGCGATAGGCTCGCCCCTATCATATCGTGAGACGGAGACACGCTCGGCGAAATGTGGGTGTACTGGTTACACCTCTGCCTACCCCTTCGGGGATAACAGGCGTGAGTGAGTATGAGTAAACGATTTGAGCCTCCGGATATTTCACTCACCGTACGAAACGCAGCAGCAAGGCGCTGTTTACGTCGGATTTCTATGAGATAATGGTAACAGCCCAGTCGAGCCGGCCCATTCATACTGTAGAAAAGACTGTCTACAGCGTGGCCCTACCACATTGTCATGCGATGAAATGGAAACTGGTAAACACGACCATAAAAAATCTATCTAAACCCAATTAAGAGTAAATTATTAGTTCAATATAATATCGATTTGGTGATAGTTAAAACACGGTTTCGTTAATTGTTTTATTGGCGTTTGATTGAACTTAATTGTTTGCATTTTCCTCAAATTCTGAACCAACTGCGCAATTAGAAATGGTCAGGCAGTTGATGTGCGTAGATATCTGTGTATTTCTGCCGAAAAGCAGCAGAGTGTAAGATTGTGTTCCGATTTGAAGGGCATTGAAGCCAGTGAAATTATTGGACATTATAGGGCTCGGCCCCTATCACATCATGGGATGGAGATACGCTCGGCGAAATGTGGGTGTACTGGTTTACACCAGTGCCTACCCCTTCGGGGATTACAGGCGTGAGTGCGTATGTATTTATGTATGTAGTGAGATATCCGGAGGCCTAAATCCCCCTCTCCTTCCCAATCCCTTAAATCATCCTTTTCCATTAAGGTCGGCAACGCGCCCATGATTCTTTTGGTATTGTGGACGTACATGGGCAGTGGAGATCGCTTACCATCAGGTGACCCACTAGCTAGTTTCCGATGTATGACAAAAAAAGAAAGATACTTACGAATAGACATAAGGTCCCAGTTCATCCAGCACAGGCTTGGAGCCGTTATTGAGAAACTCGTCCGCGTTGGTAACATTGTACACGTACACACGTACAAACGGTCGGACCGGGGGGCGCGCCCACCACTCGAACGTCATCGAGCCGGGGCGCAGCACCAGCTCCTGTGGGGGGAAGTATCATTAGTAAGCAGACTTAGGGGTTACAAGACAGGCGGTCGGCCGTAAAAACTACGAGCCAAATATATATAGTTATAAACCATTCTCTCCACAAAACAAATGTACGGTGTGAATATGGCCCCAATCGGTCAAACCGTTCAAAAGTTAAAATAAATACTTTCATACAAAGTTCAACCAATCAAAAGGCGGGAGGGGCCCTCCTTTTGTAAGTGGAATTTTCTAAAAATGTGACTCTCATATTTCATTATTTTTAATAAGCAATATTTGCGCTCAATTTCACAGTCGTATTCCCTTCCTTAAAAAAGTTGCATACAACGTACAAACCCCTCTTTTACACCATTAAAATGTAAATTTCCAATTACACAAACTATCATCTGACCAAATCTCATGATCCCGGTTTCAGTAGTTTTTGAGAAATCGTGATGAATTAGTGAGTGAGTGGTATTTCGCTTTTATATACTTGTATATAGATTAGAGAACGGTCTCTAGAGAATCCTGACATGGGGTTATGGTCTGTAAATCAGTCACATTGTAAAAGTGACTCGATAAACCATCTGTAGATATGTTAACCGTCGTTTTGTATTTTTAAAATAACACTGGTGTTGAGTAACATCTAAAAATCTTATATATAAAATTCTCGTGTCACAATGTTAGTTATCATACTCCTCCGAAACGGCTGGACCGATTTTTATGAAATTTTATATGTATATTCAGTAGGTCTGAGAATCGGCTACTATCAATTTTCCATACCCCTAAGTGTTAAGGGTTGTCAACCCCTAACATTTATTTTTTTGACAATATTTTTATTTAATTTTTTATAATGTGGCATTAAAAAATACATACAACCCAAAATTTTCACCCTTCTACCATCAACCCCTATTTTTAATAGCGATATTAGTATTTTGTCAAGCGTGTTTCTCATGCCGATCGCGATGACGGGACTCGCTTGATGCGATCACCCACCGCTGTCGCCCACTAGGCTAATTTAATCCTGGAAATAGGCATTCACGCGGGCGGAGCCGAGGGCAACAGCTAGTATATATATATATATATATATATATATATTTATTGACCGACGTTCCGTTCCGTCAGAGTATGCTGGGGCCCTAACGGTTACGTAACGTTACACAGCTGACGTGTGTTACACAATACCCCTATGAATGGATTTGCACGGTCAGTCAAAACCTTTAGCCACTTCGACTGCCACTAGCAACTGTGCCAAGGTCGCAGTCGAAGCTGTCTCACGCCGTGTCGCAAGACAATAGGCTTAAACGCATGATAGAGTTAATTCAAATGATTTATTGAATCCAAAGACTTTAATACCATAGACGGGCTGTTCAGAAGTAAAATTGTGTTGCAAACGCGGCCGGCGAGGCGGGAATGACGTCTAAGCCGTGGGAGCGAGAGGAGTTGAGAGTAAGCGAGATGGCAATATTGAGACTATTTGAGACAGCTGTTTTGTTTGGTATTAGTTTTCATTCACAATAGATGACTTTCGATCAAAACTAAGAAATAATATAGTTACTTCCGTAAAATAACTTCAAATTGAATGAATAGTATATGCACGTAAATAATGACAATGTTTTATGGCTCACAATAAACAATTTCGTGTTAGTTTATAGAATTTAACATTCGTAGCTATTCAAACAACTGCTCTTGCCGCTCTCTCGCGAACGACTAAATGAGTTGCGGTCAATTGACCGTAACCAAGTGCGCAATTTCTTTGTACCGCACAGCTTGTCTAGTAGTATACATTAAAGTCTTTGATTGAATCCATAAAATGTTGTACATCATTTAGATTCAGTCAAATTTTAACTCTACCACAAGTTCGGAATGCTGTTTCGCTAGAGAAGAACAGACAAGAAACTCTAACGTTGCTCTTTTCAAAACTGATTTACAATATTGATACTACATTAATACAATTTAATTTGAGTTAAAGCAGCTCAGATATAACACGAAATAATTATTATTGATCATGACTCCCATGACCACGATCAATAAATTAGGACTATAAAGTAAAAAACGCTATAGCAATACAATAACAGTTTGAGCAGATCAGTCCACACAAGAAGCACCCGTTCACGAGTATGACGCATGTGCCAGCCATCGGCCTCCTCAACCATGTTACAGGGAAGTGACCGACACACACCACCCGGCACACGACGCCGCCGCAAGTACAGACAGAGATATAATATTTTTTTTTTTTTTTTTTTTTTATAGTATAGGATGGCAAACGAGCAAGTGAGTCACCTGATGGTAAGCGATCTCCACCACCCATGTACGGCCACATTACAAAAGAATTATGGACGCGTTGCCGGCCTTAAAGGAAAGGGATAATAAGGGATTGGGAAGGGGAGGGGGATTTGGGCCTCCGGATATCTCACTCACCGTACGAAACGCAGCAGCAAGCTGCTACTTTACGCCGGTTTTCTGTGAGACAGTGGTAACGACCCGGACGAGCCGACCCATTCATGCTGTAGACAAAATGGTCTACAGCGTGGCTCTACCACTCGTAAAATTATTTTATAATATTTATTTCATATATCCCAATCAGCTATGTGGCAGAGAAACCGTGATGCAGGATGCAAATATTCTGTGTCGAGAAATTTCTTACCCCATGCGCGCTCGGAGGTGTGTGAGATTTGACACAGTTAAAAGTTTATATGGAGGAGAAATGCAGAAAGCTATTTAGGGTAACTGCAAGTATTTACGACCCCCATAAGGAACAATTGAAATTGATGTCAATTATAAGGACTATCAGTTGCTTTCACACACAATTCAAACACAAAAAAAACACAAACTCCGTGGCGCAACGGGTGAGTAGACGGTTGTGAAATGAAAGACCGCAGTTTCGATTCCCGCACCGAGACAAATGTTTGTGTCCATGACATTTATTTCAAATCTGGGTGTTGAGGGACTGTAAGTTCCACGTAGTTTCTGATTACACACGATACATGTTCACCTAGTGTTGGGTCAGGACTATGTGTGTGACAGTTTAAAAAAAACCAGATTGCGTTTCAGTTTGTTACTTGAAAAATCACTAGGGGCGTTGCCCATGTTTTTCCACAAAACATAAAATAAAAAAAAACTTAAAGTCCGACGATTATGAGACATATCTTACTTTCTTCCCCACATTATTCTACATCGATTGGTATCGGTCTCGACCCCATACCCCCAGCGGTTTCGGAGGAGATAGCGTGACAAGCTTTTGGCAGCGGCGGCGGCGGCGGCGGCGCCAGTAACATTTTTTTAGAATAGATAGATACTTGAATCGCCCGGAATATGAATTTTTGTCCGATATGATGATAAGCTTTGGCACTGGAATATGTCGGAACGTACCAGGAGTACGATCTCGCGGGCGGCCCAAAAAACGCTGGCTTGATGGCATACCTCTCCGGTGATACTCTTTGGATGGATATACCTGTCCGTGGTGTATCAAGGTGGCAGCCCCTTAATTTCTTAGAGTGGTAGAGCCACGCTGTAGATGTTTGTGCACGAATGGGCCGGCTCGTCCGGGTTGTTACCACTGTCTCACAGAAAACCAGCGTAAAGTAGTAGCTTGCTGCTGCGTTTCGTACGGTGAGTGAGATATCCGGAGACCCTAATTCCAATCCCTTAATTATCCCTTTCCTTTAAGGTCGGCAACGCGCCACTGATTCTTTTCGTATTGTTGGCGTACATGGGCGGTGGAGATCACTTATCATCAGATGACTTACTAGCTCGTTCGCCGGCTTATGCTATAAAAAAAATAAAGGAGGTCCGTGCCCAGCGTGGGACAGTATTATACCAGGGTCTGATAATACGAAACCATTAAAAACTTTCTAATTCCGTTAACAAATAAACAATAATCGCCAGTTGTTTTTATTCAAATAAACGTTACGAAACTAAACCAAATGCGATTTTTTTTTAGCCATTTAAGAGAACGGGTAAGGTCGTTTTGTTTACAAAATTAAATACGGCCGTGGAGTGGTTATAGATTTATGATTCCAACTTCTAATCACATTTAATAGCATAGGCCGGAAAACGAGCAACTGGGTCCTCTGATGGTAAATAATCTCCACCGCCATCGAAACAAGATGACAACAAACGTAACTCCAGCAAAAAATTACCCCCCCAAAACTCTGTGCAAGGGGGTGGGGCTATAAAAGTTTGTGCATTATACTCTCCGGTTGACACTTGATAGGTGAAAATATTTGCGCGGTGCAGAACTTCGTATCTCGATCTATCTAATTTAATATTTAGACATTAACTTTTATAAAATAAAGTTGATTTTGAACGTTCATTAATTTTTGTTGCGTGTATGAGTGTTACGTGTGATTTTACCTTTGCATGTGTAAGTAAGTGGAGCCGTATTTTTGGCAGATTCATATGAGAGTGATCGTTCTAGTTATCTTATTTCGATGTCCACCGCTAATGTGCGCCACCACAACCCCAAAAGAATCGTTGTCGACCTTAAATGGAAATGATAGTTAAGGAATTGGGAAGGGGAGGGGTTTGGGCCTCCGGATATCACACTCGCCTCACGAAACCAGCAGCCAGCTTTTACTTAGTTTTTTGTGAGACAGTGGTAAAGACCCAGACGAGCCGGCCCATTCATGCTGCGACCCGGGGATCGAGCCCGAGGCCTCAACATCAGCCTCAGTCGTAACGCGTACCTATCACAACTGCGCCACCGAGGCTATCATTCGAGTCAGTTTTTGCCGTCGGTTAAAAAGGCTAGAAAACCCCATAGCAATTAGCGATCATAAAACCTTGTAATATTTTTGTTATACCCTTGGAGTTTGGACCATCCATTTTGTGTAACCGTTAAAAATATTATAATGTCACGATAATTCACTAAGAGATAAGTCTGTGACCTCGCAGGCTTTTTTTTAGCTTTAGATGACGGAAAAATCGCTCGCCTGATGGTAAGCGTCACGCCTGCCCATAAACAGAAGCATCACCACACAGAACTTCGAATAGGGTATTTGACCGATTATTTTTATTATTTTAATCATTATGTTACGTTCCCCAAAATCGATTATTGAAAGCATTACATAAATCAAGTCAAAAATATAAAAGTTAGAAGCTATTTAAATCTGCTGGAAGGGGTAATTGTCTAATGACGGAAAAAGGATGCACTACATGTCGTGTGACGTCACAAGACAGGTCACGCCATTAGCGGTGCATACGTGCGAGAGAGATAGTGAGACTTTCCCACTACGCACCAACCTTTGCTCATACGTATATTTAAAACATGAACTGTCGCCTCATTTTTTACTCAATCTTAATTCTGTTTTCGCAAAACAGTTTCTTTTTCGTATTATTTTCGGGTGCATATAAAATAATGTATAAAATAAGACATAGTCAAATACCCTGTAGTAGTTGTATGTAGTTGTTGTATGTAGTTCTGCATGTATGTATTAATTATTAATTATCGCTTGCTATAACGGTGAAGAAACTTGCACACTTCAGAATTTCTCCGAGCATTTCGGAGATATGTAAAATATGCCAACCCTAACCATTCTAGATGAAGACCAGTGGCCAGCAGTGGAACAGTATAAGACAGGGCTGATATTTTTACATACATACGCACTCATGCCTGTAATCGCCGAAGGGGTAGGCAGAGGTGTAACCAGTACACCCACATTTCGCCGAGCGTATATCCGTCCCTTATGTGATGGGGGACGAGCCTATCGCCATACCGGGCACAATTTCAGACACCGGGCTGATACTGAGGATTTCGTAATAGAAAAACCCAATAACACTATTATCCCGACCCGGGGTTCGAACCCGAGACCTCAGCGTCAGCGTCAGTCGCAACGCGTACGCATTGCAACTGCGCTACCGAGACAGGCTGATGTTATTAAAGGTGCGAGCACCCACTCACCCTGGGTGTCCCTGGTGCCTGGCATATGACACTAGCAAGAGCGATACCTACCCATTCGAGTATGGTAATTGCTAGGCATACAGCAACCGGCAACTAGTCGCCGATACGCCCGGTTATTAATGTGTTTGGAAAGCGATGCGGCCGATTCGATGGAGCGAATCGAACCTTGTACTGAGCCTCGGTCGTCCGGCTCCAAATTATACACAACACATGACTGCATTCACCTTAGTGCACTGGTTTAGAAACATACATACTTCCTTTTACAATAGGTTCATCAGTAGAGTTACAATTTTTTTATATTGCATAGGCCGGCAAGTGAGCAAGTGGGTCACCTTATGGTAAGTGACCTCCACCGCCCATGTATGCTCACAATACAAAAAGAATCATGGGCGCGGTGCCAACCTTAAAGGAAGGGAATAATTAAGGGATTGGGAAGGGGAGGGGGATTTGGGCCTCCGGATATGTCACTAACCGTGCGAAACGCAAGCAAGCTGCTAATTTACACCGCTTTTCTGTGAGACAGTGGTAACGACCCGGACGAGCCGGCCCATTCATGCTGTACACAAAAGTGTCTACAGCGTGGCTCTGCCACTCAATAAACAATACAATACAAGTCTCCTTTCCAACTAAGCCTTACCAAGGTAGGTGGTCCCATGTATTCGAGAGGCCGTCTGAGTTAGTCCGCTTTATCTATTTCTGCCGCCAAACAGCAGTATGTAAGCACTGTTGTGTTCCGGAACATTGAAGCCAGTGAAATTACCGGGCAGTGCTTACACACTGTTTAGTGTTAGAAATAGACAAAACGGTGGTATCCACCCTGACGGCCTCTCGCATACGATTGACCGACGACCTTATAAAATTCCACTCGCTCGTTTATTGGGATCTGCTATAAAAAATATATATATTTCTTGTTTTTCAGTTTTTTTTTTTCAGTCGGTTCTCTTTTTGTTAAACAGTCTTTTTGCCGGGTATTATTACAAGCTGTATAATGAGTAATTTCCTTCACACCACCTTCAAAATGTTTTTACCAAAGACTTAATGTATACTACTTACTAGACAAGCTGCGCGGTACACAGAAATTGTACCACGAAGTTACGGTCAATTGACCGTAAGGTCATTAGCCATTAGCTGGACACACAGAGTAACCAATGAGGAAGTCCTACGTCGGTTCGGCCAAAAACGCCAACTCTTGCTTAATATAAAGACAAGAAAAGTCACTTACCTGGGACATGTACTAAGACACGAACGGTATGAATTATTACAACTTATAATGATGGGCAAGATCGCCGGAAAAAGATGAGTTGGACGCAGGAAAAAATCTTGGTTGCGAAATATTAGAGAGTGGACAGGCATCGCGAGTGCTGCAGAACTTTTTCGCCTCGCAAGAGATAAAGAAGAGTATTCCAAGCTGACAGCCAGCCTTCACTAGTTGGAGAGGCACACGAAGGAGAAGAAAGTACCCACCCATGCTATCGATGCATCTTTGCCAGCGCAGTGGCAATTTATCGATGTCCTTCTTGATGAAATCGGCTGGACGGGAGGCAACAAATACTTCAAAACCATGTTATTATTTTTAAGATTATGGCTCTGTCCCTTTGTACAATTCCGCCAACATTGAGTGATTGCCTCACTTAATGTTAAATATTTATTTATCAGACAGGCAGTTGCTCTGCAACTGATATTTCCTGTATCCTGCAGAAATTCACTACATTATTTGCAATTTTTTTGCATCTATAGATTTAAGGTGATTGTCAAGTCGATTCTTAAAACTGGTTTATATTTTGAGCTGCAATTCTACGTTTGTTCCACGCTCTGACTACTCTGTTACTAATAAAGTGTTTGTGTGGATTATTATTTGAGACACTGGTACATAGTTTGAGATGGTGGCCTCTTAGGTGAGTATTGTGACTGCGTATAAACAACTATTCAAAGTTTAAAATAATTTTTTTAATATAGGTGTTCGTGTACTACGATAAGAATTGAAAACTGAAACCACACATACGCGAGGTGCCCAAAAGCATGTTGCCTTTCGTGTATTGATTTTTTCCCGCCAAAAAGTTGGTAGGATTTATTGCCCGCCAGCGATTTTCACACGAAAACAATTTTTTTGGGGCTTTTTTTTTGAGTATTGCTCTGTTTATTACGTCGCGGATCAACTAGGACATATAACTCGTGGATGTTCAGTACTTACATGGTCTATGAAGAGTCGAACCCAGGTACCGAAGAATATTCCACATATGACACCCAGGAGTAACAGCACCACGGCGATCGCAAGCACCAGCCCTGCGGACAATAATGTGAGTCATAAAAAAAATAATGTCAGCTACATAAAAATAATGTCCAAATAAAAAAACTACAATAAATAAATAAATAAATACACCCAACAGTCACACACATAGTCCTGACCCCACACTAGGTTAAACCTGTATCGTGGGTATCAATAACTACGAGGGACTTGCGGTCCCACAACACCCAGACCCGAGACAAATATTTGTGGATCAGACAAACATTTGTCAAGGTGCGGGAATCGAACCCACGGCCTCACGCTTCGCAACCGGCTACTCGCCCGCTGCGCCACGGAGGCTGTCAAATTGTTTCGGGTCTGTGTGTTGTGAGACCGAAAGTGTCTTGGTGACACTTAGTGTTTATACTGGCTCGGCAAAGTGACTACGCTACACCTGATGGTAAGTGTAGCGCAATCCAAGAATACTGTCGACTAACGACAGACGATGTGTCTATCGTAGGTCGGCAAAATTATTCCAGCCTGCCTAATTGCTTCTTCACACTCCGTTTAAAGGATCCCATGTTATAGGAAGGAGCAAACACGTGTGCCGGCAAACTATTCCACTATTATTTTTGCAAATTTAGATTTTAAAGGGGTAAAGCTTGGGTTGTTTGGCAACAGATTGTAATAAATAAATACGTAGGTATGCAATATTATGTGGTATGTAGCTGGTGGGTACCCGTCATTGATTTCTTTTTTTTTTTCAACCACTTCGTTCTCATTGAAATAAATCTAGTTTATACGGATTTTAGTCCCGACGTTTCGAAAGCTTTTCAGCCTTCGTGTTCACGGGCCCCGTGAACTAAAAAAAAAAAATTAAACGGCGATAAAATCCGTATAAACTGTTTTATTTCATTGTGTAATATTCACGTAAACATAAGAAATCACTTCGCTCTCATTAAATTATTCATGCATACTCGTCGAGCTGACCTGAACATATCTTCAACTTGATCTGTTACCCATTCGGAACGTGCCAATATGAAATGAAACGAAATGAAATGAAATAGTTTTATCAATCATGTAGGCAATTAAAATAGCGCTTATGACAAGTTAGTACAAAATAAACTAATAGACTGCCTCGGTGGCGCGTGAGGCTGACGCTGAGGTCTCGGTTTCGATTCCCGGGTAAAGTGATATTAGGTTTTTCTATCATGAAATGCTTAGTATCAACCCGGAGTCTGGAATTGTGCCCGATATGGCGATTGGCTCGCCCACTATCACATCATGGGACGGACAAATGTGGGTGTACTGGTTACACCTCTGCCTACCCCTTCGGGGATTACAGGCGTGAGTGCGTATGTATGTATGTAGTACAAAATAATGAAACTTATGTATAGATATCATATCAACTAATGTATACATAACATCATCAAAATAAACTGGGCATCTGTAAATTTTACAATATTTTTATTAAGGAATAGTCCAGAGTTGTAACGTATTTTTTTTATGCCTCCGTATAGACCGTAGACATTACCGCAACGGAACATGTTTTAAAACTACCACCGGATCCAAAACGACCCAGCCTGAGCAGACCCGGCGAAACAAACTCAGTGGGTTTGTACCTTGTGGGCTGTAGTTATGCATCAGCTACCAAAGACTTTAATACCATAAACGGGCTGTTCAGAAGTAAAATTGTGTTGCATACGCGGTCGGCGAGGCGTGTCTAGTCTAGTCTAAGGCGTGAGCGCGAGAGGAGTTGAGAGTAAGCGAGATGGCAATATTGAGACGGCTGTTTTGTTTGGTATTAGTTTTCATTCACAATAAATGAATTTTTCGATCAAAATCAAGAAATAATATATTTACTTCCGTAAAATAACTTCAAATTGAATAAATAATATATGCACGTAAATAATGACAATGTTTTATGGGTCACAATAAACAATTTCGTGTTAGTTTATCGAATTTAACGTTCGCAGCTATTCAAACAACAACTGCTCTCGTCGCTCTCTCGCGGGCGATTAAATGAGCTGCGGTCAATTGACCGTAACTAAGTGCGCAATTTCTTTGTACCGCACAGCTTGTCTAGTACCTAGTATACATCAAAGTCTTCGTCAGGTACCCACTGTAGAATCATTCCGCTGGTATGTCATATCATTCCTCGTATATGTGTGTGCGAAGTTGACAATACCGAGCGTCACCTTTCATAACATTTCCCTCGATCGGACCGTGTTTTGACTACATATTAACAACAATTCAATTCCCGCGCTTGCGTGCAAAATGGCGCCGCGCCGCCATTTGTGCCAGCGAGGTGTCACGTAATCATAATAATCGTTTCCTTTGCCTCGTGACGTATTATAATTCTTTGCGAGTCTAGGATTACATTTGAATTTTGAATTGATCGAATGTTGAGGTTTTAAATGTGTGTGGATAAAGATAATGACGCGTTCGGCCAGAGTGAAAGATGTGTTAGATTAAATAAGCTATTATTATAAATAGGAACATTTTGCCATTAACAGTATCACGCTGGGGGTACGTGACCAGTACCTCACGGTTCCCAGCCAGTACGCTACCACCAGACCAATGACCGATTAAAATTTAACGGTTATTTTTCTTTACTAGCCCTGTATTATACATGCGGGGCACGGGCCTCCTCTATTGAATGAGAGTTTAAGCCTTAGTCCACCACGCTGGACTAATGCGGGTTGGCAGACTTCACATACCTACGAAAATTTTACGAAGAATTTCTCAGGTATGCTGGTTGCCCCACGATGGTTCCTTCACCGTTAACGCAAGCGATAATTAACAATTAACACACATAACTTAGAAAACTCAGAGGTGTGTGCTTTTGAGACTGGTTTCGAACAAGCGACTTTCGTCTCGACAGTCCGTACCACTTCCCACTGAGCTATCGCCTGCTTAAAGATTATTACAATCACGATAAATTCAAAAGTAACATTATGTACGTGAGATAATTCACAAAAGATGCTCATACAGCGTGATACGTCATCGATCACAGTAATCACGACCTTGATAGAATGCTGAGTCGATCAAACAGCTAATTACTAACAACTTTGGCTTAAGGCGAAATATGCCTCAAATTTGACGATTCGTCCGCACAAATATTCAAAACTAGACCTTTCAAAAGGCTTAATTAACATTATTTTTTTATATATAATAATTGTTCACAAAATTCTTTAATCGGATATGTTCGATACACGATTAATGATATTTGAGTCGATAGAAAAATCGTTGACATTCCTAAAAATCACCCATTTTTACGGTCCCGTCGAAGGATCGACTTAATTTATTCAGTTTCTGTCGAAAATATTTTTCCATAAAGATGTGTGTACTCCCAACAAACATTCAAATACTTCTATGGATTTTTGTTTTGTAAAAGCGTAAGATTTTTTTTAACTAATAAAGCAAAGTAAATATTGAAAGCGCGCACGCCGGAGTATGCAAGCATTACAATGGCAACGTCGCTACCATTTCGCCTTAAAACTTAACCGACACAAAAAAGGAGATTAAACTAACAATTATTGAGTCAATGCTGTGATAATAATGACTGATGATTGAAACCACATAAAAAAAAAGTTTTGTTTTAAGTTTTATCTTTTTACCCGACTGCCAATAGGAAGGGTTATGTTTTACACGCGTATATTGTATGTATGTTTGATTGTACACTTCTTTATTACCTCGTATCTTCCAAACGGTTGGATGGATTTCGACAGTTACACTTATAAAGGTGTTTGAAAAATAACAAAATGGCGGATTTTTGCCGAGAAATAGTAACAAGACGTTAATAAAAAAATAACCAAACCTATCGAGTAGGGTATCAAAATAAAGGAAATTAAAAGGGTATTACAAAAATATATATGTATGTGATATGTTTAAATTGAAATTTTAACTTGGGTATCGGTTTTTTGGCATGCAATCAGTCATTTCTACATTTTGCCCAACTTATATAAGTAACAAAGTTTTTTGTTCATAACAGTGTGCCGGGACACTGAAAAGACTAAAATAAAATAAATAATTTATAAATCAAATACCGGACTGCAATTTAAAAGTAATGCACTAACTTAACGCGGACATTTGATTTCGGCTTTCAGCTCATAATATAGTCTGTTAAACATTTCCTCTTTTTTTATAGCATAGGCCGGCAAACGAGCCAGTGGGTCACCTGATGGTAAGTGATCTCCACCGCCCATGTACGCCCACAATACTAGAAGAATCATGGACGCGTTGCCGACCTTATAGGAAAGGAATTAAGGGGATTGGGAAGGCTTGTTTCGGTCTTTTTAGTGCATTACTTTTAATAAATTGTCTTTTATGAAGTTAGGTTATTGACTTTTTAAATTATTTATTTTTACTTGTTGTTTTGCGTGTTTTATAAATAGGTAGGTATTATCTGTGAATCCTCTGACTTTTCTAAGTTATGTGTGTAATTGTTAATTATCGCTTGCTTTAACGGTGAAGGAAACATCGTGAGGAAACCTGCAAACCCGAGAAGTTAACAATAAGAATATCGAAGGTATGTGAAGTCTACCAACCCGCATTAGGCCAGCGTGGTGGACTAAGGCCTAACCCCTCTCATTCAGTAGAGGAGGCCCGTGCCCAGCAGTGGGACGTATATAATACAGGGCTGTGAATGTAGTTTCACGTAACGGAGCAGTGTGGCGCTTTTAGAAAATTTCACTTTTTACCATTCGTGTTACCAAACAGTTAAGTATGGTCGGGTCCGGCCGGTTATATGAAACAATGGAGTTACCTATGTTACGAAATGTACAATTATTTTATGTTTTGGACGTTCATTCATTATTCATGTTCGTTGAGTTAGTATGAAACTCATTTTTGAAGTGAAAACTTCTTTAGCCACGTTAGGGACTTTTGGTAGGGGTAAATTTTATTGGTTCGCGTCACCGACATGCTCAAGACGCGCAGCGGCCGTGTGCTGTGCGCGTTAGACACTTTGTTGGATGGGTGAAATCTCGTGCGTTCACGTCACCGACATGCTTATAGCAGTATATCTGTAGCTATACAGCTGATGTATTGTGCAACATTAGTGCTGTGTATATCTTATAAGTGAAATTGAATGGATTTAGTGAAAAGTTGAGTGTGTATATACTGTGCATTGTTGAAATAGTTTGTTTTTGTTTGATTAATTATTATTTGAATCGTTTAATTGTAGAATCATTGTGCAGTACAATAGTGAGTACTAAAAACATGCATATAATTGTTGCTCGGAGTGTCAATATATGTGAAAACCAGATTGATGTTGATAATTTTAATTCAAATATTAAATATTTTCTAATGTCTAAAAATAACCTGATTTATTGTAATTGCTTAGTGTATTATTGATGATGCTATGTATGATATGTATATCTACATAATATGTTGATAATATGGTTTCTGATGCCTAAATGTCTTGCTATCGACGAAAATGTATGAGAAGATGTATGAATGTGGAAGAGGCGAAAGAGGTGTGTCAGGATCGTAGCTTGTGGTACTCAATAGTCTCTGCCTACCCCTATGGGACATAGGCGTGAGTGTGTATGTATGTATGTATTCTCATAAGCGGTATTTTAATTGCCTATATGATCAATAAACGAAATCAGCTTGAGAAGACCCGGCGGAACAACCGTGAGCTTAAGAAACTAATATTGACTACAAATCTCAACTGTATACGCAAACCATAGACAATCATTAGAAGATTTCATAAATAGAATGTTCATATTACTTAACCGAATCGAATGAAGTTAATTCCAATGTGCTTAGCTCATTATTGAGTCATACTTATAATGAAATTTTTGAGTTAAAAAAAAAATTAATAACTGTCTGTGACTTTAATAGTGTATTTTGAAATATTACGTCATGTAAGACACATGTGAGACGCGGAGATGAAGATGCTGTGGATGAGCAACGTTACACGACTAGATCGTATACGTGATGCACATCCGCGGCAGCCTTCGACTCCGAGAGGTTTTTTTTTATAGCACAGGCCGTCAAACGAGCGAGTGGGGCACCTGATGGCAAGTAATCTCCACCGCCCATGTACGCCCACAACATAAGAAGAATCATGGATGCGTCGCCGACGTTTAAAGACAGGAATAATTAAGGGATTGGGAAGGGAAGGGTATTTGGGCCTCCGGATATCTCACTTACCGTACGAAACGCAGCATCAGGGTGCTACTTTACGTCAGTTTTTTGTGAGACAAAACTGTCTACAGCGTGGCTCTACCATTCAAAAAACTAATTTAACTATTAACTTTTTTTGAGTCTGATGGAATTTCGCCGAGCATATCTCCGTTCCACGATATGATAGGGGGTGACTCTATCGCCATACCGGGCACAAATTCCAGACTCCGGGCTGATACTGAGCATTTCGTAATAGAAAAACCCGATACCACTTTACCCGACCCGGGGATCGAGCCCGAGAGCTCAGCGTTAGCTTAATCGTAACACGTACGCATTACAACTGCGCCACCGAGGCAGTCATGTGAGGTGATTAAAAAATCAATCCTAAAACATTTTTTTACGCTTATAAGAGTACGAGTTGTTAAGTTAGCAAGCTTATGCTGGGTCAATAAACTACTGTAGGACAGGTTATAAAAAAACCAATTAAACCCTACCTCCAAGGTAGGCTTGTTGCCGTTTCTTACGGCCTACTGGATTTATATTTTTAAACTGACTTCTTATAGGAGGTTCTCAATTCGACGCGTACATATTTTATTTGTAGTACAACCACGCTTAACTCCGCCAAATACATATATAAGTACGCACTCACGCCTGTAATCCTCGAAAGGGTAGGCAGAGGTGTAACCAGTACACCCACATTTCGCCGATCGTATCTCTGTCCCATGATGTGATAGGGGGTGAGCCTATCGTCATATCGGGCACAATTTCAGACTCCGGTTTGATTCGAACCATTTCATAATAAAAAAAACCCAATATCACTTTACCGTACCTGGAGATCGAACCCGAGACCTCAGAGTCAGCCTCAATCGAAACGCGTACGCATTACAACTGCGCCACCGAGACAATCTGCCAAATGTGGACCGAATTATATGATACTTATTTTTTTTTATATGACGTGACGAGCCGTTTAAGAGAATACCATTTGCAACTTTCTTGACGCTGAGACTAGATCGGAATGATATTTTGAACATTTTAAACTTGTAATGCCTCAGTTTATTTCATCGTCAACGAAACGAGCAGTTCGCTCGTCTAGTGTTAAACACGCCTGCCCATCAACTATTATTACATACATAATACAATTATTATATCGAGATAATAATTAAGTCTCATAATGCCCAATAATTTCATCGGCCTTTCCTTTAAACCGGAACATAACAGTGCTCACACTAGTGCCAGCCGGCAGAAATATACAAAGCAGTAGTACCTAACCAGACGGTCTATCGCATACTAGGTACATAAATTATTGTTACATAGAAACAAAGTAGGATAAGTCAATTTTGTTAGATTTTTAATTTCAGAATTAATAATCTTAGAAAACGAAAGCCGTGTACCTAGTAATTAAATTATGTATAATAACCACGTCTGATAGTTTCACTAGTTGATATGTGAACATTAATTTGTCTTAAAATTTGGCTGAAGTCTCTTTGTAACCGATTACAAAAAAAGAGGAGGTTCTGAACTGATATAAAATTGTACACTGATTTATTTGCCGTCTGTGGAGCGTTTTTAACAGACTTCAAAAAAGGAGGAGGCTCTAAATTCGGCGCTTTTTTTTTTATGTATGTTCATCGATTTCTCCGCCAATTGTGGACCGATCTTGTAGGAAAAGATTTCACTCGATAGAGTTTAGCTGCGATGTCGTCCCATATAAATTTGGTTAAGATCTGATCTTTAAGGTCGGTAACGCGCCCATGACTCTTTTGGTATTGTGGGCGTACATCGGCGGTGGAGATCACTTACCATCAGGTGACCTACTTGATCGTTTGCCGGCTTATGCAATAAAAAAAATACAAAAAAGGGATTCGGAAGGAGAGGGGGATTTGGGCCTCCAGTTTTCTACATTTGTACTAACCCGGTTGAGCCAGCCCCGTCATACTCTACACTAAACTGTTTACAACTTTGTTCTTATGAAAATAACACCACGAAATTTTAAATATAAAATATTAGAGGCGGTGTTATTAGTTAAAATTTGGTATAACGTAATTCTCCCCACCGCTGCACGCCCCCTCTAAACGTGAAATTTACAAAGATAACTTCTCGTTTTCGCCGGCAAATTGTTATTTTACGCTTCGTTAGGTTACTGGCTTAACTGCGGCTGTGTGACCTCCTTTTACTTGGCGATTCAGCCGAGCAAGGGACTAATTCGGACCCTGCAGTCATGCAATGCAACCTTTAGCTTGTATGCAATTAGAAAAAAAAATGTCTATGGATATTTTAAAATATGGAACATAACGCAAACACGATCGATGATAATAATACGATTACACAGAGGTGATATTGTGCAAATACTTGCAACACACAATTAGTAACAAAATAACAATCGATCACACACAAAAAAAAAACACTCACTAATCATTCGATTCTTCTTGATACACTCGACCATACGTGAAATGGAACGCACCGCCATCGTAAAGATTGAGATTTTTAAAAAATATAACTTCCTTTTTTAAAATCGTACGTTGGCCGAAAAAAGAAAACACTATCGTGGCATTTCGTTACGCCGCCCGCGAACGCGCGAGAGTGACTGGCCGGCGCGCGCTCTGCAAAAAGGTTTTTACTTAGTTTGTGATTTTTTTTAATTTGCCCGAATAGCACTTCGCAACTGTCATTTGAATCGCATTATGCCGCGCTATAATGGAAATGGCGCGAAAATTATGACAGTTGTACCTAATAACTTTATAATAATAGATTGTTATAAAAATACGTGCAGCTAGAAGTTAAATTTTGCATATTAGAAATAAACTCTTAATAATGCGTTGCTTTAAAAACTTTCCTTTTTTACTGCTTGGCGTTGGTAAAAATTAAAAGCTAAAAAGATAAAAATCAATATAACCTATTTCGAGTCGATGCTATCACAGATTATTTATTCATTAGTATTCAAAGCACCGACTCAAAACTGATTATTTTTATTTTTAGCGTTTTAGTTTCTTTTTGAGTAGGTTTTATTTTTGTTAAAGGTCTTATTTTAATAGTTTTTGTAGAAGAATCATCAAAATCGGTGCATAAATGTCAAAGACTTTAATGTACTATTAGACAAGCTACGCGGTGCATAGACAGTGCACCACTAAGTTACGGTCAATTGACCGTAACTCGATATCACCATCTCTCTTACTCTCAACTAGAACCCTTATAGCGCTCTCTGTCTGTGAGCTGTCAAACTCCCGCGTTATGTGACGCAATTTTACTTCACAGCCCGTCTAGTAGTATATAATAAAGTCTTTGATACATGTCGAAGTTTTTGTTTGTTTTGAAAACGCTATCAAATACATTGAAAATAATCCAAATCGGTTCAGATTTGGCATAGTTATGCGTGAATATAAATTACAAAAATAAATAATAATAAATACACCCAACAGTCACACACTTAGTCCTGACCCCACACTAGGTTAAACCTGTATCGTGGGTATCAAGAACTACGAGGGACTTGCGGTCCCACAATACCCAGACCCGAGACAAATAATTGTGGGATCACACAAACATTTGTCTCGGTGCGGGAATTGAACCCACGGCCTCTCGCTTCTCAGCCGGCTACTCGCCCGCTGCGCCACGGAGGCTGTCAAATCAATACAGACAAAGTGAGAAACTCTTTGGTTTTAGCGTCTGTTAAAAAAATCAACTATACGTGTAGAATTGAAAATCTTCTCTGTATATTTTCTTCAATTAAATTAAGAATTTTTTTTTTTTCAATATCAAATACCAGAATTAACGACAAATAACACAAGATATGTAATATAAAATTCGCAAACACTTGACACTGACTTTTTAATTTTTTATTACATACAATATTAGATTAAGGTAGGCGAAAGCTTTTCATAAAAATAAATGAAAAATGATACACGTATTTCTGCTTCATAAGGTAAATACTATAAAATACAAAACGATTATTATATTCCGTCGACATTTTGGTGGAGGTATCGCTTTATAGGTCAGCGGGGAGTAGTAAGGGTATGGATTCGATCTAGAAATTTAATATTTAGACATTAACTTTTATGAAATAAAGTTGATTTTGAACGTTCATTAATTTTTGTTGCGTGTATGAGTGTTACGTGTGATTTTACCTTTGCATGTGTAAGTGGAGCCGTATTTTTTGGCAGATTCATATGAGAGTTATCGTTCTAGTTATCTTATTTCGATGTTAAACACCTTGCCATAGACAATGTTGTTTTTGTTTCACCGTTAACACTTCATTAATTTTCTAAGTAGGCATACCGTTATGGTTGAGCGTGTGAGACTGTAAAGGACACTGGTTCATAACCTTGTTCTAGTATCGGGGCCTCGCTTCATGCGTAGAATGATGGCTCAATCTACACTAATATTATAAAGAGGAAAGATTTGTATTTTTGTATGTAATGTATAAACTTAAAAACTACTGGACCGATTTAAAAAAATCTTTTGCCGTTCGAAAGCTACATTATCACTGGGTAACATAGGCTACTTTTTATCCTGGAAAAGGCCGTTCAAGCGGGAGGAGCAAGCAAAGGCTACTCATTAATAATGTAAACAAAACGACATATCTAATTTTGTTGACTCGTTCTGTCGCGAAAACCCAGTTTTACCTGATTATATCTATATCTCTATCGAAGTTAACATGAATTATGTATTTATTAGTATAGAATACTCGACTCGTTATGCCAAAAGTAGAGAAAATAGTACTTTCAACCTCTCTGTGGTATTTTGTCTACGAACCCTAACCTGACGACGTAATTTTATCGAATGTTGACACTTTTACCCGAGATATTTTCGTCGATATTTCTTTCTTTTATGGTACTGACTTGTCATAAACGCTATTTCAATTGCCTACATGAATAACAAACTACCTATTTAAATATTGCGTACAGGCCTGAGCTTGTTATTTTTAGGAAATTTACTAATTCCCACCTAAGTTATATGCGCAAACCGTCCGACCCATTTCGTCACATCAATGTTTACCACACGTTCAACATTTACAAAACAAATTAACACTTGAAAAATCTTGATAAACAATACTTCGTCGCTTAGAATAACCACTTACTTACTTATAGAAACCAAGTATAGTTCATTGGGAAGCATATATGGCTCCAAACTAAGATCGTGTTTATGTCATATTCCATTAACAACATCTTGGGGATTTTTTTATTGGCTTGAATGACGAGCCGAGCAGGTCGCTCGCCTGATGGTAAGCGCCACGCCTGCTCATAAACAGAAGCAACGCCGCACAGAACTTTAAATAACAAAGCACTGCATGACACGTGGACTGCGCTCGTTACCCCGAGACATAAGGTGTTAAGTCTCATAATGCACAGTAATTTCACTGGCTTCAATGTCCTTCAAACCTTACACTGTTGTTTGGCTGCAGTAATAGACAAAGCAGTGGTACCAACCCAGCCGGCCTCTCGCATACGAGGGACCTACAATCTTGTATGAAATGAACACAGCGCCAAGCACTTACTGTTTTGGCGTATGTTGATTTGGATCCTTTTGGCGCGGTCGTGGTGGGACATAAACCGTCCACAGTGGGTGGGTATCTAGGTACCCCTACATTAAAAAATATTAATTTTTAAAAAAAAATTTAGGCAGAGGTGTAACCATTACACCCACATTTCGCCGAGCGTATCTCCGTCCCATAATGTGATAGGGGGTGAGCCTATCGCCATACCGGGCACAAATTCCAGACTCCGGGCTGATACTGAGCATTTCGTAATAGAAAAACCCTATACCACTTTACCCGACCCGGGGATCGAACCCGAGACCTCAGCGTTAGCTTAATCGTAACGCGTACGCATTACAACTGCGCCACCGATGCAGAATTTGTTATTTTTGACTTTTCAATGTTTTTATTTTGAAGTCGGTTTCTAAGCTTTGTTAAACGTTATTTTATTAGTGGTAGTTTCCACCAGCCCCGGATCTACGATTTTTTCAAACCGAGACAGAAAGTTGATAGTGGCGCCCCTCTCTCCATCGTTTAAGATAAATTACTTTGTAAAAATCACAAATAAATAATATTTTTCGTGAACGGTACAATAAGAACCCTTTAATAAATTTGTACTTTTCACTTGTGGTGTGGGCCTGTGTGGCGCCATTTTCTTACAAGTCGACGGTGAGCCAACCAGGCTTCCGTATGCTAGGCGCTTTGTGGAGCAAGTTATTCATATTATTAATCATATTAATTATGATTTTGGCGCCCCCTGAAACTGCCGCCCGGGGCAAAATTTAAATAAGACACACACCTTTTTGTAACACGTTGTATATACGTGCCGAATTAGCCTCTTTCTTTTTTGAATTCCATTAACAAATTGATAAAAAGTAGCTTCAAATTGAGCACCTTATCCTTATTTGTGTCCGTTGAAAATGTGCTAAATTATCATCAAAGTAATGACTTGAGTGTGGTAGGAGTCTGTGTCAAACCGGTCCTTGAACTACCTTAGCGATTTATGCCAGTTTTTGTATGTCTAAAGTTCGTAATATCTCGTAATACTGGTTTAAAATACGTCTATAGATTGCTAGATTGTTTAAAATATTCCGTCGATAGATAATCTTTAAAATATCTATCGTAATTAATTCATAGATAGATAACTTTTTATTGTACATAAAATTATAAGCTTATATTAAGACCCTTACAACTGAAGTATGTTACAATAAATTCAGTACGTCAGTTAAATTTTCAGTAAATTATTACTATTATTAAAAAAGATATTTTAAAACGATTCTTAAAGCGATCTCTACTAGAAAACTCTGCGAGAGTTCTGCGTAAAAAACGAAAACTAAAATTAACTAACTTTGAGTCAGTGTTAACGTTAAATGATTCAGAACACCGGTTGAATACTAGTAATTATGGTAAAAAAGTTTTAATTTTACTACTTTTAACACCCGGTTTCTAAAAGGCTGATCAAATCAACATTCAACTAACAGAACTTTGATTTTGACACCGCTGTCAAAATAAATCGAGTTGCCGAAACGTTATTTAATGAATAAAATAATAATATTTGATGTCTCTTTAGTAGAGTTTGACATAAGAATATAGAAATTAATTTGAAAAATTTACAGGTATGTTAACTAACATGTGTGTCAAATCAAAGGTATTGATGACGCTTCTAGCAACTCAATTTCGTCTTGACATAAGATTTGACATTTGTTTAGTTAATTTTACATTGATCAGCCATTCAGAAATCGAGCGTTAGTTAATGAATCCTCGAAATCGGTGCTTATTTCGAAATTTTTGTCTTTCATATCTGACAGCCTGCGTGGCGCAGTGGGCGAGTAGCCAGTTGTGAAACTAGAGGCCGCGGGTTCAATTCTCGCGCCGAGACAAATGTTTGTGTGATCCACAAATATTTGCTTCGGGTCTGGGTGTTTTCTCCCCAGAGGGGTTGACGTCAAGCAAACGGATGGTCGTAAAAACTACAAGCCAAATCTCTATGTAACATGTGTTAAAAAGCATGCTGCGCCGACCCCACCACGTGTGGGATAAGGGCAGGTGGAAGTAGAGGTGATAGTTATATTTATCTTTACTAATATTATAAAGCTGAAGAGTTTGTTTATTTGGTTGAACGCGCTAATCTCAGGAACTACTGGTCCGATTTGAAAAATTCTTTCAGTGTTAGATAGCCCATTTATTGAGGAAGGCTATAGGCTATATAACATCACGGGCGGAGCTGCGAGCAAAAGCTAGTGTTTAAGTAAATTAAGAAACAATTTAATTGTAGTGTGTAAAAGAATAAAGGCAATAAACAAACAAACAAGTCGGCCCTGCGTAGTAAAAGTGGAATTTCACCAACCATTAGTAAATGATTACTAAATACTTGCTAAATTGAATCAAGGTTACTACAGTAGTTTAGCATAAGCATGTTACACAATGCAGAGATTAACTAATTTCCCTGTTACGCATTTTTGTTGTATTTGTTTAATATGCATGGGCGAATATATATATATGAATTTTGCGTAAAAATCTTCAGAGCACTCGCACACTCATCTTTTTACATTTATACAATATGTAACAAAAACCCTGTTGGGCGTTTTTACTGTGATATCAGAATCGATATTGAAACGTAATGAAAAAAACTTGCATACGAAAATTGGACTTCATTTTAAAACATTTGTCTATTTTTCGTCAATAGCAGTAAAGATAAGGTTCATAATGGTGTTTGAATCATTAACACCCGGTTTCTGAAAGGCTGATCAAATCAACATTCAACTAACAGAACTTAGATTACCTATGACACCGCTGTCAAATCAACTCGATTTGCTAAACCTTGATTAGTGTAAAAATTTATAATATTTGATGTCTCTTTAGTACCGTTTGACATACGATTTTTCATATTAATTTGAAAGTAATGTTAACTAACATGTGTGTCAAATCAAAGGTGTTGACCAGGCTTCTAGCAACACAATAGGGTAGTTGACTAGATTTTTTATTATTTAAATCAATAAGTTATGTTACTCAAAATCTATTGCAGAAAGAATTTTATAAATCGGACTAAAAATAAACAAAATAGAAGCCATTGAAATCCTGTAGAAGGGGTAATTGTCAAATGACAGACGATGCAACCTTTGACGTCACTGTGTAAAATGTTCATTATAGTGCACGCGTGCAAGCGAGATAGTGAGATATCCCTACTACGCACCCACTTTTCCTCATACCAACATTTAAAGTCATAACTGCGGGCACATTTCTGAACCAATTTTGATTGTGTTTTAATAAAAGGGTTTCTTTTGCGTATCATTTTCTGTTGCTTATAAAATAATGTATAAAATTCAATATAGGAAACTACCCTATTTCGACTCGACATGACATTTAACATTTGATTAGTTAATTTTACTTTGATCAGCCTTTCAGAAACCGGGCGTAAATGTGATGAACAATTAAGGAAGTCACGGCGTTCCGACAAAACAACACCTTTGAGAAATAATATAGAGATACTTGACGTGAAAACTTGGCAATAGTGAAACTTTGAAATAAAACTAGTTTATACGGATTTTATCGCGGTTTAATTTTTATATTTATTCTTATTTTTATTCCCGACGTTTCGAAAGCTTTTCAGCCTTCGTGGTCACGGGAGAGACTGAGGTGTAGATCGTCTCGAAAAGTTAATGTTACATTGGCTACCTTCATTTTAAAATTATACATTTATTTTTTAATTATTTAAAAAAGTTAGTTGACACTAGTCCGATCTACGCAGAAAGAGCTCACGGTGTCTTGAGGTCTGGCAGTTGGTCTTTTGGGTTCCGATTTAATTAAATGTATAATTGGATCCCAGGCTTGTGCAAGCTTCCAACCATCTTCTCTATTGAAATTTGGGTGTTTCTTAATTTCAATAGCCTCGCGAATCATCCTAGTTAGGAATCGGTGTAGTATAAACTAGTATAAACTACTTTTATTTCAATGTGTAATATTCGCGTAAACCTAAGAAATCACTAATGGTGAAACTTGGTTCCCGTTGCGGATTGTAAGGGTCAGACGGCGGGTCACACCACATTATATATAATACCGTCGAATCAGGGTGGACACTGGCATTAACCCGGCATAACGTCAGGCAGCAAGGAAGGAAGTTTTTTTATGGTAAAGGCCGGCAAACGAGCAAGTGGGTCACCTGATGGTAAGTGATCTCCACCGTCCATGTACGCCCACAATACTAAAATAATCATGGGCCCGTTGCCGACCTTAAAGGAAAGGGATAATTTAGGGATTGGGAACGGGAGGGTAATTTGGGCCACCGGATATCTCACTCACCGTACGAAACGCAGCAGCAAGCAGCTTCTTTACGCCGGTTTTATGTGAGACAGTGGTAACGACCCGTAGTTTCCTATGTTGGATTCTATACATAATTTCACCAGCTTCAATGTCCTTCGAGCCGAATCAGAACAGTGCTTAAACACTGTTGCTTGGACAAAGCGGTGGTACCAACCCAGACGACCTCTCGCTTAGTAATAGCAATTAATACTATTACGATTTAATTTCATTAGTATGTGAATCGTGTCTTAGCACGCTAATCACTCGTGCTAATGCTATTTGCTAATATGACACAATAAATCAGTGTTCCCGCGGGTGCGAAGGGGATAGCACGTTGCCACCGTTGCTGCGACGCGCTAGGTAATATACGAATTACGAAGCGACGAATGAATTTATACTTCACATCATTTCGCAACTTTATTTAATTTGCTAAATGCTAAATGACACTTCGCTTGTTAAAAATTAATGCGAATGCCAATTAATCCAATACTAGCGACGCGCTAATACACGAATTAATACGCGACGAATGAATTCATACTTTACATAATTTAGCAAATGTATTTAATTTTCTAAATGCTAAATGCCAAGTTAAAAATGAATGCTAATTAATCCAATACTACTCCCGCATACAAAAATTGTTCTTAGTTGACCTTAACCGACAACAAAAAAATAAGATAAGTAAATAACACATTGTTATAAAACATTTGACTAGAGTAGACCTTTTTGTTTTACAGTAAAATATGTGAGAATTATTTTATTTGCTCTGCTCGTGAATTTAATTGGCACTATATCTTGGGAACTGTTTGATACAATGAAACAATAATTTAGTTAGAGCTATATACATGTAAAGATCAAAATTGTTAATTTGTGGGTTTGTTTGTAAGGATCTCTGGAACCTTGAGTGATAAGAGTCACGCTTTAGACAGTTTTGTCTATAGAACGTCGTATCTTGATTTAGAAATTTAATATTTGAACATTAACATTTATGAAATAAAGTTGATTTTGAACGTTCATTAATTTTTGTTGCGTGTATGAGTGTTACGTGTGATTTTACCTTTGCATGTGTAAGTAAGTGGAGCCGTATTTTTGACAGATTCATATGAGAGTAATCGCTCTAGTTTTCTTATTTCGATGCTTTGGATACATTCCACAAATGAGCTAATCAAAATATAGTTTAAAGGCCACGGGTGCAATAGGGTATTTGACGAGATTATTTTTATTATTTTAATCAATTAATTACGTCCCCCAACATAAATGATCGAAAAAATTATATAAATCAAGTCAAAAATTAACAAGTTGGCAGTCATTTAAATCTGCTGAAAGGGGTAGTCGTCAAATGAAATGAATGAAAAGTATGCAAAACATGTCGAGTGACGTCACAAGACAGGTCACGCCCTTACGGTGCACGCGTGCGAGGAAGATAGTACGATTTTCGCACTACGCGCCCACCTTTGCTCATACCAATATTTAAAACATGAACTGCGGCCTCATTTCTAACCAAATTTTAATTCTGGTTTTGCAAAACCAATTTTTTTATCGTATTAGTTTAGATTGCAAATAAAATCTTTATGTATATAAAATTCTCGTGTCACAATGTTCGTTCCCATACTCCTCCAAAACGGCTGGACCGATTTGTATGAAATTTTGTGTGCATATCGGGTAGGTCTGAGAATCGGCCAACATCTATTTTTCATCCCCCTAAATGTTAAGGGTGGTCCACCCCTAATTTTATTTTTTATTTTATAGACAATTTTTTTTATGATACAGCATTAAAAATACATACAACCCTAAATTATCAACCTTCTACGATCAACCCCTATTTTTTAATAGCGACATTAGAATTTTTGTCAAGCGCGTTTCTCACCGGGGCACCCACTAGGCTACTTAATCCTGGAAATAGGCATTCACGCGGGCGGAGCCGCGGGCAACAGCTAGTAATGTATAATATTAAACATAGTCAAATACACTATTCACTTAGTTTCATTGATTCCCGAAATCTATGGTAATAATAAAATTAGGTCCGTTTATTGAAATGGGCCATAAATAGGTACATTAAAGGAAGGTCCATGAAAATGGCCCCCCATCCAGTTTAAAGGGTAAATAACTGCCATTTTACAATAAATTAACATATATAAGCTTACGTTTGCAGTTCCGAAAGAGTAAGCAGAATGAAATCGGTGGATCTACGAGTTGGCGGGCTTATTTCCGTCCCATGATGTGATAAGGGGGCCAGCCTGACACCATACCGGCCGTAATTCCGGACTCCGGGCTGATACTGAGCATATCGAAATATAAAAACCCAATATAACTTTTACCCGACCCGGGGATCGAACCCGAGACAGCACATCAGTCGTACCGCGTACGCATTACAACTGCGCCACCGAGGCAGTCAACTCATGATTTTTATAAAATCAAAAACTCGAAAACAAATTGTTATAACCAGATCCGGGATTTGAACTCACGACCAGTGTGTCTTTAAGCTACCAATACGCTAATGAAGCATTAAAGAGAATCCCAAAAAAAATAATACAATACTTACACCATTTCATAAGGAAAGAGCTTGTCAGCTTAGCACAAATTTTGTCACGGCCCTGCATTTTGAATTGTTTTAAAAAAAATAAACTCCACAGATAATAAACAACACTATCACATCACACGCACTACACAGGGGCACAGGTCTTCATATATTCTGCCGACTATGCAGGCGTGGTCTCGCCGCGACGTTCAGCAGGCGACTGGCTTGTATCAGGCGCTAGCGATTCTGCAATCAAAAGAAACATTGTTAAGTCGCAGCCGTAGTTACGCGGAAGCGGGAGCGGGGTTAATTACTGCATTTAATTCCGGCTTAAACATTATTATAACTGCAAGATATGACGAAACGAGCAGGTCGCTCGCTTGATGGTAAGCGCAATGCTTGCCCAACAGAACACCACATTGAATTTTGAATTACAAAATATTGGACTGCGCTCGTCACCCCAAGACATAGAAGTTAAGTCTCATAATGGCTTTAATGTGCTGACACACTGCTGCTTGGCGGCAGATAAACAAAGCGGTGGTACCAACCCAGACGGCCTCTCGCATATGAGGGGCCTACATACCAGTAAAATAAATATTGATGGTAGAGCTAAACTAAAGAAAATATAGTTGACTGCCTAGGTGGCGCAGTTGTAATGCGTAGCGTTATGACTGAGGCTGACGCTGAGGTCTCGGGTTCGATCCCCGGGTCGGATAAAGTGGTATTGGGTTTTTCTATTACGAAATGCTCAGTATCAGCCCGGAGTCTGGAATTTGTGCCCGGAATGGCGATAGGCTCGCCCCCTATCACATAAGGGACGGAGATACGCTCGGCGAAATGTGGGTGTACTAGTTACACCTCTGCCTACCCCTTCGGGGATTACAGGCGTGAGTGCGTATGTATGTATGTATTCATGAATGAATAGATTATTGATAAGTAACGTCAATGCTCTTTCGTGCGAATTCGTGTAATGACGTCACTGTTTTGTAATTATCCGTAATAACCAAAATTATCGTGTAATTTAAACGATTATGGTTTACAAAGAAACATTAGATGACGTAATATAATTACAATATATTTTAATTAGTTTTTTAGGCCATTTTATGAGCAAGTGGGGCACCTGATGGTAAGTGGTCTCCACCGACCATGTACGCTCACAATACAAGAAGAATCACTGCATAATTCTACCGACCTCGTCGTCTAATCGTATATCGATGGTCGACACTAATCTAAGGCTGAAATCTATATAGCGCACTCTGACTTTGCTTACACTTATCTTACGCTAAACTTTGCTGACTATACTCTTAGACATAAATTTAGATTTAGTTTTTTATAGCTATTTGATGTTGAGGTTACCGCTGAGATCAAGTGCTATCCGAAATTTCATTTTACGCTTATTCTTCTTGATTTATCTTTGAAAACTTTAATATTAGTAATTGATAGCCTCCGTGGCGCAGCGGGCGAGTAGCCGGTTGCGAAGCGTGAGGCCGTGGGTTCGAATCCCGCACCTTGACAAATGTTTGTCTGATCCACAAATATTTGTCTCGGGTCTGGGTGTTGTGGGACCGCAAGTCCCTTGTAGTTCTTGATACCCACGATACAGGTTTACCTAGTGTGGGGTCAGGAGGAATATAATGCTCATATCTATGTGCTATAGAAGTAGAATCATTTTTATATGATAGTGGAATAGCTGCCAAGTGCACAGCTAGGGCAGAAATAGGTCAAAGTGCGCTCTATAAATTTTAGCCCTACTGTCTACAATCGATCCAGTTTCCTCAAATTCCGCGAAGTCTGCGAGCGGTCCAGCGTAACTTTCCCACTAATAGGTTTTCACAATGATAACGCGTTCTTTCTCCTCCGTCGTCGTCCCAAACATGTTTTGGCAGATCCCAACGACTCCATCACAGTCGCTATCGAAGCAGCACATTCCTTGCCCAATCCGAATCGCAATAACAATACGCGAACCCGACATAGGACACGCCTGCGAGTCCGAACAACTCCCAAAACTGGCCCTCGGCACAATGATGTGCAGAGGCGGCCCTAAACTATACTCCCCAGTCCCCAGCGATTACTCAAGCTGAGGTCTGAGCCTTCTATAAGGCGCCTCTGTGCTTAATCGCTACTAAGTACATTATACATATTTCTGGCTAGAGCGCCATAAGCGCCGGCTTTATTGTCAGGTGAAGCTGTAAAAGCAATACAAGCTAACAGCACAAATGCATTCTTCTTGTACTTTTTTTTGTTCAATGGTGGCTTAGCATTTCCATGCATAGAGCCAATGACAAATATTAAATATATTTTCAAGTATTCACAATAACGATGAAACACCGGTGTGGTTGTTTTCAAAGTCTTGTTGGAGTTTTGGTGTCATTTCCTTCCAGTACGATGCTTCTTAGACGATTTCTCCAAGCGGATTAAACGATCAAGGGCGATCAATACACTTGGTCAAAAATCACCTAAATTCAACAATTTCAATGATTCCACACACTGTTCATCACAGTCAATGTTTATTGCACAAATTCACACCACTTTTATACAACAAACACAACTTTAAACTAGTTTAGGAATTAATTAAAATAGGTGATCGAAGGCAGTCGGAATTCCCGCCAAAAACTCAACGCGTTCTTTTTTTGTTTCAGACGGGCTGTTTAGAAGTAAAATTGCGTCACATAACGCGGGAGTTTGACAGCTCACAGACAGAGAGCGCGATAGGGGTTCTAGTTGAGTGTAAGCGAGATGGTAATATTAAGTTACGGTCAATTGACCACAACTAAGTGGTACAATTTCTATTTACCGCGGAGCTTGTCTAGTAGTATACAATAAAGTCTTTGGTGTAGCGCTCCATTTTTAACAATCGCAACAATCAAAGGTGACAGCTGTCAAATGTCATAGCTACCACTTACACAAAAAAAAAACACAAAATTTAAATAGTGCACTGTTATTGAGACACCCGTTATATAAATTCATAAAAAGGACATTAAATACTATTTGACATTTACATTAAATTTGACTGCCTGTGTGGCGCAGTTGGAATGCGTACGCGTTACGACTGTGGCTGACTGTGTGAGGTCTCGGATTCGATCCCCGGGTCGGGTAAAAGTGATATTGGGTTTTTCTATTACGAAATGCTCAGTATCAGCCCGGAGTCTGGAATTTGTGCCCGGTATGGCGATAGGCTCGCCCCCTATCACATAAGTGACGGAGATACGCTCGGCGAAATGTGGGTGTACTGGTTACACCTCTGCCTACCCTTTCGGGGATTACAGGCGTGAGTGCGTATGTATGTATGACATTAAATACAAGTTTGTAATGCTATACAAATATATACACAGAAAACATGTTATTATAAATACCTAGTAGATTTTGATGACTTCCTAGCTAAGAAATGAGAGGTCACGAGTTCGATTTCCTTAACAGGAAAAATATGTGATTATTACATTATACTTACAACATAATAGTCCTACGACTAAAACTACGCTTCGACAATAATCAGATATATTTTTTTGTATCATAGGCCAGCAACGAGTAAGTGGGTCACCGGATGGTAAGTGATCTCCACCGCCCATGTACGCTAATACCAGAATCATTTGGTAATTTAGCTTTGTCAACCTTACAAGAAAGAGATTGGGAAGGGGAGGGAGATTCGGGCCTCCAGATATCACAATCACCGTACGAAACGCAGCAACAGGCTGCTACTTTACGTCGGTGTCTGTGAGACAGTGGTAACGACCCGGTCGAGCCGGTAGTGTATACAAAACTGTATTCAGCTGGCTCTACCACTCGCCGTCGCGGCGGCAGGCGAATGTTTAAAAAAATAATCCAATAAAAAAACCCCTAAGTAAAAATTTACAAGCAGCGATAGCTCAGCGGATACGGACTGTCGAGACGAAAGTAGCAGGTTCGAACCCCAAGACAAGAGAGATTTGGCTTGTAGTTTCTACGACCGGTCGCCAGCCTGACGTCTAACAAGAAAATATGTCATCCCGGACTTGCGAAAACAAAATAATAATATTAATTGAAATAAAACTAGTTTATACGGATTTTATAGCGGTTTAATTTTTATTTTAGTCCCGACGTCAGTCTCTCCCGTGACCACGAAGGCTGAAAAGTTTTCGAAACATCGGGACTAAAATAAAAATTAAACCACGATAAAATCCGTATAAACTAGTTTTATTTCAATGTGTAATATTCGCGTAAACCTAAGAAATCAATAATATTAATATTACTATAAGATATTTTGTGTTACGGCTGTAATTAAATTCAAGATTTTGTTTAGTCTAAATATAAACGTGTATATAGCATCGAAATTAGATAACTAGAACGATAACTGTCATTGAAATAAAACTAGTTTATACGGATTTTATCGCGGTTTAATTTTTATTTTAGTCCCGACGTTTCGAAAGCTTTTCAGCCTTCGTGGTCACGGGAGAGACTGAAATAAAAATTAAACCGCGATAAAATCCGTATAAACTAGTTTTATTTCAATGTCTAATATTCGCGTAAACCTAAGAAATCACGATAACTGTCATATTAGCATATTTTATCGTATCTATCATGGGGAGTGTTCCGAGGAGCTGTTTGCTTTAATACCAACGGCCAAATTCCACCAACACACAACGCGTCACAAGTTGGGATTCCATCCACACCATCTGGATGGCTGGCGTTCCTCAACGGTGCGATTTACGCGAAATTTTCTTCCCCGTTCGGCATCCTTATGGAATCAGTTATCACCTGCGGCATTTCCAGACCGATACGACTTAGGAACCTTCAAGAAAAGAGCCTACTCTATCCTCAAAGGCCGGCAAAGCACCGACAAATCCCCTGGTATTGACGGTGTCCATGGGCGGCGGTGATCACTTACCATCAGGTGATCCGCTTGCTCCGTTGCCCCCTTAAACATTTTTGTCTCGTTGCGGCAATCGAACCCGCGGCCTCTCGCTTCACAATCCCCCGAGTGCGCCTTTGGTACTGAACCCCAAAAACTATCAGATTCCGTATAAAAGATCACATAACCTTCCTCTGATACGGAAATACCAATTCTCGCATAATTAAATTAAAGTTCAAATTTAAAGTTTTGCAGAAGGAAGCGGAAGGAACGCGTGGCATTACAGGATGCTGATGGCAAATGCCAGGGTGGTGTTACCACCCAAATGCCAGTTGCGCCTTTTAGGGGCCAAAAATGTGTACAGCACTTACTAGGTCTCTCGGATGCGAGAGGCCGTCTAGATACCATCGCTTTGTCTATTTCTGTGGCCAAGCAGTAGTGTAGAGACTGTTGTGTTCCGCTTTGAAGAGCATTGAAGCCAGTGAAATTACTGGGAATTATGAAACTTAACACCTTCTGTCTCAGGGTGACAAGCGCAGTTCAGTGCTATGCAGTACTTCATAATTCGAAGTTCTGATTGGTGTTGCTTCTGTTTATGGACAGGCGTGGCGCTTACCATCAGGCGAGCGACCTGGAGGCCAATTCTCGTAATTTTAAATTTTCAAAATATCATTCCGATCTAGTCTCAGCGTCAAGAAAGTTGCAAATGGCATTCTCTTAAACCAATAATCAACGTCAAATGCATCTAGCATTAGTAGTAGCATTATACCGTTTTGGCTTCAGTCAACTTTTATTCTACAGTCAATCTCATTACGATCTATGTTCACATTTGACGTTGATTATTGGTTTAAGAGAATGCCATTTGCAACTTTCTTGACGCCGAGACTAGATCGGAATGATATTTTGAACATTTAAAATTATGAAAATGGCTTACTGGTTGCAGTTACGTCATTAAAAAAACAGTGATCTAAGATTGATTTAAAAATTAAATTTTAAAAGTTTTTATATATCTTAGCCACAAGAAACATTAAAACACGATCGCTCTACAACCAGTTTGGTATTTTTAATATCAATAAATGTAACTAGTTTTAAGTTTTTGCAAACTTTTTCTTATAATATGGACCTTGGACACCTCGGAAACAGCTACATGTTTTATGTGTTAGAAATTAAAGCGCAAAAAGATACGCACTCACGCTTGTAATCCCAGAATGGGTTGGCAGAGGTGTACCAGTACACCCACATTTCGCCGAGCGTATCTCCGTCCCTTATGTGATAGGGGGCGAGCCTATCGCCATACCGGGCGCACAAATTCCAGACTCCGGGCTGATACTGAGCATTTCGTAATAGAAAAACCCAATATCACTTTTACCCGACCCGGAGATCGAACACGAGACCTCAGCAACTGAAACCTCATCAAAAATAATTTTAGAATACGCACACGAGTATCTGTACTCGTACAGTTTTGTCTACATCATGAATGAGCCGCCTCGGGTCGTTACCACTGTCTCACAGAAAACCAACGTAAAGTTCAGCTTGCAGGAAGTTTCGTACGGTGGGTAAGATATCCTGAATCCCAAATAACCCTTTCCAATCCCTTGATTAACCTTTCCTTTAAGGTCGGCAACGCACCCATGATCCTTCTGGTATTGTGGGCGTACATGGGCGGTCATCACTTACCATCAGGTGACCCACTTGCTAGTTCACCGGCCTGTGCTATTAAAAAATCATCTACAAATATGAACGATCGCTTTCTTGATAATTAAACATTCGTTCTGCGTACATGGGTCTCGGTCTGAGTGCTTTCTATTCGCAAATAATTTCACTGTTACTCATTAATGTCTCATTAATGTTAATAGAAGACTTTAAAGTACATACAGTACTGCGATTAAAGTAATTAAGGGTAACCGCAATTTTAGGACACTTCGAAGAATGTGATAATGAAATACTTAATGCAAACTTGTTGTCAATATTACATATCTTTTTTTATATTAGTTTAAATGTCAAGACGAGCAGGTCGCTCGCCTGATGGTAAGTACCACGCCTGCCTTTAAACAGAAGCAACACAACACAGGACTTTGAATTACAAAGCACTGCATGGCACTGGACTGCGCTCGTCACCCCGAGACATAAGATGTTAAGTCTCATAATGTATAGTAATTTCACTGGCTTCAATGTCCTTCAAACGAAACACAGCAATGCTTAGACACTGCTGTTTGATGGAAGAAAAAGACAAAGCGGTGGTACCAACCCAGACGGCCTTTCGCATACGAGAGACCCACCACATAGTTATATTGTCTCTCTATTCTAAAAAAAGTAACTGGCGCCGCCGCCGCCGCTGCCAAAAGCTTGTCACGCTATCTCCTCCGAAACCGCTGGGGGTATGGGTTCGAGACCGATACCAATCGATGCAGAATAATGTGGGGAAAGTAAGATATGTCTCATATTCGTCGGACTTTAAGTTTTTTTTTATTTTATGTTTTGTGGAAAAAATATTGACTTTTTCATGTACAAATTACGATAACTCGCCAAAAAAGGATCGTAGAATTTTGACATTTCTCCTTCAGACAAGACCTCATTTGTTTAATAATAATTTAAAACAGATTCATAATATTAACCTCATTTCAAGTCTCTATATTTTAAAATTTCGATTTTTAATTGAATTTTAAAGAACGATACTTCAACGGAAATCGGAATGAAGAATCCCATCTTTTCATGGTTTTTCTCCTCTTGGATCTTATACAACGATTGAGTCATTCATTCACTTGATTCATTCATCGCCCTTAATGTAAGAAACATTTAATTAGAGGTCTTGAATTGACTGCCTCGGTGGCGCAGTTGTAATGCGTACGCGTTACGATTGAGACCAACGCTGAGGTCTCGGGTTCGAACCCCGGGTCGGGTAAAGTGGTATTGGGTTTTTCTATTACGGAAAGCTCAGTATCAGCCCGGAGTCTGGAATTTGTGCCCGGTATGGCGATAGGCTCGCCCCCTATCACATCGTTTGGACGGAGATATGCTCGGCGAAATGTGGGTGTACTTGTTACACCTCTGCCTACCCCTTCGGGGATTACAGGCGTGAGTGCGTATCTTGAATTGATTAAATCTTCTTCACAGTAAAACAGTTTTTCACTATATTATTTTTTAAATTTCGTTTGTTTACGATAAAAGCGTCACGTATCACATTGCAATAACAAATATTTTTTTGCGAGTAAGCCTTATTAGGGGCCTTTTACGAGTAAAATATTCTCTATTAAGACTTTTTACGAGTAAGCTTTATTACTTACAAGTAAAAAGTAAGCACTCCCTTACTTAGTACAGTAGCGAAGCCCTTAGTACAGTAAAATTTACGAAGATTACCGAAATGCATAGCTTTGTTAGTAACATTAACAATTAAAATATAGGACCTTGTATTTCTCTAAATAATTTTGTTTGAAAAACTACAAAATCAAGCCCACTGAGTTAGACTAGCTGGATCTTCTTAAGTTTGGGTCGCGCCGCGTAAAATCCAGTGGTAAAGTAAGCCCACTGAGTTTATTTCGCCGGGTCTTCTCAGGTTGGGTCGTTTTGGATCCGGTGGTAGTTTTAAAATACGTGCTGTTTCGGTTAGGCCCATGGACCATATTGACCCAAGCGCCCTAAGATTCATATCAATATTGGACTTGTTCCATAATAAAATATTTTCTAAAATATTAAAATAAACTGATTTAGTGTAATTGCTTAGTGTATTATTGATGATGTTATGTATGATACGTATATCTAGATATTATGTTGATAATATGGGTTCTGATGCTTAAATATCTTGCTTTTAATTTTGTACTGACTTGTCATAAGCGCTATTTTAATTGCATCGAAATAAGATAACTAGAACGATAACTCTCATATGAATCTGGCGAAATTACTGCTTCACTTACACATGCAAAGCTAAATTCACTCATACACGCAACAAAAATTAATGAAAGTTCAAAATCAACTTTATTTCATAAAAGTTAATGTCTAAATATTAAATTTCTAAATCGAGATACGACGTTCTGCACCGCGAAAAAAAAATACGTATTAAGTGTAAACTAGAGATCATGAATCAATTTTTATGAATTGATGAATGAACGAGCTGCACAGACCTTTATAGCCCCGCCCCCTTGCACAGAGTTTTGGTGGGGTAATTTTTTGCTTTATTTCGATGCCTACGTGATGAATAAACAATTTTATTATTTTATAATTTCAGTACTGTGGATATAAATCGAAGCGGAAAAAGTAACATGACAAAGGTGGAAAAACGCCAAGGGCTTTTGTATCTTGAACAAAAGCAGGTAATTGGTGAAACATCATTAATTTTAATTGGTTAAAAATTGATTTATTTATATTCACTAGTGGTCCCGTATTGGTCGAAATTCGACCTGTATAATCGACAGCCTCGTTGGCGCATTTGGCGAGTAGCCGGCTGCGAAACGAGAGGCCGTGGGTTCGATTCCCGCTGCGAGACTAATGTTTGTGTGATCTACAAATGTTAGTTTCGGGTCTGGGTGTTGTGGGACCGCAAATCCTTCGTAGTTCGTGATACCCGCGATACAGGTTAACCTAGTGCGGGGTCAGGACTATTTGTGTGACTTTGGGTGTTTTTTTTAATAACACAGACTTTGGACACTTTATAGAGTCCAGAGAGGACAGTTTTGGTTTAGTTATTGGTATTTTTTCAACCGCCTCATTATTCTAATGACAGTTTATTTAGGGTGAGCAACCATGAAGTTCTGGATTTAAATTCCAGGTCAGGCAATCATATTATGCTTGGGATTTCGATACAAGATATCAAACATGAGTTCTGTGGGATTGGAATTTGTTTCCTATCATATAATGGTTTGGAAATAAGTTTGGGTCAGTACTATGTGTGCGACTGTTGGGTGTATCTATTTATTTATGTTGTAGACAAAACTATCTACAGCTTGGCTCTACCGCTCGATAAATAGCCAGTTATAAGTAATTATAGTTACACGGCTAGTTTTTTACCATGCAGGGTTAAAGTACAAATAGATAAAGCCAATTATATATTCCGAAGGTAAACCAGATACGACCATGACAAAGTGTGGCGGAAAAATATAAACTTTAGAAATATACATATAATATAATATATATAATATATAACTTTAAAAATATAAAGCGATATTGTAATATAGCAGTGATAGCTCAGCGGGGAGTGGTATGGACTGTCGAGACGAAGGTCGCAGGTTCGAAACCAGCCCCAAGTGCATACACCTCTGACTTTTATAAGTTATGTGTGTATTAATTGTTAATTATCACTTGCTTTAACGGTGAAGGAAACATCGTGAGGAAACCTGCATATGTGAGAAGTTCTTCGAAGGTATGTGAAGTCTGCCAACCCGCATTATGCCAGCGTGGTGGACTAAGGCCTAACCCTTCTCATTCAGTAGAGGAGGCCCGTGCCCAGCAGTGCACGTGTATAATACAGAGCTAGTATTATATTGTAATTAACATTCCAGCCCGGCTTCATACCGAGTAACGATTCCTATACTGTGGACCTCATATGCGATTTTTCAAGTCAGAAATTTACAAGGTGGTAGGTCTCTAGTACGCATATCATCAGGCGAGCGACCAGAGGTTTCGTCACTCAAGCTAATAATAAAAATACCGGGCACAAATTAAAAACCCGGGAAAAACGCGTGGTTTTCCAATTAGCATAAGTTTTCAAAAAAATATTGCTTAAGTTTATTTTTTAAATTGTTTTCTTTTAAGGTATCTTTTAGTACATACATACATACGCACTCACGCCTGTAATCCCCGAAGGGGTAGGCAGAGGTGTGACCAGTACACCCACATTTCGCCGAGCGTATCTCCGTCTCACGATGTGATAGGGGGCGAGCCTATCGCCGTATCTTTTAGTGTTTTAGGCAAATCATTTTTAAACTAGGTATTAAATATTCTCTCGTTCTTACACCGTAGACGTTGTTATGTGGCGGCAAGGTATATATAGCATATTCGTAGTTACTGACCTGGGTGTAATTTTGCGTTGTATTTGTGTGTCAGTAGCATAATATGTCTTTACAAATTAATTTTCTTTGAGTATTAGGTATATAATTTTCTGCGCTATAGGTAATACAATACTTCTCAGGCGAAACTCGCTGCCACCACACCAAAGAGGCAATAAGTGAAAATATAAAAAAATATTTGATGGATATTGACCGACATAATGTTACAAAACCGGAAACTGCACAGGAATTGACTCGCCGGCCTAGCGGTTACCCAACCTATCCATTACTAGGCACCGATCAATCGGCTTCGGGCAAATCACCTTCGGCTTTACATTCGGTTTCTTTCGGAAACTTAGAACATGATTTGACCCCTTTCAAAACGTCGAATTAACTCGAAATATGGCATACTTATCAAGGACCGATGACAATTCAAAAAATTAAAAATTTAACTAATTAATTTCAATTTTATTGAATATCATTGTAAATAAATAATAGTCTAAAAAAACTAAAAAAACACGCCTTCATAGAAAATCCAACTAAAAAATTAAAAATAAATAGCATAAAATATTTTATTGTAAAAAAGCGTGTTTTTTAAAATTATGATTTATTATCTTGCGAGCTGAAGATATGAAACACGAGTTACACGACATATCTCGCGCGCGAGAGAGATAACCATCGACGACAAATATCTCGGATAAAAGCATCTAAATAAGATGACAAGAAACGTAACTCAAGCAAAAAAATTACCCCACCAAAACTCTGTTCAAGGGGATGGGGCTATAAAAGTCTGAGCAGCTTGTTCATTCATCAATTCATAAATATTTTTTTTATGATCTCTAGTTGACACTTAATACCTACGTCTATTTTTTTGCGCGGTGCAGAACGTCGTATCTCGATTTAGAATTAAACATTTAGACATTAACTTTTATGAAATAAAGTTGATTTTGAACGTTCATTTATTTTTGTTGCGTGTATGAGTGTTACGTGTGATAAGGTGAAATTATTGGGCATTATAGGAGAATGGGACCACACGGGAAGCACCAGCTTTCAAATAAAAAAAGAATCATCAAAATCGGGTCACTCAGTCGAAAGTTCTGAGGTAACAAACATAAAAAACAGTCGAATTGAGAACCTCCTTTAAAAATAGTTAACATATATGGTTTTTAATTTCCAAATCGATCATTCGGCTTTCCGTCTTCTGTTTTCGGCAACATTGGCAGAATCGGTTTCGTTCAAGTAACCTTCGGTCACTATTATTTGCTCGACCGGTCAAGCGCCTTGATATCAAGCGTATCCTTCAAGTAATATAACTTCCTAATTTCATAATGATTGATTTATAATAATTATATGCAAGTTATTAGCAATTAGCTTTTTCTCACGGCGCTGCCCGCATAGAAATATGTCCCATCGTATTATCGAGACCAGCTTTTGCTCGCGGCTCCGCCCGCGTGGATGTCATTATCCGGGATAAAAAGTACCTAAGTAGCCTAAGTTACTCCTTATTACATCAGCTATCTGCCAGTGAAAGTCCTGTCAAAATCGGTCCAGCCGTTCGGCTTACCTCTGAGCCGGAACGAACAGACAGACAAAAATAAAATAAAAAATATTTTGGTATATGTACCGTATATACATTCATATGCATGTAGTAAAAAGCGGTTTTTTTGAATATTACAAACAGACACTTCAATTTTATTTATTTGTATAGATAAAGTGTCGTCTTAATTAATCTCTAAAAAGTCCCAAATTTCCCAATGAGTCCGTCCAAAATCGGTTGTGCCGTTTCGGAGAATACCACGGACACGAGATTATGCCGCCCACACAACCGCCTCTGTAGCTCCTGTAAGCCAGGATCGACAGTGGCACGCATATTTCAACACCGAGCAATGAAGCTCGGCGAGTCTCTGGGAATGCAAATCTGTCTTTATTCCGCGACGAAATGATTCAAATAGAAAATTAGGGAGGAGTTGGAAATAATAATTGTCCACTACCCTCCATAGCAAAGCGGGAGACAAAATGAACTAAGGAGGTCTTAACCTCAGGCACAAGGACATTTACAACTGGAGAAGCCAGATGTAAAGCACCACGTATTACCCCGGACAAACAGGTTTTTTAAATAGCGTGTTTTTTTTAAATTAGCTTGAATGATGATGAGAAGAGCAGATGATATATTGGTCTTGTACGTGCGACCCCGGGATGGACGGCAGCACGGGTGGTTGGCGTCGTTGCTGCCGTTGACGCCGAGAGCGTCCTTCGGTGGCGGGGGCTTCTGAGCCCCCAATATATGGAGACGGGCCGCAAGGCGGCACCGCACAGGGACAGTTCCGGCTGAAGCCGGGGCGCTTCTCGCCTCGGGAACCCGGCGCCGTTCCTAATGCGCCGAAGATGGCCACCGCGGGGTTTTAGTTGGTATGCCGGTGTAGGGTGAATGTAGTGTTAGGGATTATGAATATACCGATATATATATATATATTTTTAATTACTTAATTTTGTGGAAAAACATGGGCAACGCCCCTAGTTTTTATACAATACAACTCCATGACGAGTCGAGCAGGTCGCTCGCCTGATGGTAAAAACTAGGGGCGTAGTTGTATTGTATAAAAACTAGGGGCGTTGCCCATGTTTTTCCACAAAACATAAAAATAAAAAAAAATTAAAGTCCGACGAATATGAGACATATGTTACTTTCTTCCCCACATTGTTCTGCATCGATTGGTATCGGTCTCGACCCCATACCCCCAGCGGTTTCGGAGGAGATAGCGTGACAAGCTTTTGGCAGCGGCGGCGGCGCCAGTTACTTTTTTTTAGAATAGAGATATATTATATGATAACGTATCATTATAAATAATTCAAAAAAATCCCCGAACCACAATAACTTATTACATTTGTCTTTTGTTTTTGGAATTGACCAGACGGTCGACAGGTTCGCGACCCTAAACAACGAGATTCGACGTCTGATTGAGGTATTCTTTTTTGTACTCATTCGTGTTGTTTGTTTTCATAATATAAAGAGCCTGTTTATTTATTATACAGTGTCTGAGTAAATTCACCAAATAAATTAAACATTACTCCCTGCCTCGGTGGCGCTGTTGTAATGCGTACGCGGTACGGCTGCTGTGCTGAGGTCTCGTGTTCGATCCCCGGGTCGTGTAAAAATGATATTGGGTTTTTTATTACGAAATGCTCAATATCAGCCTGGAGTCTGGAATTTTGCGCGGTATGACGTTCGAGTATTTTTATGGGCGGTGGAGATCACTTACCATCAGGTGACCCACTTGCTCGTTTGCCGAAATCTATTATAATTTTTATCAGTGGTAGAGTCACGCTGTAGACAGTTAAGTCTACAGCATGAATGGGCCGACTCGTAAAGGTCGTTACCATTGTCTCACAGAAAACCGACGTAAAGTAGCAGCTTGCTTCTACGTTTCGAACAGTGAGTGAGATAGCCGGAGGCCTAATTACCCTCCCCTTCCCAATCCCTTAATTTATCCCTTTCCATTAACGTCAGCATCGCGTCCATGATTGTTTTGGTATTGTGTGCTTACATGAGCGTTGGAGATTGCTTACCATCAGGTGACCCACCTACTCGTACGCCGTCCTTTACGATGATTAAACCTAGCTAAGAACACTACCATTTGCTTAGGCGCTAATGTATCACAGACAAAGGAGACCGTTCTTTCAAAAAATCTTTATTTTGAAGTCGTTAAAGTATTATTTTCTTATTCAAATTTAAGTTAAATTTTATTACTTCATTGTAAAATAAGTGATAGGTTTTTAAAATAATTTAACTGCAAGTTCATCGACTTGGCGGTACGCGCCAAGGTTTTCCACTGGCGTCATTGTCCCGCGAGGGCGTGGGGTCGATTCCGTGTAATGATTATTCATGACATACACATAGTTGTATATAATTTTATGTACAAGGCTGGATATTAAAGGGCATCCCTTCGTAATATATATAAAAACTAGCTGTTGCCCGCAGCTCCGCCCGCGTGAATGCCTATTTCCAGGATTAAAGTAGTCTAGTCGCATCAAGCGAGTCCCGTCATCGCGATCGGTGTGAGAAACGCGCTTGACAAAAATACTAATATCGCTATTAAAAAATAGGGGTTGATCGTAGAAAATTTAGGGTTGTACGTATTTTTTAATGCTGTATCATAAAAAATAAAACCAAGAATTTTTGTCTAAAAAAGAAAAAATAAAGTTAGGGGTGGACCACCCTTAACATTTAGGGGGATGAAAAATAGATAGTAGCCGATTCTCAGACCTACTAAATATGCATATAAAATTTCATACAAATCGGTCCAGCCGTTTCGGAGGAGTATGGGAATGAATATTGTGACACGAGAATTTTATATATTAGAAGATAAAATTGAAGTGTCTGTCTGATGTGTCGAGATAAAAGCTTTTCCTTTAGCTTTTATAGAGACTATCCCGCCCACACACCCGCCATTGTAACTCCTGTAAACCAGGACCAACAGTGGCACACATTTGGGGACACCGAGCAGTGAAGCTCGGCGAGTCTCTGCGAATGCAAAATTTTCTTTGTCCCGCAACGAAATGAATCAAATAGAAAGTTAGGGAGGAGTTGGAAATATGAATTGTCCACTTCCCTCCATAGCAAAGCGGAAGACAAAATAATGAACTAAGGAGATCAAGCTCAGGCACAATGACATTTACCATTGGAGAAACCAGATGTAAAGCACCACGGATATCATTAAGTGGGTCCTATCACGCAAGTTATTATACTTGATTCCAATAATAAGATGGTAGGTACGGTAAAACGCCGGAAAGCAAGATCATTCTTCCTAGTCGTCACAAAATATACAAGGTTAGTCGGAAAGGGTGTAGGAAGCAGGAAACCCATAAAATTACCCGTAATTCTGAACAACATTATCATTTTTTTTTTTCAAAATACCCCATTTCTGCAGAGATATTGCTGTTCAAAGATTTTAGAAAAAAATACGCACACGTAACCCTAAGATCAGCTGTTTTCATTTGAAGCTCACGAAACTCAAGAATTGCACATTTTGGGGACATTCCGACAGGCGGCATCCGACAAACGGCCTAGCGGTAAAACAAAACGTTGTCAAAGAGTTCGCCGATACAGTAATGGTCGTTCCCAATATTAATCTTCAATTTCACGATAGATAGCTATCGTCAAACATCCGCATTGTTCTATCTACTGCTTGGAATCGTCCCTATTTTTTAGATATGCACGTCGGATAATATGATAGCAATAGATAGGCAGTTTATCTGTGCCCTCTTGTGCGTTATGTTCATACAAGCTGAGAAAGAGGAACTATTGTTTAATTTATGTTAGAAAATATGAAGATATGATTTAGATTAGAAATATAAGTTTTAATTTAACATTTATCTATAATTCATAATTTTTACCACTGTAAATGAAATAATAATTACGAGAAATATTTATTATGTTGCAAAACACAATGTAATAACGAAACGTTTTAATGTCAATACATTACGGCTCTGAATACAAGTCCTTTGAACAAAAATCCCAAGAGAATTTGGGGGATTTTACTGAAGTGGGGAATATTTTGTTCGCATTAACAAATATTTATATGTCTCTTGCACTTAATTTAATTATCAAAACGGTGCATTATTTTTATTTATAGGAATTTTAGATTTTTTTTATATTTTCTTTTAGATTTTTACATAATTTATTTAGTTTTTTTGTATTGCAGTGCAAGTGCCATGTAAGCCTTGTATACTCATGGCTATTTCTTCAAAATGCGTTATTTATTTCGGTTTTTTACAGCCGAGGATATCTGTTTATCGGTCAAAATCTACCGATAAAGAAAAAACTAAATAACTTTATCGACAGATAGCACATAAAAAATATTGGGACGCTTGAACTGTCATTTTCATAGTGTTGTATATCTGTAGTCAGCTATCAGTCCTCTCATCAGTAGACAGCAATGAAGAATAGGATTACCTATCATTAGTAAGTTTATTGGGACGGTAAAACGGTAAATAGATAAAATTTTCTATCGCCGGTATAGCAAAACTAGAGACAGACAGAATATAGGGAACGGCCATAAATATGTAATAAAAGAAATAGAGACGACATTTCTTTTAGTACAGTTACGTGTGCGTATTTTTTTCTAAAATCTTTGAACAGCAATATCTCTGTAAATATGGGGTATTTTGAAAAAAAAAGTATAAATGTTGTTTAGAATTACGGGTACTTTTATGGATTTCCAGCTTCCTACACCCTTTCCGACTAACCTTGTATATAGTATACAACTCCAGATGTTATTTACATACTGTTTAATATAATTTTGCGCTCAAATTGCCAGTGACTACACTCCCAAAGAATATGATGTGCGGATTGTTCGTACCGGCAGCTAGGTGTAGAACATGGGCACGCATGCGAATCAACCAACCTAAATAAAAACAGTCTTAAAGTTGTCATGGCCCGTGAGAAATTGTGAAACAATGATCAACTTCCAGCCTAGTTTTTGTAAGACGTACGCGTACCGACGGACGGGAAGTATTGATATAAATGCCGTCCCTTAGTAGAATTATCCCATCACCATTGCCATTCGTTTAGTAGATCGTTGTAATTTTCGGAGATTTTTTGCGTGGTAGAGCCACGCTGTAGACACTTTTGTCTACAGCATGAATGAGCCGGCTCGTCCGGGTCGTTACCACTGTCTCACAAAAAAAACCGGCGTAAAGTAGCAGCTTGTTGCTGCGTTTCGTACGGTAAGTGAGGTATCCTGAGGCCCAAATCCCCTTCCCCTTCCCAATTCCTTAATTATCCCTTTCCTTTGAGGTCGGCAACGCGCGCATGATTCGTTAGGTATTGTGGGCGTACATGGGCGGTGGAGATCACTTATCATCAGGTGTCTTCAGCTCGGAGTCTGGAAATGTGCCCGGTATGGCGATAGGCTCGCCCCCTATCACATAATGGGACGAAAATTTGCTCGGCGAAATGTGGGTGTACTGGTTACACCTTTGCCTATCTCTTCGGGGATTAAAGGCGTGTGTGCGTATGTATGTATGCACTATTATAGTTTGGATGTTTATTAGTCAATCACGCCTTCAAGGCTGAACGGGATAGGGAGGAGGTTCCCCTGGTGCCAAATTAGACCAGCTTGGCGAACTGGCTCCCTCGAGGCCATTGACCCCCTTCGCCTTAAAGGCTGAACAGTTAGACCATTACCTGGAAGTCATGAGTTCCTTCTTATCCCGGAAAAGGACATTCAACGTGAGCGGAGCCGCGAACAAAAGCTAGTCCGTTAATAATTTCGTTAATCTAAATTAAAATGCACAAAAAAATATTGACATATACACAAGGTAATACCACACTTCAAGTAGATAAACTGGAAATTGAACTCCAATATTTTTAGCAATGCGTAAGGACGTCACCGCACAGCGCTCCTGCCCGGAGGGAAGTGAATATAAGTTTCTATAATTATTTACACGTTTCTATAAAACCGAAACACGCTTTTCGAATATTATGTCTTTATAATAATCTATTTTTAGCAAAGAAGCCACCCGTTTACACAGCTACAGTTCTATGTGGTGTTTCATCTGTTTATGGGCAGGCGTGACGCTTACCATCAGGCGAGCGACCTGCTCGTTTGCTCATTCAGGCTAATAAAAATAATGACTCATTGTAGGTACTGCAAAGTATTTTCTGCAAAGTTTAACATTGGTTCATTCACCTATGTTTATAATATTTTAAAACAATGATATTCTGAGTTAGTCACTATAATATAAGCTCACGCCGAAGGCAGGCCCGGATCTAGGGGGGGGGGGGGCCGGGGTAATATGCCCTTATGCGCTAATGGCGCTCTAGCCAGGAAGAAAAATATAATGCTTAGGCGATTAAACACAGAAGCGCCTTTTAGAAGGCTCAGACCTCAGCTTGAGCAGTCGCTGGGGAGTACAGTTTAGGGCCGTCTCTGCACATCATTGTGCCGAGGGCCATTTGTGGGAGCTCTTTGGACTCGCAGCCGTGTCCTATGTCGGGCTCGCGTATTATTATTGCGATGCGGATTGGGCAAGGAAAGTGCTTCGATAGCGACTGTGATGGAGTCGTTGGGATCTGCCAAAACATGTTTGGGACGACGACCGTGGAAACTAACTCATCGTTGGAAACGCAGCAGCAAGCAGCTATTACTTGGTGGTAGGTCCCTCGTATGCGAGATGCCGTCTGGGTAGGTAACACTGCACCATCTACTTCTGCCGTTAATTTTAGGCCATGTCTTATCCCATACAAGTTACAACTCTCTAAGATCCACTTTTAGTAACGTATTCACACAAACGTAACGTGTTTGGAATAATAAATAGTATTTAGTGCAATGTGGGGCGACTTCATCCATTTACTGTCACTAGGTTCCGTATGGTTGCTAGATTTATGATAGCGCCATCTAGTTTTAAGTATTGGAACTATAGTTTTTTGTTTGCTATCGCTTCGCTTTGCCATGAATATAACTTATGACAAGTATTTAATATGATAATTATTAATATCAAGTATTTTATATGAGGAGTGATAGCTCAGCGAGGAGTGGTATGGACTGTCGAGACGAAAGTCGCAGGTTCGAAACCAGCCCCAAGTGCATACAACGCTGACTTTCCTAAGTTATGTGTGTATTAATTGTTAATTATCACATGTTTTAACGGTGAAGGAAACATTGTGAGGAAACCTGCATACCTGAGAAGTTCTTCATAAGAATTTCGAAGGTATGTGAAGTCTGCCAACCCGCATTAGACCAGTGTGGTGGACTAAGGCCTAACCCCTCTCATTCAGTAGAGGAGGCCCGTGCCCAACAGTGGGACGTATATTATACAGGGCTATTATTATTATTTTATTTATAAGTATTTAATATTAGTAGTATATTTTCAAGAACTATCAAACACCGGTGTGGCCGATTTCAAAGTGTTGTTGGAGTTTTTGTGTCAATTCCTTCCAGTACGATGCTTCATAAACGATTTTCTCCAAGCGGAGTAAACGATCAAGGTCGATTTAATAAACTTGGTCATAAATCCATCGAAATGAGATAACTAGAACGATAACTCTCATAGGAATCTGCCAAAAAATACGGTTCCACTTACTTACACATGCAAAGGTAAAATCACACGTAACACTCATACGCGCAACAAAAATTAATGAACGTTCAAAATCAACTTTATTTCATAAAATGTAATGTCTAAATATTAAATTTCTAGATCGAGATACGACGTTCTGCGCCGCGCAAAAAATTAGACGTATCAAGTGTCAATTAGAGATTATTGTGCACAGACTTTTATAGCCCCGCCCCTTTTGCACAGAGTTTTGTGGTGTCATTTTTTAGCTTGAGTTACGTTTCTTGTCATCTTATACTTACTACTTTGCTACTCGTCCACTACGCCACGGAGGCTGTCTCACACTCAAATTGAGAACGTCATTCGCTTTTTAATCACCTAAAAATTAACTTCGGCCTTCAATATTATTACATGGTGTTGCCATATTTTTCAAATTACAACATTTTATTACTGCGGCAAATATAACGCTAGTATTATTAACGTTATGGTTAATTCGTCAAGGTGTAATTATTACGAGAATTAACACAATTATGTAAGGTGGAGCCGTTTTGACTTGGTTATTAATTTTATTCATGTTTCTAAAACCCGACTTCAAAACTCAAATAGCGCTGCATTTTCTTTTTCTTAACCGACTTCAAAAATGGAGGAGGATCTCAATTCGGCGCGTTTTTTTTGCTTTTTTTATGTATGTTCATCGATTTCCCAGCCTACTGTGGACCGATTTAGTTGTAAAAAATTGATTTGATAGAGTTTAGTTGCTATGTGGTCCCATATAAATTTGGTTAAGATCTGATGACGGAGTACGGAGTAAAAAAATAAACTCCTCAACGACCAACAGTACACTCATCGCGATTGTGTTATTGTATTGGAATTTACATGCTATTGCTGTAACTATCACTAAACATTGAAAAATAAAATAACGTTTAACGAAACTTAGAAACCGACTTCAAAATAAAAACACTGATAAGTCAAAAATAACAAATTCTATCTATTCTATTCTCTTTGGAATCGTTGCAATTTTATTTGACCGGTAGCGACACAGGCACCGACTCTAAGATTGAAGCCATATTCATACCATAAAGTTTCGTCGAAACGATGATTCAAAGCTATATAACATCATGCTATGACCCACGGGAGCGGAGCAGTAGCATGCACTAGGCCTATGGTAAAACCGCGAGGTAAACCTAGTGAATACATAAATACATACCTAAGAGTCACACAAATTGGACTATCGGATATAAAAAAAACAACAAAATCAATCTACTCGTATAAGGCACCAAGCATTAGAACAGTGAAATTTGCCCGATTCCCAAAGATCTCTGAAACATGTAGACCACCAAAAGAACCAACAGAACACGCGCGTTACGATCGTGATTATCGATGTGAAACAAATAAACTACATGTGAATTTGACATGACTGCCTGGACTTTGTATGGAATTTGGCAGGGATGGCTGGATTTTTTACCGTATTTGCCTGAATATTGACTGTAATTGACAGCCTCCGTGGCGCAGCGGGCGAGTAGCCGGTTGCGAAGCGTGAGGCCGTGGGTTCGATTCCCGCACCTTGACAAATGTTTGTCTGATCCACAAATATTTGTCTCGGGTCTGGGTATTGTGGGACCGCAAGTCCCTCGTAGTTCTTGATACCCACGATACAGGTTTAACTTAGTGTGGGGTCAGGACTATGTGTGTGACTGTTGGGTGTATTTATTATTATTATTAATTTGACAGAACGTTGATTTGAAATTTGGATTTGCCTGAACTTCGCCTGGGATTTACCTGGGATTTGAATGTAATTTCTCTGGATTTAGCCAGGCATCTGCCTGGAATCTGTCTGGGACTTGCCTCGAATCCGGCTGAGATTTGCCTGTAATTTGGTTGGATTTTGGCTGGAATTAGGGTGGGATTTGCATGGAATTTGGGTGAGATTTGCCTGGACATTGGGTGGAATTTGCCTGGATATTGGCTGGAATTTGGGTGGGAATTGCCTGGATATTAACTGGAATTTGGCTGAAATTTGCCTGGGAATTGCCTGGATATTGGCTGGCATTTGCCTGGATATTGACTGGAATTTGGGTGGGGATTGCCTGGATATTGACTGGAATTTGGGTAGCATTTGCCTGGGATTTGTCAGGATTTTGCCTGGATATCTGGGATTTGCCTGGATATTGACTGGACTTCGGGTGGGAATTGCTTGGATATTGGCTGAAATTTGCCTGGGAATTGCCTGGATATTGGCTGGACTTTGCCTGGATATTGGCTGGATATTGTCTGGCATTTGCCTGGATATTAGCTGGAATTTGTGTGGGAATTGCCTGGATATGGGCTGAAATTTGCCTGGGAATTGCCTGGATATTGGCTGGCATTTGCCTGTGTTAAGAATATGTCTATGTAGTTTCTAAACAAAATTATTAAAAAGAAAAATATGACGTTAAACGTCACTTGTGTTTGACAGCTCTCTCTCCTTCCATACTTGGTTGTATCCGTACAGTGTTTTCTTTATCAATAAATAGTAATTGCATCCGCTCGCTTTTTGCTATTTAACCCAACAGGCTATGGGCCCAGAACGCATAGCAAATTAAGGTGTATATTATAAAGGACAAGGGGAGAGGATGATAATTATTGCCCTTTATGTCGATGACATTATGTTATTTTCTTCTTCTTCATTGTCCGAGAAGAAACAACTCTTGAATGAGTTTGAGATGAATGATTTAGGCCCCGCACAATACATTTTAGGTATGAAAATTTTGCAAAGTGATGGAAAAATAACTTTGGATCAGTCAAGCTACATCCAAAGAGTGTTGCAAAAATTTAATATGTCTGAATGCAAACCAGCATCCACTCCAATGGAAACTGGATTGAAGCTAAAAGCTGGTGAAGTTAAGGATTCTAAATATGATTATGATGAGTCTTGTAGGTTGTCTAAAGTATATTGCTGTGTGTTCCAGTCCGGACATAATGCATGCAACAAGTTTTCTAAGTCAATCCAATGAATGCTTCACAGAAGATCATTGGAAGGCAGCGAAAAGTGTACTGAGGTACTTAAAAGGTACAACTTCTTACTGTCTAACATTTAAAAGGGGAGGCTTGAATGTAACAGGGTACACTGATGCTGACTGGGAGGTAACGCTATAGATCGCGCTCCTACACAGGTTACCTATTCAAATTGGGTAAATCACTCATATCATGGCAAAGTTGCAAACAAAAAACGGTCGCATTGAGCAGTACAGAAGCAGAATACATGGCACTCTCAGACGAGTGTAAAGAGGTGGTTTTCTTACGATTTTTTTTGTATGAATGCCTAAATATTATTGTCAAAATTGTTTTGTACAATGACAATCAGTCTGCCCATAAATTATGTTCAAATTCTATGTTTCATGCGCGTACTAAGCACATTGATGTACGACATCATTATATTAGAGAGATTGTAAGTAACAATGTTGTTAGTATAGTATATTTATGTACTGAGGATATGTTAGCAGATTGCCTAACAAAGGCTTTAAGCAGAGAGAAATTTGTAAAGTGTGTTTCTTCCATGTTAATGATATAAACTGTAATATTATATTATGTTAACTGGTTAAACAAACATGTAAATGTCATAGTTCAGTAATACCCAGTCTGTAATTTTGACCCTATAACCTGATAACCCTGACTGACCGACTGACTGACAGACTGACTGACTGACGGACCGGCTGACTGACTGGCTGACTGGAAGACTGGTTGACTGACTGTACTATTTCCTCGGACTCGGACTTGGACTTGGAACCGGACCCTGACCCTGACTGACTGACTGACTGGACTGACTACTACCGGACCCTGACTCTAACTGACTGACGGACCGACTGACTGTCTGGCGACTAGATGACTGGCTGACTGGAAGACTGGATGACTGACTGACTGACTGGACTGACTACTTCCTCGGACTCGGCCTCGGACTTGGAACCGGACCCTGACTGACCGACTGACTAACTGACTGGCTGACTAGATGACTGGATGACTGACTGACCGACTGGCTGACTAGATGACTGACTGGACTGACTACTTCCTCGGACTCGGACTCGGACTCGAACCCACTGACTGACTGGCTGACTGGAAGACTAGATGACTAGATGACGGACTGACAGACTGACTGACTGACTGACTGACCGACTGACTGACTGGCCTGACCTCTTCCTCGGAATTGGACTCGGATTTGGAACCGGACCCTGACTGACCGACTGACTAACTGACTGGCTGACTAGATGACTGGATGACTGACTACTTCCTCGGACTCGGACTTGGACTCGGACCCACTGACTGACTGGCTGACTGGAAGACTAGATGACTAGATGACGGACTGACAGACTGACTGACTGGACTGACTACTACCGGACCCTGACCCTAACTGACTGACGGACCGACTGACTGGCGACTAGATGACTGGCTGACTGGAAGACTGGATGACTGACTGACTGACTGGACTGACTACTTCCTCGGACTCGGCCTCCAACTTGGAACCGGACCCTGACTGACCGGCTGACTAGATGACTGACTGGACTGACTACTTCCTCGGACTCGGACTCGGACTCGGACCCACTGACTGACTGGCTGACTGGAAGACTAGATGACTAGATGACGGACTGACAGACTGACTGACTGACTGACTGACTGGCCTGACTACTTCCTCGGACTCGGACTCGGATTTGGAACCGGACCCTGACCCGACAGACAGCCTTGCTGACTGACTGACTGGCTGACTACATGACTGTATGACTGACTGACCGACTGACGGACCGACTGACTGACAGACTGACTGACTGACTGACGGACTGACTACTTCCTCTGACTCGGACTCGGACTTGGAACCGGACCCTGACTGCAGTCCGAGTCCGAGTCCGAGTCCGAGGAAGTAGTCAGTACAGTCAGTCAGTCAGTCAGTCAGCCTGTCAGGGTCAGGTCCGGTTCCAAGTCTTCTAGTCAGCCAGTCAGTCAGTCGGTCCGTCAGTCAGTCAGTCGGTCAGTCAGTCATCCAGTCTTCTAGTCTGCCAGTCAGCCAGGCTGTCCGGTCCGGTTCCGGACTTGGAACCGGACCGGACAGCCTGGCTGACTGGATGACTGGCTGACTAGAAGACTGGATGACTGACTGACCGACTGACAGACTGACTGACTGACGGACCGACTGATTGACAGACAGACTGACTGACGGACCGACTGACTGACTGGCCGACTGACTGACTGGCTGACTGGAAGACTGGATGACTGACTGGACTATTTCCTCGGACTCGGACTCGGACTCGGACTTGAAACAGGACCCTGTCCCTGACTGACTGACTGACTGACTGACTGGCAGACTGACTGACCGACTGACCGATTCACTAATAAACATCCAAATTTTACATTTATAATAATAGTAGGATAGCAAGATAATTACCAACTTCGCATTTGGTAATCTAAAACGATTATTGCCACAGTTTCAAACAATTATCTAATATATAAAATTCTCGTGTCACAATGTTCGTTCCCATACCGTTATTATCAAAAATAGGATTACGCACTAATCAAATCGCACTTAGGAAAACACCGTTATTGTTAGTACCCTTTGCGGCAACCAATTATAGGCAAAATTCTTTTCTTTTGCGCTGTGCGAATGAATTTAATAAACTTCCCCTAAGCTTAGACATGGATTTGTTTTGCACTAGACCAGAGGCGGCGAGACGTATGCTCGGTAAACTTTTTTTTAATTTTGTAACCGACTATCCTTGTAACTAGAGGTGTTATAAGATTATTGTTATTGTGGAATCAATATAACAATGTGGCATTCCTGAGTAGAATTTCTTATTTTTTTTTTATATATATTACTCGTATGTTGATATCAGAAAAAAAAAATGGATCTTTTTGTATTTTGTTATAAGGTGCTTTGTTATACATATGCGGAGACTGTTTGTTAGCAACATTGTAATGTTTAGTTATGTTAAACAATATATGTTATTAGTCTGTAAGTCTTCCCAAAATACAATAAAAAAAAAATAAAAAAAAAAATACTCCTTCGAAACGGCTCGACCGATTTGTATGAAATTTTATATGCATATTCAGTAGGTCTTAGAATCAGCCAACATCTATTTTTCATCCCCCTAAATGTTAAGGGTGGTCCACCCATAAATTTTATTTTTTATTTTTTAGACAAAAAAAAATGATTTTATTTTTTTATGATGCAGCATTAAAAAATACATACAACCCTAAATTTTCACCCTTCTACCATCAACCCCTATTTTTTAATAGCGACATTAGTATTTTTGTCAAGCGCGTTTCTCACCGGGGGCGCCCACTAGGCTACTTTAATCCTGGAAATAGGCATTCACGCGGGCGGAGCCGCGGGCAACAGCTAGTTTTATATATTATTTTTGATTAGCAGCGATGGATCACCGTATGGTACGGACTGTCGAGACGAATGTACATGTACGCCCACAATACTAAAATAATCATGGGCGCGTTGCCGACCTTAAAGGAAAGGGATAAGTAAGGGATTGGGAAGGGGAGGGGTATTTGGGCCCCCGGATATCTCACTCACCGTACGAAACGCAGCAGCAAGCTGCTACTTTACGCCGGTTTTCTCTGAGACAGTGGTAACGACCCGGACGAGCTGGCCCATTCATGCTGTAGACAAAATTGTCTTCAGCGTGGCTCTACCACTTATATTGCATGATTTCGTGATGATAATAAACGTTTCTTTCTTTCTTTCTTTCTTTCTGTGATCCCCAAAGGTGGTGTAACCAGTACATCCACATTTTGCCGAGCCGATTTCCGTCCCATGATGTGATAGGGGGCGAGCCTATCGCCAAACCGGGCACAATTCCAGACTTCGGGCTTCCAGGCTTCCCGAACACAACACATAGCATTTCGTAATAGAAAAACCCAATATCACTTTTACCCGACCCGGTGATCGAACCCGAGACCTCCGGAATTTCAGGTGGCATAACTATTGAGTGCTCCAAAAAAAAAATTATTCTTGTTTTCGTGAGAATTAACAACACATGTAATTATTGTTGGACAATACGTTTCACAATTACTCTTTGTCTATGGGCAGCAAACGCCTGAGAATACTCCGAAGGTCATAACCTTGTGAAAATCGAGAAAGGGTTTCGCCCATACACACGAACCAGAGATTATTTTTATTTTCTTGAATATAATGTAAGTTGGCCACCAATATTTTAAGTCTAAAGCCAACTTCACCAGCTCGTGGTAAACTCGGTTGATTAACATACGAGGCAATGGCGAAACTTGGGTTCCTTTATTATGGGGATCATAATTTAATTTGTGGGATCAGACGGTGGGTCGCCCCACATAAATAAATAAATAATAAATAAATACACCCAACAGTCACACACATAGTCCTGACCCCACACTAGGTTAACCTGTATCGTGGGTATCGGGAACTACGAGGGATTTGCGGTCCCACAACACCCAGACCCGAAACAAATATTTGTGGATTAGACAAACATTTGTCTCGGTGTGGGAATCGAACCCACGGCCTCACGCTTCGCAGCCGGCGACTCGCCCACTGAGCCACGGAGGCTGTCACACATAATACCAAATATCGTCAAATCTATAGTTCTAGAAGGCGGACCTGCGTCTTAAGCCGGGATAAGGCCAGTCAGAAAACCGCCATAAAGTAGGTGCCTATCTCTTAATTATTCCTTTACTTTAAGGTCGGCAACGCACCCATGATGCTGGTATTGTAGACGTACATGGGCGGTGGAGATCACTTACAATCAGGTGACCCACTTGCTCATTTGCCGGCCTATCCTATAAAAAAACGGCAGAAAGAAAGAAAGTAGCCCAAAGCCACGCTCACTTGCACGTGGTATACTGTGCTGATTAACGGTCGAGACAATGGGGAAACTTCGCTTCCGTTGAGAGTTGCGGGGGTCAGACTTCGGGTCTCCTCATATAATACCAAAAACCGTCAAATCTATAATACGAGAAGGCGGACCCTGGTGTTAAACCGGGTTTTTTTTTTTTTTTTTTTTTTATTACATTGAATGACGAAACGAGCAGGTCGCTCGCCTGATGGTAAGCGCCACGCCTGCTCATAAACAGAAGCAACGCCACACAGAACTTTAAATAAAGCTCTGCATTACACTGGACTGCGATCGTCACCCCGAGACATAAGGTGTTAAGTCTCATTATGCCCAGTAATTACACTGGCTTCAATGTCCTTCACACCGGAACACAACAGTGCTTACACACTGTTGCTTGGCTTGCTTGGGATAGCGAAAAAAGAAAGTTATTTATATTATTTGTTAGGATATCATAATAACACATATTACACACACGCACTCACGCCTGTAATCCCCGAAGGGGTACCTAGGCAGAGGTTTAACCAGTATTCCCACATTTTGCCAAACTTTTTTCCGTTTCATGATGCGATACCTAAAGGGCGAGCCTAACGCCATACCGGGCACAATTCCAGACTCCGGGCTGATACTAAGTATTTCGTGATAGAAAACCCCAATACCACTTTGACCCCGGGTTCGAATCTGAGACATTAGCACAGCAGTCGCACCGCGTACGCATTACAACTGCACCACCGAGGCAGTCACCAACAGACATACTTTATCGCCTGACATGTAATAAACAATAATAATAAATACACCCAACAGTCGCACACATAGTCCTGACCCCACACTAGGTTAACCTGTACCGTGAGTATCAGAAACTACGAGGGACTTGCCAACCCACAACACCCAGACCCGAGACAAATATTTGTGGATCACACAATCAGTTTATAGTATAGGCCAGCAAATGAGCAAGTGGGTCACCTGATGGTAAGTGATCTCCACCGCCCATGTACGCCCGCAATACTAAAATAATCATGGGCGCGTTGCCAACCTTAAAGGAAAGGGATAAGTAAGGGATTGGGAAGGGGAGGGTATTTGGGCCTCCGGATATCTCACTCACCGTACCAAACGCAGCAGCAAGCTGCTACTTTACGCCGGTTTTCTGTGAGACAGTAGTAACGACCCGGACGAGCTGGCCCATTCATAGTGTAGACAGAGTTGTCTACAGCGTGGCTCTACCACTATCGAACCTACGGCCTCTCGCTTCGCAGCCGGCTACTCGCCCACTGTGCCACGGAGGCTGTCTAACATGTTTCGGTCGTGTACCTCAACAAAAAGTATTTACAGTAATTACTAAACATTAGACACACTCTAGTGATCAAGACAGAATTTTTAAATACACATATTACAGTTAGAAGTTACTCTACTGTAACCGAAGACTTAAATGTATACTACTAGACAAGCTGCCCGGTACATAGACATTGTACCATTAAGTTGCGGTCAATTGCCCATAACTCAACATTACCATTTCGCTTACTCTGAAATGAAATGAAATAGTTTTATTAATCCAGTAGGCAATTAAAATAGCGCTTATGACAAGTCAGTACAAAATAAAGAAACTTATATATAGAAATCATATCAGCTAATACATAAAATACATAGCATCATCAAAATACACTGGGCAACTATAAATTTTACAATATTTTTATTATGGAATAGTCCAGAATTGTTAACGGCACGTGTTTTAAAACTACCACCGGATCCAAAACGACCCAGCCTGAGAAGACCCGGCGAAACAAACTCAGTGGGCTTACTTTACCACTGGATTTTACTCTCAACTAGAACCCCTATCGCGCTCCATGTCTGTGAGCTGTCAAACTCCCGCATTATGTGACACAATTTAACTTCTAAACAGCCCGTCTAGTAGTATACATTAAAGTGTTTGACTGTAACATAAAATTTTTCTATGTTTTCCGTAGCAAAACGGCGAAAACGGGACCTTTATGATCTCGTCATGACCGTCCGTCCGTAACTCACAGCCATTTTACTTGAATATATGAATGAAATTTAGATGGATGGATTCTATGAATGAAATTTGGATGGATGTATTCTACAAACCGCTACACAAAAGTGTAGTGAAGTTAAGAAGTTTTATTTCTGCCGCCAAGCAGCAGTGTGTAACAATTGTGTTCCGGTTTGAAGGACATTGACGCCAGTGACATTACTGGACATTATGAGACTTAACTCGAGGTGACGAGCGCAGTCTAATGGCATGCATTGTTTTGTAATCCAAAGTTTTGTGTGGCGTTGCTTCTGTTTATGGGCAGGCCTTCTCTTACCATCAGGCGAGCGACCTGCTCGTCTCGTCACTCAAGTAATAAAAAAAAACCATCGCACAAGTGGGCAAGTGTGGTGTCATTAGATAGGCCATTATATGGAGCTTGCTAAATGACTTTCATATAAGTCATTAGTTTTTTTTTATGGCACCGTACGAAACGCAGCAGCAAGCTGCTACTTTACGCCGGTTTTCTGTGAGACAGTGGTAATGACCCGGACGAGCCGGCCCACACATGCTGTAGACAAAAGTGTCTACAGCGTGGCTCTATCACTCATTGTGATATATGTGTGTCTAATTTCCTGAAAAATGTGTTCAAACTTTTTAACTTAAAATCCCAAGCACTATAACTTAAAAGACACTTCCAACGAAAACTTAGTAGGTGGAAGGTACCACGTATGCGAGAGGCCGTCAGTAGGCCTAGTACAGGTTTTAATAGTTTTCCTTCACGATGAAAGTTTTCGTGTTCTCTCCATGCGTCAAATATTAGTAGCCACTAGTGGGAACTATGATGAATTAAAATTAATTATATTATGGTTAATTTTATTTCATAATAATAGAATATGAAATTAGTTTTCAAGTGATTCTTTCCTTTATTACCGTATGAATTACTAGTTTGACACTTCGACGGTAGTAAATTTATACGAATTCGAAAACTGTGAACGTATTTGTGACTTGTACTAGGCCTACAGAGTACGTACCACCGCTTTGTCTATTTCCGACGCTAAGCAGCAATGTGAAGGCATAGTTGTGTTTCGGTTTGAAGGCCATTGAAGCCGGTGCATTCTTTTTTTATTAGCTTGAGTAACGAAACAAGCTGGTCGCTCTGATGAGACTTAACATCTTCCACATCACAAAACCCAGACACGAAAAAAAATCGTGGATCACACAAACATTTGTCTCGGAGCCGGCTACTCGCCCACCGAGTCACGGAGGCTGTATTCGAACCCAGAACCTCACTGTTTCGTAGCCACAGACAGTCGAAGGCATTCATAAAAGAAAGATTACCCATACACAAAGACTTAAACTACTAGACGGGCTGTTTAGAAGTAAAATTGCGTCACATAACGCGGGAGTTTGACAGCTCACAGACAGGGAGCGCGATAGGCGTTCTATTTGAGAGTAAGCGAGATGCTAATATTGAGTTACAGTCAATTGACCGCAACTTAGTGGTATAATTTCTGTGCACCGCGCAGCTTGTCTTAGTAGTTTTTTTTTTTAATAGTTTTAATGACGAGACGAGCAGGACGCTCGCCTGATGGTAAGCGTCACGCCTGCTCATAAACAGAAGCAACGCCACACAGAACTTTAAATAAAGCACTGCATGACACTGGACTGCGCTCGTCACCCCGAGACATAAGCTGTTAAGTCTCATAATGCCCAGTAATTACACTGGCTTCAATGTCCTTCACACCGGAACACAACAGTGCTTACACACTGTTGCTTGGCGGCAGAAATAGACAAAGCGGTGGTACCAGCCCAGCCGGTCTCTCGCAAACGAGAGACCTACCACCTTGTAAGTATACATTAAAGTCTTTGCCCATAAAGCACTATCGGTACAATTTTGAAACGGAGTGTTTTTTATGTTATTTCGCCATAACAACAGCCTCATAAAGTGAGCGGCATTAGTTCATTGTTTAATAGCGTGAGATTGTCCATTCATAATGTTTTACTATAATGTTTAATAAAAAAAACGTTTAATTAACTTAATATGAGTAAATAAAATATAACGATGAGTAAATGCTTCTATACTGTTTTTTTTTTTTTTTTTTAGCCTACTTAGTGTCCCACTGCTGGGCAAAGGCCTCCCCCAACTTCTGCCACTTGTCACGGTCCTGGGCGATCTCTTGCCACTTTGGAGAAAAGTTGACGATGTCGTCTCTCCATCTCTTCCTAGGTCGCCCACGTCGTCGGTAACCATCGGTTGGTGACCAGTCTGTAATATTTTTGGCCCATCTGTCTGGATTCATTCGACATACATGGCCGGCCCAGTCCCAAGGTTACGGTCCAAATCCCCTTCAACTATAAACTGTTAATGGATGGAAATTTTCCTGACACTCTAAAGTTAGCGAAGGTTACTCCCATTTATAAGTCTGGACCAACAACAGATCCAGGTAATTACCGGCCTATATCTGTCCTACCAGTATTATTAAAAACACTGGAAAAAAATCTACATAATCGTTTAGACAAATACTTGAACTCAATGAAAATAATCTCAGATCGCCAATATCGCTTATCTGACGACAGAGATGTAGAAAGAGAGCGTAGAGCTTTGGCGGTTCGCTGTAATATGCTGGGCCGCAGATTTGCACGTTGTACGAAAGAAGTGAAGCTAACTCTGTTCAAGGCATACTGCCAGAGCTTCTACACGTGCAGTCTGTGGATCAGGTATGGGCGGCGGGCCTACAATGACCTACGAGTACAATATAATAATGCTTTTAGATTATTGTTGGGGCTCCCGCGTTACTGTAGCGCATCACAAATGTTCGCGGAGGCTCATGTGAATGATTTCTACGCTATTATGAGGCAGAGAACCGCATCGATGTGGTGCAGGTTGCGTGGGTGCTCTAACAGTATTCTGAAAGTAGTAGTAAATAAAATTGAAAATCCTTTTATTAAGCACTGGGTGGACCTACACATGTCTGCTCGTGGCGCTAAACTGCTGGGCTCGCATTATTATCACCCGACCAGGAAAAAGATTTAAATAATTAATAAGTTAATTAATATATTATAAGATCTTTAACTAACACTATGGAATTTATGAAGTCCGAAATAAAGATTATTATTATTATGTTTGTCATGCCATAATCTCGGGACTACAGAGTCCCGGACTTTTGGAAGGCGTGCGTGGGGCCGAAGCCAACACGTAGAGGCCCGTTAGACATTTTTAATTTAATAAGGTGATGTGACACCGCCCGGCGGCTATCCTTGTATACACTATAGAAGTGTATCCAAGGACAGCCCCCGGTTGGTGTAGGACTATTGTAGGGATGGGCAAAAATTAATATATTCTGTTTTATTGAGATGAGGTGTTGGTGAATTAGATAACCGGGTCTATGGAAAAGACTATGGCACCTGCCTGACCTATGTTAAAAACATGGATAAAATAGGCAGGTGGTGACTCGCCAACTCAGGTAGATGGGCTCCCCAAAATAGTCACTAGAAAAAGCGACAAGGGAGCAACACCCAGTTGAGTGGCTAAAGGGTGGAGAGGTGTCACTGGGCTTTAAACAACGATCATTTGCTCCCTTAGGGTCCCATCACGTTGCCCACTCACCACTTACGTTTTACATCCACCCTTCGAGCATGAAGCTCTCGCGACTCCACTCTGACCGGCCGGTGAAGGCAAGCCAGAGGTGGGGGACCTGTTCCTCATCATTGTTCACTCCAGCCGGCCAGTGACGGCGAGCCAGAGATGAAGAACAGGAGCCTCCCCCGGGAGCACTCGGGTACGTAGGGTCGCTACTCCCCAACAGCTCGCCACAAGCTGCCCTGCGGGCAGATTATTATTATTATTATTATTATTATATGGGTTTAGGACCAAGTGCAACACTCTCACTGCCACAATCGATCTTGTTACTAACATAAAACATAATATAGCCAAAAAAAAGATAGTGCTCGGTATATTTATTGACCTAAAAAGGCATTTGATACGGTATGTCACAAATTACTGTTAAAAAAATTAGAAACCATATTTTTTTTTATTTTTTTATATTAGAGGGAATGACGAGACGAGCAGGTCGCTCGCCTGATGGTAAGCGCCACGCCTGCTCATAAACAGAAACAACGCCACACAGAACTTTAAATAAAGCACTGCATGACACTGTGCTCGTCACCCCGAGACATAAGGTGTTAAGTCTCATAATGCCCAGTAATTACACTGGCTTCAATGTCCTTCACACCGGAACACAACAGTGCTTACACACTTTTGCTTGGCGGCAGAAATAGACAAAGCGGTGGTACCAACCCAGCCGGTCTCTCGCAAACGAGGGACCTACCACCTTGTAAATTACTGGAAGTGCCCTCAAAATGTTCGAATCTTATCTATGTAACAGATCACAGATAGTTAAAATAGACAACCATCAAAGTAGCAAATTGCCAATAACATGTGGAGTTCCACAAGGATCAATTCTTGGTCCTTTATTATTCCTGATTTATATTAATAATGTCCAAGAAATCGGATTACACGGTCATCTCACTCTTTATGCAGATGACACCTGCCTATTCTATTTTGGGTCTTCTGTCCAAGAAGTAATTTTACAAGCTCAAGACGACCTACATATATTGTTCTCGTGGATTCAGTATAATCTGCTAACAATAAACACTGCCAAAACATCGTACATATTCTTTACCGCCAGAACATTATCACACACATAGCTCTGACCCCACACTAGGTAAACCTGTGTCGTGGGTGTCAGGAACTACGAGGGACTTGCGGTCCCACAACAACCAGACCCGAGACCAATATTTGTGGTTCACACAAACATTTGTCTCGGTGTGGGAATCGAACCCACGGCCTCTCGCTTCGCAGCCGACTACTCGCCCGCTGCGCCACGGAGCTGAATTCCACAACATAAACCACTTACTATTAATGATGTCCCGATACAGCAAAAAAAACTTGAAAAATATCTTGGTTTGAGAATGGACAGCGCTCTGACATGGAATAATCATATTGAACACATAAGAAACAAGTTATTCTCGTTATTAGGTTCACTCCGTAAGATTGTCGCCTGTATCCCAAACAGTTTACGCCACACTATTTATAATGCACTAGTCAAACCACATATTCTATATCTTATTGAAATATGAGGCAGTGCGTCAAAAACTAAAGTATCAGATGTTCAAATTGCCCAAAATAAAATTATTAAACTGCTTTTCAAATACCCATACTTGACTTCCACTAATAAAATCTATGAAGACACTAAGATAATGAGCATAAAACAATTATATATCTATCACACATGTATTTTTATCTGGAAAGCTCTTAACAAAAACATTCATACCAATTTAATATTTACTAAATTAAAGCAAATACACCAACGTAGTACTCGGCGAGCTAGTTTTTTAGTCCTACCAAAGACCAGAACCAACTATGGAAAAAAAATGCTTACTTTTGAAGGAGCACAACTTTATAATAAAACACCCTCATTAATAAAAAATGAACATTCATTTAATACATTTAAGACTCAGCTAGCTACATATCTAATAGCAGATACATCACTCCTAACCAATATGAATGTATTAAATGAGTAATATAATTTCAGCTGTTTGTGATTGACAACTTGTTAATATAATTAAGTTTAGAATTGTTCTAAAGGAAGTGACTTGTAACATTAACTTTTCGAGACGACCTACACCTCAGTCTCTCCCGTGACCACGAAGGCTGAAAGGCTTTCGAAACGTCGGGACTAAAATAAAAATTAAACCGCGATAAAATCCGTATAAACTAGTTTTATTTCAAGTGACTTTGCCTTATTGAGAATAAATTTCTTTAAACCTTAAAACTTATATCTCTTCATTGTGATTTCTTATGTTTACGCGAATATTACTAACTACTAATACTAGCCTTGTACTATACACGTACCACTGCTGGGCACGGGCCTCCTCTACTGAATGAGAGGGGTTAGGCCTTAGTCCACCACGCTGGCCTAATGCGGGTTGGCAGACTTCACATACCAGAGAAATTTTATGAAGAACTTCTCAGATATGCAGGTTTCCTCATGGTGTTACCTTCACCGTTAAAGCAAGCGATAATTAACAATTAATACACACATAACTTAGAAAAGTCAGGTGTATGCTCTTGAGGCTGGTTTCGAACCTGCGACTTTAGTCTCGACAGTCCGTACCACTCGCCACTGAGCTATCACTGCACACAACGATACCATCCGTATAAAACTAATTTATACGGATGTTATCGTTTCCTACCTAGGATGATTCGCGAGGCTATTGGAATCAAAAAGCACCCAAATTTCAACAGAGAAGATGGTTGGAAGCGTGCACAAGCCTGGGATCCAATTATACATTTAATTAAATCGGAACCCTAAAGACCAACTGCCAGACCTCAAGACACAGTGAGCTCTTCTGCGCAGATCGGACTAGTGTCAACTAATTTTGTTAAAAAGAAATATAAATGTATAATTTTAAAATGAAAGTAGCCAATGTAACATTAACTTTTCGAGACGACCTACACCTCAGTCTCTCCCGTGACCACGAAGGCTGAAAAGCTTTCGAAACGTCGGGACTAAAATTATTTTATTTATTTATTTTATTTTATTGTATTCGGGTGGCTCACAGCTATCAATAATAGAAAAACATATATATAAAGAAGTTAATACAATAGATAAGCCAATTACGAGAAATAAAATTAAACCGCGATAAAATCCATATAAATTGGTTTTACTTCAATCTCTTCATTGATTTCATATGGACATAATTTTTTTACTATCCTGTATGGCGAATCGAGCAGGTCCAAATATGGGGGGCTCAGAAGCCGGGCCGCAAGGCGGCACCGCGCAGGGACAGTTCCGGCTGAAGCCGGGGCGCTTCTCGCCTCGGGAACCCGGGGCAGTTCCTAATGCGCCGAAGATGGCCACCGCGGGGTTTTTAGTTGGTATGCCGGTATAGGGTGTATATAGTGTTAGAGACTCGGCCCAACGGTCGCCTGGATGTTTACAATCTCTCCCGGGCGGCTTAACGTTGGGTCGTAAGGCCGGTGAACCCAACATAACCGTTCCGCTTCCCCTCGGGGCGGGGCGGTAGCAATAAGTCGCTTTTCCCCGCGACAACAAAAAAAAGGTCACTCGCCTGATGGTAAGCGTTTCGCCTGCTCATAAACAGAAGCAACACCAGACAAAACTTTGAATTACAAAGCACTGCATGGCGGTGGACTGCGCTCGTCACTCCGAGACATACTCGTAAGTAATTAAGTGTCATAATGCCCAGTAATTTTAATAGCTTCAATTTCCTTCAAGCTGACGACCTCGGTAGCGCAGTTGTAATTACGACTGAGGCTGACGCTGAGGTCTCGGGTTCGATCCCCGGGTCTGTAAAAGTGATATTGGGTGTTTCTATTACGAAAAGTTCAGTATTAGCCCGGAGTCTGGAATTTGTGCCCGGTATGACGATAGGCTCGCCCCCTATCACATCATGGGACGGACTTACGCTCGGCGACATGTGGGTGTACTGGTTACACCTCTGCCTACCCCTTCGGGGATTACAGGCGTGAATGCGTATTTTGTATCTTTATGGACGGTGGTGATACCATTATATGACCCACATGCTCGCTTACTGACCTCTGCTATAAAAAAATATGGAAGGCAACCAACCAAGGCATCTCAGTGAGGCGTGCATTGTAACCAAGACGACACGGACGTTACTCAACGACTGGTTACGCAACCACACGCGACACAGAAGACGCGTATCGCTTTAACATTTCACTATTAATGTAAAAGATCAGCATTAAACCGCGAAATTTAATTTAATATTGGTTTATTGAAAATTGTACCTCGATCCTTCGTTTAAATGTGAATAAAAATGATTTTGCCTAAATAATCACAATGAAAGAAAGAAGAAAGAAAGAAAATCTATTTATTTGTACAGCCGCCAACGCTACATTCATACACTACAATTAACATAAAAAAAAATAAAAAAAAATAAGAAATAATATAAAAAAGTACAATTGCGCGCCGCAGCTGTGGCAGGTAGGTGAACACTCAGCATGTTGCTGTGCTGTGGCGCGTACCACAACACAGCGCTGATTTTCAGTGGTCACCTTATACCACCTTGTCACCTTGGTCACAATGAATATATGGAATAATAACAATGGAAATCCAAAATGACTACATACGCAGTCACACCTGTAATTTCCGAAGGGGTAGGCAGAGGTGTAACCAGTACACCCACATTTCGCAGAGCGTATCTCCGTCCCTTATGTGATAGGGGGCGAGCCTATCGCCATACCGGACGCAAGTTCCAGACTCCGGGCTGATACTGAGCATTTCGTAATAGAAAAACCCAATACCACTTTACCCGGGGATCGAACCCGAGATCTCAGCGTTGACCTCAATCGTAACGCGTACGCATATCAGCCCGGAGTCTGGAATTTGCGCCCGGTATGGCGATAGGCTCGCCCCCAATCACATCGTGGGACGGAGATACGCTCGGCGAAATGTGGGTGTACTGGTTACACCTCTGCCTACCTCTTCGGGGATTACAGGCATGAGTGCGTATGTATGTATGTGTGTATGTATGTATGTAATATTATTATAATTTTTAGTAGATGTTACACACAAGCAGTTTTGTACTTCTTGGCGATCAAAATCGTGGGTAAAGATATTAAAAAGCAATAATATACGAGTATGTGCCGTGTTCATAAAACTGTGATAGCAAGTAGGAAGAAGTTACAATCGCGGTTATTGTGCTCGGCGGCATTGTCTCTGACCATTCATTGTCTTTGGATGAGTCACGTCTGTGGTTAGTAGGTACAAAGGAAATTAATTATTTGTGGTTATTTATAAAAAATCATTTCATCCTATTATAAAGCTGTAATTATTCCTTTATGTTTAAGGTGGTAAGTCCCTCGTATGCGGGAGACCGTCTGGCTTAGTACTACTGCTTTCTCTATTTCTGCCGCCAAACAGCAGTGAGTAAACATTGTTGTGTTCCGGTTTGAAGGGCATTGAAGACAGTGAAACTACTGGGCATTATAAGACTTAACATCTCATGTCTCAGGGTGACGAGCGCAGTCCAATGCCATGCAGTGCTTTGTAATTCAAAGTCCTGTGTGGTGTTGCTTCTGTTTGTAGGCAGGCGTTGCGCTTACCATCAGGCGAGCGACCTGCTCGTTTCATCACTCTTTATTAGCTCATCATAGTCAATTCCACTCACAAATTAGTAAACGATAAGCGAATTAATCAACCCTTGGCGCGGTCAGTCTATGAATGGGTGACCGGTTAGTGGTATTTCAACAGTACGTATTTCCTGATACCCTCGATACAGGTTAACCTAGTGTGGGGTCAGGACTATGTGTGTGACTGTTGGGTGTATTTATTTAAATCAAAGGTAGTCACAATGCTTCTAGCAACTCAATTTAAATAAAAAATAAGCCGTTGCTATCAATAACTGACAAATAAACTGCTACAACTCAAACATGGCGAAATATACTTTTAGGTTTTTAAGTTATTGCTTCGGTTTTTGTCATAAATCTTGTAAATGTAAATATGCCTCGTCTTGTATATTAATGTTCAAATATAAAAAATTGTGACTATTATATAGCATTAAAAGAGGGAAAATGAAATTAATATGAAAGGTACCTTCTGTGTACAAGGTCAAATGTTTATATAGCCGAAGTGGCATGGAAATTCAATTAAAAATACATACATGGGTTTTTTCATGCAACATCCTTTAAACAAAAATAACTTAAAAAACGATTTAAAAAAATAACATTGAAGAGTCAAAAATAACAATTTCTATAGGTCTCTTTGGAGTCGGTGCAATTTACATTTTACATACATAAAACATGAGTGGTAGAGCAAAGCTGTACATATGAGTGGTAGAGCCACGCTGTAGATATGAGTGGTAGAGACAAGCTGTAGACAGTTTTGTCTACAGCATGAACGGGCCGGCTCGTCCGGGTTACCACTGTCTCACAGAAAACCGACGTAAAGTAGGAGCTTGCTGCTGCGTTTCGTATGGTGAATGAGATATCCGGATGCCCAAATACCCTTCCCCATCCCTTAATGCGCCCATAATTCTTTTGATATTGTGGGCGTACATGAGCGGTGGGGATCACTTACCATCAGGTGACCCACTTGCTCGTTTGCCGGCCTATGCCATAAAAAACAAGCAATAAAGCTCGTCGAATTGAGGACCTCCATCTTTTCTGAAGTCGGTTAATAAATGAAAGCATTTTGCTCACTGTCATGGCTGCAAAAGCAATATATTGTTTCCATTTCTTTTAAATTATATAATTTCGAGCACAGGCGGTTACTGTCTACTAAAATCTGTCTCTATATGTCTACTAGGTAGATGCTAGTTTTCTAACCAGGAAGAATAGTTGTCCAAACAGTAATGCGCATAGTTAAACTATGAGTCAGTTAGTCGCGCAGTCATAGTGCCGACGCACGTTGTTTACAAATCATTGCGAATTGCTTAAGCGCTATGAGACACGAGTTTATATAAAAGTTTCTTCAGTTAATTCGATTTCTCACGGAGAAATCCACTGACGCCACTTAGCGTTTTTATTTTTTTTTAGTTTTTAAATACACCCAACAGTCACACACATAGTCCTGACCCCACACTAGGTTAACCTGTATCGTGGGTATCAGAAACTACGAGGGATTTGCGGTCCCACAACACCCAGACCCGAGACAAATATTTGTGAATCAGACAAACATTTGTCTAGGTGCGGGAATCGAACCCACGGCCTCACGCTTCACAACCGGCTACTCGCCCGCTGCGCCACGGAGGCTGTCAAGTGTAAATAAATATAAAGTATAAATATACAGTATAATAATACACATTGTATATCTTTATATATATATAATTCTACTGTACGTGTGTATGTGACTGAACTCCTAAACGGTTGGACCGATTTGAATGATTTTTTTTGTATGCGTTTGGGTGGCGCCCTGGATGGTTTAGATTCACAATTAGACCTGGTAGGTGGAGCTGCTGTAGTTGCGGGAGAAACCGCGCGGGACAGCTAGTAAAGTATAAATAAATATAGGTGCCTTTGCTTATGCTACAAAACCAAAAACATTTAATCTTCGAATCAGAGGTCAGCGGTCCCAAAGGTCCCATATATAACTGTACTCATAGCCTTGAGGGTACACTCGACTCAACGGTCGTGAGTTCTAATCCGTGTTAGGAATACAAATGAGTAAAGATTATATCAATTCGATACGTTGTATTCTTATCGTGGAAATGTTTGACTAAAATTCAAAGACTAACATAGACGTGCTGTTCAGAAGTTAAATTGTGTTGTATACGCGGCCGGCGAGGCGAGAATGACGTCTAAGCCGTGGGAGCGAAAGCAGTTGAATGACTCTCTTTTGCATGTCTCTTGGATGACAATAAACGATATTTTCTTTTCTTTTCTTTCTTTTTCAGTCGAGAGTAAGCGAGATGGCAATATTGAGACGGCTGTGTAGTTTGGTATTAGTTTTCATTCACAACAAATGACTTTTTCGATCAAAACCAAGAAATAATATAGTTACTTCCGTAGAATAACTTCAAATTTATAGAATAATATATGCACGTAAATAATGACAATGTGTTATGGGTCACAATAAACAATTTCGTAATAGTTTATCGAATTTAACGTTCGCAGCTATTCAAACAACAACTGCTCTTGTCGCTCTCTCGGCGGAGACTAAATGAGTTGCGGTCAATTGACAGTAACTAAGTGCGTGTACCACAACACAGCTTGTCTGCTTGTCTTTGCTAAAATTACATACAAACATACACACTCACGCCTATGTTCCATGGGGGTAGACAGAGGCTATTAAGTGCCACAAGCTACGATCCTGACACATCTCTTTCGCCTCTTCCACATTCATACATCTTCTCATTCATTTTCGTCGGTTGAGGGTACTCGTGACGTGCCCTTTTCGCAGATCTTTTTATTAGCTTGAGTGACGAAACGAGCAGGTCGCTCGCCTGATACTTTTAAGTAATAAGTTTTTTATGACTGACCATAAACAAAAAGCAAATCATCATCATCATCATCAGCCACAAGACATCCACTGCTGAACATAGGCCTCCCCTAATGCCTTCCAGGCCGACCTGTTGGAAGCGGCTGCATCCATCGGCTTCGGAGGAGATCCGTAGACGAACGAAGGTAACCGACTGTTGTAAAATCCTCGTTGTAAACTCCTTTAATTGAAACTCAAGTCTTATAACCACTTTATTTATTTACCAGAGCTCCTCTTACTTCGATGTATCCACTTTGTGGCTGAACGACGACTGACTGTTTTTCACGAACCCTCTAAAGGGGTGACAAAAATTCACTAGTACTCAATTGACTAATATCTGATTTTCTAAATGTCAGGTGTCGTTGAGCTACTAAATAATTAGGATTCATATTATAATCAACATTGCAAGTGAACATACTTCTTAAAAATACAAGTTCAAATCAACATGTTTTTAGGCAAACTAAATAGTAGTTTAATATTTCAATTGAGCAGGACTTCCGCCATGATTCAACTTATGTTACTTTTTCTATAATACACACTGAAAAAAATTGTAAAATAAACAATAAGTGATATAAAATCAAGACATTAATTTTCAATAAGCTAACACGACATAGCCCAGCGGATTAACATGTTGAAGTGACAGTGGGCAGGCCACATAGCTCGCAGAACTGATAGCCGATGGGGCAGAAAAGTTCTCGAATGAAGGCCACGTACGGGCAAGCGCAACAGAGGACGTCCACCTACAAGATGGACGGACGACCTGACAAGGGTTGCAGGAAAAAGTAAATGTTCAATATCAAATCACCTACATCCTCAATCAAGGACCACGCACGACGTAACCGTCGCCACGTGACAAAACTAGTTGCAATTAAGCAATCATTAACGTCGACCTCAAAAGAGGCCGTTTGCATGCATATGTCAAAACTTTAATAACGTCAAGAGTGTAGGTATGTATACATATACTTTAAACTGTTTAATTTATGCGCTTCGGTAGTCTTCGTTTTGAAGTGAAAACTTATTTAGGCATCGTTGTGATTTGAAAGTCGATGAAACGAAAAAGCGACAGTAAAAAGAGACAGACACATAAATTCATAAGATTTAACGTGGGAGATAATGAGAAAGGAAGCATTATACAGTTGTGCGCGCATGCGTAGTTCAAAGCTTGAGAAAAGGCATCACAACAACCGTGGTGTTTTTTATACGTGTACGTATTTTACGTTTGTAGAGTTTTTTCATCATTTTTATAATAAAATTCTTCATTGTATCATTTATCGAAAATGTAAGCTCCGAGTCTGAATAAATCTATGTAATATATAGGAATAAAATGTAAAATAATTATCAAACTTTGTATCACTATGATCATTACTAAAACCTACAATTATCCTCTTCCCGAAATATCTTGAAGCCAAAATTTTTGAAGGTTTCACATCTACCACATGTGAATTGCACACATATTTTTTTTTTGGGTAAACAAACAGTGACACAAAAATATAAAAGAAAAGCCTTTTACATGCAGACATAACAGTAGTGGCACTAACATCTAACTACATATTTGTTGCATTAATAAGGTACGTAAGGTGGAAGGGAATAAATGAAATGAAATAGTTTGTTTCATCATGTAGGCAATTAAAATAGCGCTTATGACAAGTCAGTACAAAATAAAGAAACTTATGTAGGTATAGAAATCATATCAACTAATGTATACATAGCATACATAGCATCGTCAAAATACACTAGGCAACTATAAATTTTACAATATTTTTATAATAGTCCAGAATTGTTAATATTATAAATTTTCTCTGTTTTAAGGGTCGATATGGACCATAGGCATTACCGAAACGGCACGTGTTTTAAAACTACCACCGGATCCAAAACGACCCAGCCTGAGAAGACCCGGCGAAACAAACTCAGTGGGCTTACTTTACCACTGGATTTTACGCGGCGCGACCCAGTCCTGAGTTCTGGTCCGGTTTAAAATATTTTAAAATTAGTTTTAATAGTATATATCCTGTTACATGATTTAGTACGAACCATTATATATGTTCCATCTTACCAATGAACAACCTCTTAAAAGCATGAGCAGTTGTAGAAAACATGTCTATATCATTTTCATTATTTTTTTTGGGCTATCAACAACTTAGGCTCAAAGCCAACTGCACGTGGTACACAGTGCTGATTAACGGACGAGGCAATGATGAAACTTGGTTCCCGTTGTAGGTTGTAGGGGTCAGACGGCGGGTCGCCTTATATAGTACCACATCCAATGTCAAATCATTATGGGAAGACGGACCTTGGCATTAAACCATAACACCAGGAACATCCGTTGGGTTGTTTCTACCCTTTGTTTTTTTTATCCTGCTTCTGCAAAGTGACTACGCTACACCTGATGGTAAGTGTAGCGCAATCCAAGAATACTGTCGACTAACGATAGACACTGAATCTTTCGCAGATCGGTAGAATTATGCCGGCCTGATAAGATACTTTTTATCCCGCAAAAGGCTGATCACGCGGGCGGAGCTGTGAACAAATGCTTGTTGGAGCCGGCCCATTCACGCTGTAGGCAAAACTACATTAACGGCCGAATTCTGAATGGCTGATCAATGTTAAATTAACTAATCAAATGCCAAATCTCTTGTCAAGTCGAAATTGAGTTGCTAGAAGCGTGGTCAACACTTTGATTTGACACACATGTTAGTTAACATAACCTTCAAATTAATATGAAAAATCGTATGTCAAACGGTAATAAAGAGAGATAAAATATTAGGTATATTTTTTTCACTAAATAACGTTTCAGCAACTCGAATTGATTTGACAGCGATGTCAACTCAAAGTTCTGTTAGTTGAATGTTGATTTGATCAGCCTTTCAGAAACCGGGCGTTAGCGTGGCTGTACCATCTTGGCTAATTAGGTATGCATTTTATTAAACAAACAGTATTATATCACCATATTATATCAAATATTTTTGCATATACACGAAACACCTGTTCAATTATGAAATGAAATATGTTTGTTTTTTAATTAAATATCGCTTATTATTAAGTGAATACTAATTAGTGAAGTGAATATTAATTTTCGCATACATAAAATCCTGCTCCTCCCATTTCCAGATCGGGGACACCCGCCACGGCGGCAGATTTGAGGGGACGCCAAAATCATAATCATATAATATGACAGCTCCGTGGCGCAGCGGGCGTGTAGTCGGCTGCGAAGCGAGAGGCCGTGGGTTCGATTCCCACACCGAGACAAATGTTTGTGTGAACCACAAATATTGGTCTCGGGTCTGGGTGTTGTGGGTTGGCAAGTCCCTCGTAGTTCCTGATACCCACGACACAGGTTTACCTAGTGTGGGGTCAGGACTATGTGTGTGACTGTTGGGTGTATTATTATTATTATTATTAATTAAAAATAAAAATAAAAACTTGCTCCACAAAGCGCCTAGCATACGGAAGCCTGGTTGGCTCACCGTCGACTTGTAAGAAAAATGCACCACACAGACCCACACCACAAGTGGAAAGTACATATTTAGGGCCCTTATTGTCCCATCCACGAAAACTGCCAACCATTAATTATTTGTCAGTTTTTATAAATAATTTATCTCAAACGCTGGAGAGAGGGGCGCCACTGTCAACTACTCTTTCTGGCCAGGTTCGAAAAAATCGTAGATCCGGGGCTGCTTATTAACCGACTTCAAAAAAAGGAGGAGTTTCTCATTTCGGCGACTTTTTTTATTTATTTTTTATGTATGTACATCAATTTCTCCGCCAATTGTGGACCGATTTAGTAGGCTAAAATTTCACTCGATAGAGTTTAGCTGCGATGTGGTCCCATATAAATTTGGTTAAGATCTGATGACGGAGTACGGAGAGAAAAAATAAAAACCTTCAACGGACAACAGTACACTCGTCGCGATTGTGTTATTGTATTGGAATTTACATGCTATTGCTGTACATTGAAGTCGGTTTCTAAGTTTTGTTAAACGTTATATTATTTTATACTACTAGGGGCTTTGCCCATGTTTTTCCACAACACATAAAATAAAAAAAAACCTAAAGGCCGACGAATATGAGACATATCTTACTTTCTTCCCCACATTATTCTGCATCGATTGGTATCGGTCTCGACCCTATATCCCCAGTGGCTTCGGAGGAGATAGCGTGACAAGCTTTTGGCAGCGGCGGCGCCAGTTACTTTTTTTTAGAATAGGAAGTTTTTATACTTCTATATTACTGGAGCGAATGGAAAAGTCGACAGAGATACTTAAGTCAATTCAAACAAGGAAATTGGAATATTTTGGCCACATAATGAGAATTAACAAGTACGAACTCCTCCAACTAATCATTCAAGGGAAAATAAAGGGCAGGAGGAGGCCCGGGCGTAGGAGGATATCGTGGCTTAAAAATCTTCGCTAATGGTTCAACATGAGCACAAGGTCATTGTTCCGAGCAGCAGCTTCCAAAATTAAGATAGCCTGTATGATCGCCGACCACGATCACACGAATCAGGAGTGGTAGAGCCACGCTGTAGACAATTTCGTCTACAGCATTATTGGGCCGGCTCGTCCGGGTCGTTACCACTGTCTCACAGAAAACCGACGTAAAGTAGCAGCTTGCTGTTGCGTTTCGTACGGTGAGTGGGATATCCAGAGGCCTAAATCCCTTCCCCTTCCCAATCCCTTAATTTTATCCCTTTCCTTTTAAGGTAGGCAACGCGCCCATGACTCTTTTGGTATTGTGGGCGTACATGGGCGGTAGTGTTCACTTACCATCAGGTGATCCACTTGCTCGTTTGTCGGCCTATAAAAAAACCTCCTATAGGAGATGGCACTTAAAGAAGAAGATATTATTATACGCTTTATATAAAGCGTAATATCATATACAAGGTGGTAGGTCCCTCGTTTGCGAGAGACCGGCTGGGTTGGTACCACCGCTTTGTCTATTTCTGCCGCTAAGCAACAGTGTGTAAGCACTGTTGTGTTCCGGTGTGAAGGACATTGAAGCCAGTGCAATTACTGGGCATTACGAGACTTAACACCTTATGTCTCGGGGTGACGAGCGCAGTCCAGTGTCATGCAGTGCTTTATTTAAAGTTCTGTGTGGCGTTGCTTCTGTTTATGAGCAGGCGTGGCGCTTACCATCAGGCAAGCGACCTGCTCGTCTCGTCATTCAATCTAATATTAAAAAAAAAAAAAAATATATTTGCTTCATACGTATGTTAGTATGTAACGGAATCTTTGAACATGATTTTGAACCCCTTCAAAACGTCGAATTAACTCGAAATTTGGCATACTTATTAAGGACCGATGACAATTCAATATTTTAAACAGTTTGAAATAAAAATACGCTTTTATAGAAAATTCAACTAAAAAATGAAAAACAAATAATTGTTTAAAAAAACTAAAAAAAATACGCTTTTATAGAAAATCCAACTAAAAAAAAGAAAATAAATTTTAATAAATTTGAATTAAAAATAGTATAAGAAAAAATAATTTTATTGTAAAAAAAAGCGTGGGGTGCTTGGTATCAATAGTTATAAATATTTTATGAATAGATATGAGTAGAAGGGTTATTTTGATAATATCCTAAAAAGCACCCCACGCTTTTTTTACAATAAAATTATTTTTTCTTACACTATTTTTAATTCAAATTTATTTTCTATTTTTTGTTGGATTTTCTATAAAAGCGTATTTTTTTAGTTTTTTAACCTATTATTTATTTTAGACGACCGACTTTACTTTTAAAAGATCTTTGGCGATTGGCATACCGTCCTAATCGATCGTTAAGTCTCATCACGTACAAGGTGAGGCAACGCTGCGACCGACCTCAGTGAGTCCTTGCTGGTCCAAAGGAGACTGTTTACGAAACATTTGAAGGTATCAATGTAATGATAGACATCGCCTCGTAGGCTTTCGTCTTCAACTCATCTCCTTGATTTTCAACCGATGAAAAAAGGAGGTTCTCAATACGGTAGTTGACTCGATTATTTTTTTCAAAAATATATTAATGAAGTCCTAACAAAAAAATTTAGAAGCCATTTAAATCTGCTGGAAGGGGTAGTTGTCAAATGACGGAAAGAAGATGCACGACATCACAATACACGTCACGCCATTACAGTGCACGCGTGCGAGGGAGATAGAGATATTTCCCCATTACGCGCCCACCTTTGCTCATCTCAATGTTTAAAACATGAACTGGGACCTAATTCTTTACCCAATTTTAATTCTGTTTTCGCTAAACAATTTCTTTTTCGTATTATTGTCGGTTTCATATAAAGTAATATATAAAATTAGACTTAGTCTAATATCGTATTCGACGCGTTTTTTTTATAGTATACTAGCAACGCCTAACTTCACCAAATGTGGATCGATTTGGATAAATAATTATTTTGTTCATTCGAAAGATTATAACTCAAAGTTGGTCCCATTTTAGTTTCAAGAAGAAATTCCACCGCTAAGGGGGTTAAATCGGGGATGAAAGATTCCAACTTCGTCATTTATGCAACGGTTTTGATAATTATTCTATAAATAAAAGTAGTGAAATAAAAACATTTTAACAAAATAAACAGATTCATAAAAATCTAAAAATTAAAATAAACAATTTTGAGTTACTGCTATACAATGTAATGGTAGAAAGGTATTCTTTTTGAGATTTTGGAGTTGTTTTTTTTTTTTTTTTTTTTTTATTAGATTGAATGACGAGACGAGCAGTTTTATTATATATCAATGGATTTATTAGTTCATAAACTGCTAAATGACGAATCGCCTGAACAGACATTCATTCGACTTATCAATAAATCAAAAAATAACACTGGAAAAAATAACTATTTCGATAGATCTTTTTGGAGTCGGTACAGCTGTTGGTCAAATGAAATCGCACCGACTCCAAAGAGACCTATAGAAAATGTTATTACTTCACAGTTCACTAAGTCTGTGTTTTTGAAGTCGCTTTTTGTTAAAACTCTTTTTATTTTTCCAGTTTTAGTGATAGGTACTGCTATGGCATATAAATTCCAATACAATAACAATCGTGATGACTATGCTGTTATCCGTTGAGGAGTTTATTTTTTTTCTCCGTACTCCGTCATCACATCTTAACCAAATTTATATGGGACCACATCGCAGCTAAACTCTATGAAATGTTTTTTTTTCTAATAAAATCGGTCCACTATTGATGGAGAAATCGATGTACACATATAAAAAAAACGCCGAATCAGAACCACCTCCATTTTTGAAGGCGGTTAAAAACCTTACAGCTTTTGTTGGTTCAAGCCATTTGATCAACTAACTGAATGTGGACCCGCTACGACGTATGCTTTTTAGATGACAGCGTCCGCTGTGGTGCATGACGCATTTAAGTTTAATTTATTAGGGTTCCGTATTCAACGGACCTATTGTGAACCCAAAGGAAAACATTTTATAGCATACGGCAAACGAGCAAGGTGGTCACCTTATGGAAAGTGATCTCCACCGCCCATGTCCGCCTATAATACCAGAAGAATCATGGGCGCTTTGCCGACCAGGAAAGGGATAATTATGGGATGGGGAGGAGAGGAGGATTTGGGCCTCCGGATACCTCACACCGTACGAAACGCATGCATACATTTTATTTGCGTTTCTCAGAGCTGCATGTTAGCTAACGCTTAAAATGATTGTCATTTTTGAGGCCAATTTTCGTAATTTTAAATGTTCAAAATATCATTCCGATCTAGTCTCAGCGTCAAGAAAGTTGCAAATGGCATTCTCTTAAACCAATAATCAACGTCAAATGCACCTAGCATTAGCAGTAGCATTATACCGTTTTGGCTTCAGTCAACTTTTATTCTACATTAAATTTCATTACGATCTATTTTCACATTTGACGTTGATTAATTATTGGTAAGAGAATGCCATTTGCAACTTTCTTGACACTGAGACTAGATCGGAATGATATTTTGAACATTAAAAATTACGAAAATTGGCCTCCTGGAAAGGATAATTAACGTATGGGGAAGGAAAGGAGGATTTGGGCCTCTGGGTATCTCACCTCGTACGAAACGCATGCATACATTTTATTTGCGTTTCGCAGAGCTGCATGTTACCTAACACTTAAAATGATTGTCATTTGTGATCTATAACGTAATATTATAGTTTCTAAGTAGTTAAATAATTACCATCACGCTTTACCTACGTTGCAAGAAAACTAGTTAAATATAAAATATTTACATTTAATCTCTCTATTCTAAAAAAAAAGTAATTGGCGCCGCCGCCGCCGCCGCTGCCAAAAACTTGTCACGCTATCTTCTCCGAAACCGCTGGGAGTATGGGGTCGAGACCGATACCAATCGATGCAGAATAATGTGGGGAAGAAAGTAACATATGTCTCATATACGTCGGACTTTAAGTTATTTTTAATACATGGGCAAAGCCCCTAGTGACTCAATAAAGAGTTACTATCTATATATCTATCTACGTATGTCGCGATTTTTCGTAAAACAACCACTTAGGGGAGGTGAAATGCTTCAAGTTTTATTACAAGGTGGTAGGTCCCTCGTTTGCGTGAGGCCGGCTGGGTTGGTACCACCGCTTTGTCTATTTTTGCCGCCAAGCAGCAGTGTGTAAGCACTGTTGTGTTCCGGTTTGAAGGGCATTGCAGCCAGTGAAATTACGGGGCATTATGAGACTTAACACCTTGTGTCTCGGGCTGACGAGCGCAGTCCAGTGTCATGCAGTGCTTTGTTGTTTAAAGTTCTGTGTGGCGTTGCTTCTGTTTATGAGCAGGCGAGCGACCTGCGCGTCTCGTCATGCAAGCTAATAAAATAAAAGTTGTTTCGGATGAAGACATTCACGCGGGAGGACCTGCAAGTAATAGCTAGGGGCCCGAACCCCCCGTGCTTCGTTACATGTATGTGTGCAATGGGCAGCCGTTCATGCCGGTTGATTACATGCATCTTGTATAACTCTGTGGTAATTGTGCCAATAACCGATATATTCATTCGCGATCATTTACATCACTAGTAAACCTTGCTCTGTAGAGTAGTCACGCTGTGGAAAAGTGTGGCCGGCTCGACCGGGTCGTTACACAGAAAACCGAGGTGAAGTAGAAGCTTGATGTTGCGTTTTGTGGGTGGGTCTCCTGACGGTGATCTCCACCGGCCATGTACGTCCTCAATATCAAAAGAATCATGGGCGCGTTGCCGACCTTAAAGGAAAGGGATAATTAAGGGATTGGGAAGGGGAGGGGGATTTTGGGCACCGGATATATGCCTCACTGTACGAAACGCAGCAGCGAGCTGCTACTTTACGCCGGTTTCCTGTGAGACAGTGGTAACGATCCGGCCCATTCATGCTGTAGACAAAACTGTCTACATCATGGCTCTACCACTCAAAAGTACCTCTATAACCAAATACTTTAATGTATACTACTAGACGGGCTGTTTAGAAGTAAAATTGCGTCACATAACGCGGGAGTTTGGCAGCTCACAAACAGGGAGCGCGATAGGGGTTCTAGTTGAGAGTAAGCGAGATGGTAATATTGAGTTTCAGTCAATTGACCGCAACTTAGTGGTACAATGTCTATGCACCACGCAGCTTGTCTAGTAGTATACAAGTCTTTGGCCATAGCAGTATAATGGGTAACCAGTTATCCTCTTGGCGAACAAATAATAATATTGACAAATATTTGCGCAAATGACATTCTCGATATATTTTTCTAGAAACCTGTTCGTCGGTAGGTTTCCGATCCTTAGTCAGTCATGAAATATCGGAATATTTATACTCTGAATCGTTGTAAACAGCGATGTCTATAACAAACATTTTTTTATATTTTTTTTTTTTTTATAGTATAGGCCGGCAAACGAGCAAGTGGGTCACCTGATGGTAAGCGATCTCCACCGCCCATGTACGCCCACAATACAAAAGAATTATGGGCGCGTTGCCGACCTTAAAGGAAAGGGATAATAAGGGATTGGGAAGGGGAGGGGGATTTGGGCCTCCGGATATCTCACTCACCGTACGAAACGCAGCAGCAAGCTGCTACTTTACGCCGGTTTTCTGTGAGACAGTGGTAACGACCCGGACGACCCGGCCCATTTATGCTGTAGACAAAATTACCTCTGTGGTAGAATAAAATCGTTTATTAATCATGTAAGCAATTTAAATAGCAAAGACAAGTCAGTAAAAAAATAAAAGCAATATATTTAGGCATCAGAAATCATATTATCAACATATGTAGATATACTATAGATAGACTGCCTCGGTGGCGCAGTTGTAATGCGCGTTGTTCGATGCCCGGGTCGGGTAAAGTGGTATTGGGGTTTTCTATTACGAAATGCTCAGTATCAGCCCGGAGTCTGGAATTTGTGCCCGGTATGGCGATAGGCTCGCCCTCTATCACATAAGGGACGGAAATACGCTCGGCGAAATGTGGGTGTACTGGTTACACCTCTGCCTACCCCTTCGGGGATTACAGGCGTGAGTGCGTATGAGTGCGTATGTAGATTTACATAGCATCATCAATAATACACTAGGCAATGGGGTAATTTCCTATATTGAATTTTTTACATTACATATTTTATGAGCAACAGAAAATGACACGCAAAAGAAACCCTTTTATTAAAACACAATCAAAATTGTTTCACAAATGTGCCCGCAATTTTGACTTTAAATGTTGGTATGAGGAAAATTGGGTGCGTAGTAGGAATATCTCACTATATCGCTTGCACGCGTGCACCATAATGAACATTTTACACAGTGTCGTCAAAGTTTGCGTCGTCTGTCATTTGACAATTACCCCTTCTACAGGATTCGAAAGGCTTCTAACTTATTTATTTATGGTCCGATTTATAAAATTCTTTCTGCAATAGATTTAGAGTAACGTAACTTATTGACTTAAATAATAAAAAAAATCTAGTCAACTACCATATTACACCAAAACAGTTTATTTTTATATACCTATTAGAAAATATTTTTATTATTGAAAAGTCCAATATTGATATGAATTTTAGGGCGCTTGGGTCGATATAGTCCATGAGCATAATCAAAACGGCACGTGTTTTAAAACTACCATCGGATCCAAAACGACCCAGCCTGAGAAGATCCGGCGAAACAAACTCAATGAGCTTACTTTACCACTGGATTCTACGCGGCGCGACCCAGCCCTAAGAAGATCCAGCTAGTCTAACTCAGTGGGCTTGATCTTGGTCCAGTTTTTCAAACCAAATTAGTAAGGGAAATACAAGGTCCTATATTCTAATTTAGACTGCCTCAGTGGCGCAGTTTTAATGCGTACGCGTTACGATTGAGGCCAACGCTGAGGTCTCGGGTTCGATCCCCGGGTCAGGTAAAGTGGTATTGGGTTTTTCTATTACGAAATGCTCAGTATCAGCCCGAAGTCTGGAATTTGTGCCCGGTATGGCGATAGGCTCGCCCCCTATCACATCGTGGATCGGAGATACGTTTGGCGAAATGTGGGTGTACTCGTTACAGCTCTGTCTACCCCTTCGGGGATTACAGGCGTGAGTGTATGTATGTATGTATATTATAATTTCAAGGGTGGTTGATATGGACCATGGGGATTTCCGAATCAATGTGTTGTAAAACTACCACCGGATTCAAAACGACCCTGCCTGTGAAGACCCGGCGAAACAAACTCTGTGGTATTTATTCATTATAGTTATCTGAAGCAGTGATAGCTCAGCGGGGAGTGGTATGGACTGTCGAAAAGTCGCAGGTTTGAAACTAGCCCCAAGTGCATACCCCTTTGACTTTTCTAAGTTATGTGTGTATTCATTGTTAATTATCACTTGCTTTAACGGTGAAGGTAACATCGTGAGGAAAATTACATACCTGAGAAGGTCTGCATAAGAATTTCGAAGGTATGTGAAGTCTGCCAACCCGCATTAGGTCAGCGTGGTGGACTAAGGCCTAACCCCTCTCGTTCAGTAGAGGAGGCCCGTGCCCAGCACTGGGACGTATATAATACAGGGCTAGTATTAGTAATCTGCATTATTTATAATAATAATAAACGAACGAGAGGAGAGTCGGTGCAATGTTGCCATAAAATATTGCAATCACTGTGTTGCACCACGTATGCAGTATGTCCGGTTTCTGAGTTCACCGTACAGCTTATTATTAGTTATTGATTGAACAAAGTTAGCTTTAAAATAAAGATTTGTTGTTAGTTGATATGATTTCTATACTTACCTACATACGTTTCTTTATTTTGTACTGACTTGTCATAAGCGCTATTTTAATTGCCTACATGATTAATAAAACTATTTCATTTCATTTCATATACGTGGCCGGTTTTTTTTTATAACATTCAAAGCCTTTAGTAGTGTGCATTAAGTGTTTGATAACATTACATTAATTGAACTTTGACCCGGAACCGTGTTTATTATTATGTTAACTCGGTAAATAAGTGAAGGAAACCGGTTACAAACCATCAGCATCGTCACAAACGACGTTCTTGTAATAGTACATTACAAAACATTACTTGTAGATCACGCAACTTCTGCCATCTTTAATCGGTAGAGTAGGGCAATTTGCAGTGTTCATTTTCAAAGTGACGTAAAAACCTTTTTTGTAAAAATAAAGCCGACATAAAAAACAAAAAAATATGAAAATTAAATAAAGTTTTATGAGTGGTAGAGCCACGCTGCAGAGTGTAGACATTTATCTACAGCATGAATGGGCCGGCTCGTCCGGGTCGTTACCATTGTCTCACAGAAAATCGACGTAAATAGTAGCTTGCTGCTGCGTTTCGTACGGTGAGTGAGATATCTGGATGCCCAAACCCCCTCCCCTTCCCAATCCCGTCCCTTTAAGGTCGGCAACGCACGCATGATACTTCTGGTATTGTGGGCGGGCGTTCATGGGGGGTGGAGATCACTTACCATCAGGCGACCCACTTGCTCGTTTGCCGGCCTATGCCATAAAAAACAATTTATGAATCACAACCACCGTCTCTAAAATTGGTTATTGTATTTTTTTTAATTAGTTTTACTTTTTAACCGACTTAAAAAGAACAAAGAGTTTCCCAATTCGTCTGTATATAATTGTTTTAAATTGATGTTCACGCATAACTCCGCCAAATGTCGATTGGGATGATTGTTTTTTTTTTGTATCCGATAGGGTAAACTTTGTTAGTGGTCATATTTAAATTTTAAGAAATAATTCCTCCCCTAAGAAGGTGACATCGGGGATGAAGGGCTAAAACTTCGTCAATTAACCAATTTTTATGAATCTTCCACTAAAATAGGAATAAAAAACTTTTAAACGAAAAATTTGAGTCGGTGCTACCAATCATAGACCATAATAATTCAGTTTTAGCACCGACGCAAAATTGATTATTTTAAATTTTTCACTTTTTTTGAGTCGGATCACTTTTTTTCGAAGGTTTTTATTTTATAATTCTAGTAAACGAATCATCAAAATAGTTGCACAAATGAATAATGATGAAATTTTAATCTTCTATCACCAATTTCAAACCCTTAGGGGTGTATTTTTGGAGTCCTCAAAAGACGTCTACATTAGTATTATTAATGTTAGCAATTATATTTTAACCCCAACAAATTAGAGGGATGTTATTTGACATCTTTGTCTGTCTGCCTTTTTGTATCTGTGGCATCTTACCGCTAAAACGAATGGACGGTTAGATTGCGGTTTTTATCATTTGAAAAGTTGTTTAATCGAGATGCTTCTTAGGAACTCGCAGATCCATTTTATTATTAATGTCGCCGGTTTTTAAAGGTTAGATCTTTTTATTTTTTGTTATTATTAAATTACTAACACTTATTTTTACAATGTCGCATGTGTGTTGGTGTTATGGATGAACTAAATTTAATCATAGAACGGTGACAACGAGCACACGTATAGGTAAATATATAATTTTTGGACTGGATTTTGTGGACTGGTTTTAACAATTAATTGGTCTGCTTAGTTTCGGATTACTGTTAGATCCCCTGAAGCACCTGTATCAATCCCAAATTGACACTGTTTTTCTATGAACGTATTAGTTATAAAGTAAATTATGTAAGTTTTGTAATAACAAATATAAATTAATAAAAAAAATGACAAACATTCAAAAGACCTACGGCTGAGTTTCTTGGTGCTTCTTCTCAGACCAGTGGGCATTTGCGAAGCATCGGTAGATTCCAAACTCGACGTGTAAAAGTGCCCTTGGCGGCCTTATTACTGAATAAATGATTTGATTTGATTGATTTGATTTTCTGTTGGTAGTGCCGGCGCATAGGTACTAAGGCCTATATTATAGAACTATTTCGATTTCTGTACACGTGATTCGTCCGTTTTTATTTGGCGTCAAAAATAGACCAATCACGTGTACTGAAATCGACACTTAGCAAAGAGCTCACTTGAGTGTTGATCTATAATACGGGCCTAATTGTAAAATCAGATAAAGTATTACTTATAATTTATATACAAAAGCGTTTTATTATAATATTTTTTCCCGAGAAGGCACGGAGCACATAAACCTACGTTCTCGGAACAATGGATGATTCTATGAAAAACATGACTAAAGACGTCAACTACATGAGGTGGCAAAGTTCCGATGCAACGCACAGCCTTAGGGCAATTATATTTTATTGACACAAAACAAGGTCAGTGCGTGACGTTAAAGAATTTCAGAAATTTTCTTGTTTTACCATCGAAATACGTTGACAAGAAACGTAACTCAAGCAAAAAAATAACCCCACCCAAACTCTGTGCCCCCTTGCGCGGGGCTATTAAAGTCTGTGCAGCTCGTTCATTCATTCATTCATTCATATAAATAGATTCATGATCTATATTTGACACTTGATACGTCAATTTTTTTGCGCGGTGCAGAACGTCGTATCTAGAAATGTAATATTCAGACATTAACTTTTATGAAGTAAAGTTGATTTTGAACGTTCATAAATTATTGTTGCGTGTATAAGTGTTACGTGTGATTTTACCTTTGCATGTGTAAGTAAGTGGAGCCGTATTTTTTTTGGCAGATTCATATGAGAGTTATCGTCATTGTAGTCTTCATATTTCGATATGTTTTACGAATGAATAATCAAAACAATATACGTCCATACGAGCCTTATCACTCACTCAGGAGAAAAATGAGTAGATATGATTTAATGTAATATATAAGGGCGCATGTTTTGGAATACAATCGGGTTTTAATGATTGTATAGTTATAAAGTTGTACTAATGTATTGATTGTAAATAAATAAATATAATGTTTTGTAATTAGCCTGGATAATGAATCGAGCAGATCGCTCGCCTGATGTTAGATTCTTGCCTGCCCAAAAACAGAAGCAACACCATACAGAACCTCGTTTTACTAAGCACTGCATGGCATTGGACTGCGCTTATCACCCTGATACATAAGACAGTTTTGTCTACAGCATGAATGGGCCGGCTCGTCCGGGTCGTTACCACTGTCTTACATCAAGACCGACGTAAAGTAGCAGCTTGCTGCTGCGTTTCGTGCGGTGTGTGAGATATCCGGAGGCCCAAATCCCTTCCCCATCCCATTCCATTAATTATGCGTTTTATTTAAGGTCGGCAACGCGCCCATGACTCTTTCGGTATTTTGGATGTAGGTACATTGGCGGTGGTGTCACATCAGGTGACCCACTTGCTCGTATGGTCATAAAAAAGCATTTAAGATCGTGTTAATCATGTTGAGACCTTCTTAACTGTAAATTGTATGGAGTAAGTACCCTTTAGATCGTCAGCCATTGAGTAGAGTTCCAGAGTTCAAGCGTTACTCAACCAAATAATCGAATCGCAATTAAATCCAAAATTCTGTAACATTTAAAACTTTGCGGTAAAGATCATGGGCGTGTAGGCACGGCAGGGCAAGGTGAGGTGCTTGATACAGTTATGAGTAACCGAATAATAAATGTAATAATAATACTAGCCCTGTATGCCCTGACAGCCTCCGTGGCGCAGTGGGCGAGTAGCCAGCTGCGAAGCGTGAGGCCGTGGGTTCGATTCCCACACCAAACAAATGTTTGTCTAATCCACAAATATTTATTTCGGGTCTGGGTGTTGTGGGACCGCAAATCCCTCGTAGTTCCCGATACCCACGATACAGGTTAACCTAGTGTGGGGTCGGGTCTATGTGTGTGACTGTTGGGTGTATTTATTTATATTTATTTATATACGTCTCAATGCTGGCCACGCGCCTCTTCTACTGAATGAGAGGGGTTAGGCCTTAGTCCACCACGCTGGCCTAATGCGGGTTGACAGACTTCACATACCTTCGAAATTCTTGTGAAGAACTTCTCAGGTATGTTACCTCATGATGTTTCCTTCACCGTTAAATCAATTGATAATTAACTATTGATACACACAAAACTTGAAAAGTCAGAGGTGTATGCTCTTGGGGCTGGTTTCGATCCTGCTAATTTCGTATCGACAGTCCGTACAACTCCCCACTGAGCTATCGCTGCTCTCAATACAATAAATATTGTTTCAAAATTAGCACGCCGCGCCGGTTTTGAGATTGTATCAAAATTCGTCACAAATAAAATGAGAACTACGGTAAGTAAACAGCCATTACAAAATTAAGTGACGCGAGAATCCAGAGGCGCTCATCCGTATATTTTCGCAGAATTTAAATGTAATTGCGCCTAAAAAGTGGTAGAGTCACGCTGTAGACAGTCCTGTCTACAGCATGAATGGCTGAACCGGACTGTCACCAAAGCAGCTGCGTGATGCCACCAATCCCCCACCCTTCCCAATCCTTTAATTATCCCTTTTTAAGGTCTGCAGCGCGTCCATGACTCTTCTTGTATTGTAGGAGTTCATGGATGATGGAAATCACTTGCCAACAGGTAGCCCAGAGATGGCACGCCTCTGTGAGGAGTTAAATGGAAGAAGCTGGTGGTGCCCCAGCGCAAAGGTGAGGGCAGTACTCCAGGAGAGGTCAAACTTGTGTTTTATAGAGCGTCAATCTTTAGAGTGTGAACAAACACTTTAATGTATACTACTAGACAAGCTGCGCGGTGCATAGAAATGGTACCATTAAGTTGCGGTAAATTGAACGTAACTCAACATTACCATCTCGCTTACTCTCAACTAGAATCCCTATCGTGCTCCCTGTTTGTTAGCTGTCAAACTCCCGCGTTATGTGACGCAATATTTCTTCTAAACAGCCCGTCTAGTAGTACACATTAAAGTCTTTGGGGGTGAAGTATCTTGAGTAATGAAACGAGCAGGTCGCTCGCCTGATGGTAAGCGCCACTCCTGCCCATAAACATGGGCAACAGCACACAGAGCTTTGTATTATATAGCACTACATGGCACTGGACTGCGCTCATCAATCACCCCGACACATAATTCCCAGTAATTTCACTGGCTTCAATGTCGTTCAAACAGACATTCAACAGTGCTTACACACTGCTGCTTAGCGCCAGAAATAGACAAAGAGGTGGTACCAACGCAGACGGCATCTCGCATTCGAAGGGCCAGGGGCAAAGACTTTAATTTATACTAAGTACTAGAAAAGCTACATCGAAACTATACCAATAAGTTGCGGTCAATTGACCGTAACTCAATACTCCTATCTCACTTACTCTCAACTAGAACCGTTTGTGACGAAATTTGACGTATATATATTAAACTAGTCTTTGGGCAGGGGCCTGCCATTCTACTAACTGTTAGAGACACCCAGTTTTTGTGATGCCAATTTGACTTTACCCTCCAAATGACTCCTAAATTATACCTGCATTGCTCGAGACCTCAACCCCGCAGATAATAACTCAGTCTTCATGTTTTCACACCACACGTGACTGTACAACGGCCTGACCCCGACTTACTTAATATTGGAATGTAGAAATTTTCGAATAGAAACTCTCTTATACTTTTAAAATAATTAATACGTTTTCCAGTCTTTGTTAATGCAAAATAATTCGAGTTTGAACACCAACAGAAGATAATACGAACGAATTTATAGTGTATACATTACCTACTAATCTTGAGTTATTTGAGACAGCAACTAAATAGGTATGACCTTGTTATTCTATCTGTACCCAATTATCGCAATACTAAGTATTCAGAAAAGAAATAGAACGTTTGAAATATTATAATGTATTCTAAGAACAAGTCCTGTGATGTCGTGCGGTCACAGGAAAAATCATAACAAGATGCAAGGCTGTACGTCAAACCGCCTTCGCCTCATCACGTTAAAAATTATAGCTCACCTTTAACGCAAACGACCGCAGCACACGGCGGTTGTATCGTTAAATTCTCGAGAACTTCACAAAGTCGTTTAGTTTTTAAATAAACACAAAACCACACCACAATTTGACATAATTTCGGTCACAGACTTTTGACAGATGTCAAAGTGTTCCCGCCCGCGCCACTTAACTCGTTTTCGGCCAGGTCGTTATTTTTTAAATCGAGGCACGGGCGACGCGTTCGACGTCGTTGAACCGACTGACTTGCTTGCATGACCAATAACCACTTTCCAATCTTGCACCGTACTCACAAACGCAGATAAATACAACCTATAGAAATTATTTACAACTAAATACTGTCACCATAAAGTCTACTATTGCACTTGTTTTTTATATGAGCCAGCAAAGGAATCTGTTTAACTTAATTAGCACGCGTCTTGAAATGTACGCTCTAAGTGATAGGTATAAGAATGTATTTCGTTTAAAAACTCAAAGAAAACAGCTTAGATGACACACTTGTTGGACGTCATAAAAGTTATGTAAATACCCGTGTTTTTTTTAAATATTTTACGACATTCACGATGTTAAGAAAGCCTAAGAATATGTTTAATTACATAATTAATTGCTAGACTAAATTCTTTGCTGTATTTCGTAACGTGTGACCTACTAAGCATATCTTTGGTTCTTACAGCTTACTCAGAGATTATTCCTTTGAAGATCGAGATAAAAAACTCTGCAATGAGTTTTTAACCTACTTTATTTAGTCTTCGAACAACACTTTAAATGTATACTACTAGACGGGCTGTTTAGAATGGTTTAGAAGTAAAACTAGATACTCAGTCAACGTAAATCATCGTCACAAAACGCGATAGTTTGACAGCTGACAGACAGGGAGAGCCAGAGAGGTTCTAGTTTAGAATAAGCGAGATGGTAATATTGAATTACGGTCAATTGACCGTAACTTAGTGGCGCAATTTCTGTGTACCGCGTACCCTGTCTAGTAGTTTACATTAACGCCTTAACGTATTTTTTTATCGTTTGAATGAAAAAATCAAACCACACAGAACTTTGAATTCTAAAACACTGCAAGACATTGGACTGTGCTCGTCATCCCGAGACATAACTCACATACATACATACGCATTCACGCCTGTAATCCCCGAAGGGGTGAATTCTAAAACACTGCAGACATTGGACTGTGCTCGTCATCCCGAGACATAACTCACATACATACATACGCATTCACGCCTGTAATCCCCGAAGGGGTAGGCAGAGGTGTAACCAGTACACCCACATTTCGCAGAACGTATCTCCGTCCCATGTAATAGGGACCGAGCCTATCGCCATACCGGGCACAATTCCATAATCAGGGCTGATACTGGCATTTCGTAATAGAAAAACCCAATATTTGAACTTGAATTATTGAACCCCAGACCTCAGTCTCAGCCTTAGTCGTAACGCGTACGCATTACAACTGCGCCACCGAGGCAGTCATAACTTACAGAAGTTATTAAGTCTCATACTGATAAGTAATTTCACTGGCTTCAATGTCGTAAACCGAAACACAACAGACAACAGTGCTGACGCCTGACACACTGATTCTTGGCGGCAGAAATAGACAAAGCCGTAGACCCAGACGACCTCTCGCATTCGGAAGACCTACCATTGTAACTTCTTATGGAGAACTCTCAAGTATGCAGGATTCCAATTGCCAATGGCTTCGAATGACTCCAATGTATATTATTAATATGGCTGCGCGGTGCGAAGAAATTGAGACTCTAAGTTACAGCCAATTGACCATAACTCAATATTACCATCTCGCTTACTCTTAACTTTTTTACATAGCATGTCGCTCGCCTGATGACAAGCGCCACGGCTGTCCATAAACATAAGCAACACCACACTGAACTATGAATTACAAAGCATGCCATTGGATTGCGCTCGTTACCCCGAGGCATAAGTTGTCTCATTATGCCCAGTAATTTCACTGGCTCAATGTCCTTTAAGCTGAAATAACACACCGTTGCTTGGCGGCAGAAATAGACAATGCGGTGGTACCAACCCAGATGGCTTCTTGCATACGTCAGGGCACGCTTAGCAGCTCATGCCAGGGTCCCATAGCTCTATGCTTTCGCCCACCTTGTTCATTCTGCAATCAATATGTTACCACTTGGTAACTTGCTATGCAGATGACAGCACAGTGCATGGGCGTTTCTGCAGTAAGCCTCCTGGTAGCCGGGGAGTCACTGAGAGGCAGCGAGAGTATCTTGTCATTGAGCTTAACCGGACCTTGGATCTCATTTCGGAATGGGGTACCAAGAATCTGGTCGAGTTCAATGCAAAGAAAACCCAAGCGTGCGGTTTCATGTGCAAAAAATCCCCGTTCACTCCCCTCCCCAATCTTCAGGGTATCCCGCTCGCAATGCGGAATTACCTAAGTATCCTACGCATGGATATTTGCTACGATCTAAATCCAAGGAACCACATGGAGGGTGTTATATCAGCCACATCACGCAGGGTCGGAATCCTGAACAAGGTGCGTAGGTTTTTTACACCCGGCCAGCTTTACCGCTTATACAAAGCGCAGGCACGGCCGGGTGCGGAATACTGTTCGCACCTATGGGACGGTTCCGCAAAGTACTTGCTCGATGCCTTGGAAGGATTGCAGCGACGGGCTGTCCGCATTGTGAATGATGCAGTAGTTATAAAGAATTTAGAGCAGTTACAGATGCGTAGGGGCATTTCCTCACTTAGCTTTTTTTATCGTCTGTATCACGGTGAATGCTCTTAAGAATAGTTTGACCTTATCCCATCCTCACCTTTCCTTAACAGAACCACGCGTGCTGGCTTACGGAACCACAGCGTCTTCTCCATCTAGGCTAGAAGTAAGTAAGTAAGTTCGCTAAATCTTACTTCTGCCGGACCATCAAGCTGTGGAATAGTTTGCCGGCACACGTGTTCCCTCCTTCCTATAATATGGGGTCTTTTAAACAGAGTGTGAAGAAGCAATTAAGCAGGCCGGCATAATTTTGCCGACCTGCGATAGACACATCGTCTATCGTTGGTCGACAGTATTCTTGGATTGCGCTACACTTACCATCAGGTAGCGTAGTCACTTTGCCGAGCTAGGATAAAAAAGTACCACTCAATGTTACCATTGTCTCACAAAAAACAGATGTAAAGTAGCTTTCCTTTCGTACGGGGTATGAAATATGCGGAGGCCCATTTCTCCTTCCCAATCTCTTAATCACTTTCCTTTAAAGTCGTTAACGCATCCATTTCCTTCAGTGGATATTCATGGACGTTGGAGACACTTACTATGAGGTGACCTACCTGTTCGTTTACCAAACTTTTCTACAAAAAAAGAGCTCCTCGTCTCGACATTCAGGGAAATAAAACACAAGGATGATATTCTTTATTTTTATTGACAATATTCCTTTACTATTAACTCCACAGGCACAGATCTAAATTGCCATAGATGTCGGGGCGCGTATAAAGCCTGATTTACAGAAGTTTCTCGTAGAACATAGCAAATATATAGACAAATAATTACCTATTTAATCTATCGGCAACGCGCCCATGATAATTTTGGTATTATGGGCGTACATGGGCGGTGGAGATCACTTACCATCAAGTGACCCCACTTGCTCGTTTGCCACGCCATGCTATAAAGGGTTCTCTCGCGATAAAACGTATCAACAAAATTATCTCGAGTCGCTTATGTTAAGCCCGCTTTCTTTAGGCACGCACACGGGGTCTATTTCTACATCTGGTCTGTGTTTGGCCCTCATGTGGCCCCTTAAACCACTTTTATGACTATATAGTTTCTCGCAAATTTCACAACCATATTTCCTAAGAAAAATATCTTTAACTTTTTCAATACGTCCCGGCGAATGTTTTCTAATCTTGTGTCTTACCAATGCCATTTTTTGTCCAAACTTTCCCCCGCACGTGTCACATACGAAAGGCTTTTCTCCTCTGTGCGTGGGCATGTGTCTGTTCATTGAATATTTCGTTGTGAATCCTTTACCACATTTATCGCAATTAATTAACGGAAGGTTTTTTCTGCAAACAAAGTATACAATACTTCATATACAGTAGAACCTCGTTAAGTCGAATCTCGATAAGTTGAAAACCTCCAAATGTCGAAAAAATGTTTAGTTCCCTTCCTTTCAAACACCAAAACCTCCATTACTCGAAATCTCAACCCTCTATTAGTCGAAATAATCAGTGAGTCCCTCCAAGCCATTTTGGTACATATTTTCCCTCCATAACTCGAAAAATTAAATTTTACCTCTGTATCTTGAACATAGCAATGTTTTATTTTACAACCTTTACAACTCGATTATTTGAGACATTACCTCTATAGTAACTCTCTCTATAAGTCGAAAACTCTATAACTCGATTTTTTTGGCGTCTCCCTTGATGTTCGACTTACAGAGGTTCTACTGTACAACGTGTTACAGAAAAGTGTGGTCATATTTGCGGGTCGTTACATACACATGACGGTGAGTCTAGACATACTAAAATTTCATGCTATTTTTTTAATTAGTAACAGTGATAGCTCGGCGGGGATCGGTATGGACTGTCGAGACGAAAGTCGCAGGTTCTAAACCAGCCCCAAGTGCATACACCTCTGACATTTCTAAGTTATGAGTGTATTAAATGTGAATTATCACTTGCTGTTACGGTGAAGGAAACATCGTGAGGAAACCTACATACCTGAGAAGTTCTTCATAAGAATTTCGAAGGTATGTGAAGTCTGCCAACCCGCATTAGGCCAGCGTGGTGGACTAAGGCCTAACCCCTCTCATTCAGTAGGGGAAGCCCGTGCCCAGCAGTGAGACGTATATAATACAGGGCTGGTATTATTAAGTGGTATCACGCCCATAATCATCAGCACTACTATCTCCATAATTCTTTGGAAACGTTTCCCATACACCCAGTACGTCTCAAGAGACATCTTTACAAGGTGGTAGGTCCCTCGTTTGCGAGACGCCGGCTGGGTTGGTATCACCGCTTTGTCTATTTCTGCCGCCAAGCAACAGTGTGTAAGCACTGTTGTGTTCCGGTTTGAAGGACATTGAAGCCAGTGAAATTACTGGGCATTATGAGACCTAACACCTTATGTCTCGGGGTGACGAGCGCAGTCCAGTGTCATGCAGTGCTTTGTTATTTAAAGTTCTGTGTGGCGTTGCTTCTGTTTACGAGCAGGCGAGCGACCTGCTCGTCTCGTCATTCAAGCTAATAAAAAAAAACTAACACTGCCATCACTGTACACTAATAATAAAATTACCTGTGTGTTCTTAAATGCGAGAGATACGCCGTTTTATCATTAAACCTCATTTTACATCTACTCGACCTGCATTCGTATATTTTGTCATGTGTCAACTTGTGCCGCTTCAAACTGTCCGGAGATGCATAATGTTTTCCACACAAGTCGCAAGTAAGTCGCGAGGGATCATCAGAATGTACAATATTGTGTATCTTCAAATATTTATTTTTGTTAAAACTTTTTCCACATGTGTCACATGCATACAGTTTTAATGGCTCGTGCACGGATTCCTTGTGCGCTCGCATGTTCGTTACATCATAAAACGCCTTCCCACACACGTCACAAAGTACAACTTTATGTGTGCCCATATGCTTCATTATATGGGCTCTAACACTGCTCTTACGAATAAACGATTTATTACAGATGTCGCATTTGTAATGCTCACTTATACTGCTTTCGAATCTTTCGTTGCACGATGCACAAGTATTTTGTTTTTTATCATGTTTTATGATATGGGCGGTCCAATTAGTGATGTTCTTGCATATTTTCTTGCACGACGCGCAATCGTATTGTGAATGTTTATTGTTAACGTGTTCTCTCATGTCCACGCTATCTTTGATCTGATCCGTGCATAGTTTACAAGTATATGTGACGCCTTCTACATCATAGTGGATTATTTCGAATGATTTTTCGAATCTTTCGCGTGGTGTGAGACCGGTAGCATCTTTACTAGGCCCTGTAAATGAATTTATACCTTACATAACAAATATTAGCTTGAATGAGATGAATTTGAAAGTGGCACCTGTAATGCATAAGATGAAACGCCTGTCTTGGTATGGGCATGTTATGAGAAAAGAGGAAACATATGTGGGTAAGAAAGTGATATGCATGTTGGTTGATGGAAAGGTTTTTTTTTATTTATTTTTATTAGCTTGAATGACAAGGCGAGCATGTCGCTCGCCTGATGGTAAGCGCCACGCTTGCTCATAAACAGAAGCAACGCCACACAGAACTTTAAATAACAAAGCACTGCATGACACTGGACATTACACTGGCTTCAATGTTCTTCACACCGGAACACAACAGTGCTTCCACACTGTTGCTTGGCGGCAGAAATAGACGGCGCGGTGGTACCAACCCAGCCGGCCTCTCGCGAACGAGGGACCTACCACCAGGTAGACGAAGGCCAATGAAAAGGCGGATGGAGTGTGTGAGGGAGGACATGAATGAAAAAGGGGTGAATGACTAGACGACCGCTGATAGAAATGTATGAAAGAAGAAAACAAACACACGAGCACGTCCGCTCACTTGATAGTACGTCTGTTTATACACTAGCCTTTGCTCGCGGCTCCACCCGCGTGAACGGCCTTTTCCGGGATAAAAAGTAGCCTATGTTACTCAGTGATAATGTAGCTTTCTAGTGGCACAAGAATTTTTGAAATCGGTCCAGTAGTTTTTAAGTTTATTCGTTACATACAAAAATACAAATCATTCCTCTTTATAATATTAGGGTGGATTAATAGGGTAGTTTCCCATGTTAAATCTTCAACATATGAAAAATATGTTTTATTTTATACGCAATAGAAAATGATATAAAAAAGAAATCCTTTTCATAAAACACGATTAAAATTGCTTAAAAAATGAGTTCGCAATTATTATTTTAAATAATGGTGTGAGCAAAGGCGGGCACGTAGTGTGTGACATCGAACCCTCTCGCTCGCACGCGTGCACCGTAATGACAATTTTCACGGTGACGTCAAGGTTTACGTCATCTGTAACTTTTTATCAGATTTGAATAGCTTCTAATTTATTTATTATTGGACCGACTTATAAAATTAATGTTGCAATAGGTTTTGTAAAAATAAATCAAGTCAACTATCCTATTGTATACCATTTTTGAAAAGAGTCATTACAGATTATTTTATGGTTTTTTTCTCTAAAGAGTGAGAAATTGACGAAATGTAAATAATGTATATCATAATAATTATGGATTCAATACATTATTGAAGTGAAAACTTCTTTAGCATCGTTGTGATTTGAAAGTCGATGAAAAGAAAAAGATACAGTAAAAAGAGACAGACACATAAATTCATAAGATTTAAGTGGGAGAAAATGAGATAGGAAGCATTATACAGTTGTGCTCGCATGGGTAGTACAAAGCTTGAGAAATGGCATCACAACAACCGTGGTGTTTTGTATACGTGTACGTATTATACGATTATAGTTTTTTCATCATTTTTATAATAAAATTCTTCATTGTATCATTTATCGAAAATGTAAGCTCTGGGTCTGAATAAATCTATGTAATATATATAATATATTTTTTTTTTTTTTTTTTTTTTTTTTTTCCCCTTTTATATTCTATCTACAATCGGCTTCCTTAGCCATAATTAGATGCGGTCTCGGTGGGTTGTGTCGTTTTGATGATTCTCCATTGAGAATAACCATCACATTAATTTATTTAGTCTCTGAGATCAAATATGTGCCTTCTTTTTAGTCTATTTACTTTTTCTTGTGTGTTCAGAAGACCCTTAGCTAGTTCATTTGTATGTTCAAGTAGTCTATCTTTGTAACGTTTGCAACTCTTGTTAACTTCCTCTTTGACTGTAGGCATCTCTAGGTACTCATGTATTTCTGAATTTCTCACAAACCATGCTGCACTAGATATTGACCGGAGGGCAATATTCTGAAATCTTTGCAGAATCTCTATATTGGAGTTACTAGCAGAGCCCCACAACTCTATGCCATAGGCCCATACTGGCTTGATAATAGCTTTGTAGATCAGTAGCTTATTACTAAGAGATAATTGCGATTTACGTCCTGTTAGCCAAGATATGTTTCTAGATAACATTGTTGCCTCTTTTTTCTTCATTTTGATATGTTTTGCCCAAGTCAGCCTTCGGTCTAAATGTAGACCCAGGTATTTCACACAGTCGCTAGTTGGTAATGGCTTTCCCCCCATAAATATAGGTGAGCATTCTCCTTTTTTGAGAGTAAAAGTGACTTGTATGGACTTAGTTACACTAGCTTTTATCCTCCATTTATTTAGCCATTGGTCAATTTCATTAATTTGAGTTTGTAGCTTCCGAGATGCAATATCCGGGTCCTTGTCACTGGCAAGACATGCGGTATCATCAGCATATGTTGCTGTTGTCACACCATCAGTTCTCGGTAGATCTGCTGTGTATATGGTATACAATACTGGACCCAGCACTGAGCCTTGTGGGACTGATGCAGCAATAGCATATAATTTTGAGTACTCCTCCTCATATTTTACTTGAAAGCTTCTGTCGTACAGGTAGGATCTAACAATCATATAGAAGGAGTTTGGCAAGGTCAGTTTGAGTTTATAGAGTAGCCCATTATGCCACACTTTGTCGAACGCTTGCTGTATGTCTAGGAAGACTGCAGAACAATATTCCTTTTTCTCTAGAGACTGTCTGATCTTGTGAACCACTCTGTGTATTTGTTCTGTCGTAGCATGGTTTTCTCTGAACCCAAATTGATGGTCAGGGATAATCTTCCGCTCCTGTAATACTGGTTTGAGTCTTTGTAAGAAAAGCTTTTCAAATACCTTGGAAAGAACCGGAAGAAGGCTAATGGGTCTGTATGAGCTGGGTTCAGTTGGTGGTTTTCCTGGTTTTGGCGTCATACATATTTGTGAGATTTTCCAGATTTTTGGGAGGTATTGAACTCTAAAAATTGCGTTACACAGCATGGTCAGAAACACTATTGGTTTTCTTGGTAAGTGTTTGAGTATCTCACCAGTTATTAAATCAAATCCTGGCGCTTTTTTATTTTTTAGATGTTGGATTGTGCGTTTCAGCTCCTTTGGAGTCACTGGTTTTAATGGCAAAGATAATTGTTGGTCACAGTTAATTAAACCTTCCACCTCTTCTTCAAATTTTGACATAGTTGATGGATTTGGAGTGAAGATCTTGCTCAAGTGTTCTGCGAATAGTTCAGCTTTTTCATTTGGTCGCCTAACCCACGCTCCTCTGTCATTTTTTAATGGTGGAACAAAATGGTGTGGTCTTTTAAAGCTTTTTGTAATTTTCCAGAGTGAATAATTGTCTTTGTTATGCGCTGACAGTGTGGACAGTTTTTGTTGTAGAGTGGTATTCTTATTTTCATAGATAATATGTTTCAATTCTCTTGAAGCTCTATTAAATTCTGCTTTATCATATTCTGATCTGGTCAAATGCAATTGCCTCCTAATTTTGCGTTTCTCCCCTAGTTTACGTCGTATTTCTAGTGGGATGTCCATTTTATTTACTGGGGTATTCAGCGTCGGTGTAGCAAGCCACGCCGCCGTTTGTATTAGGTTCGTGATGTAGAAGGCTGCATCATCTACTTCTATTTCCGTTTTAAGTCTCACTTTCAGATTTATTTCATCTTCAAGGTATTCTGCAAACGCATTCCAATCTGTTTTATGATTACTTAGTTTTTGACTATGTTCTCTGTGTATAGCTGTTACACTCAGAGTCATTAAGACTGGGGAGTGATCAGATACAGTATCAAATAATGATTCTATGTTTAGATACACTCTCGAGAGTCCTTTTGTTATGAAAAAATCCAGGAGATCTGGCAATCGTTTAGGATCTGTTGGCCAGTAAGTAGGTTCAGATGTAGATAGTGCTGTTAGTTTGAGATTGTCTACACACTTTTTAAGCTCTCTTCCTCTTGTAGTTGTGAGCCTGGAACCCCAGTGGATGTGCTTACTATTCCAATCTCCACCGCAGATACACCTGTGACCTAGTGTGTTAAAGTACCTGCAGAACATATCTTCTTTGACATTATGTTTGGGTGGACAATAGACAGAGCTTATGTCAATGGGACCATTGCTTTCCTCGACAGTAACAGTAGTAGCTTGTAGCCAGTCTTCCTTAAATTCACTGTGTAGATGATGTTTAATATTACTCTTGACTATCAGTGCAGACCCTCCATGAGATGTGTCATCAGGATGATTGGTGCTATACACAAAATAATTATTTATTTTGAATGTTTTTCTACTATTAAGATGAGTTTCTGATATAAGAGCAATATATATATTATTTATTTGAAGTAATATTTCCAGTTCTTGTTTGTTTGGCAACAAGCCATTGATATTCCAGGTGGAATGTAATATATACGAATAAAATGTAAAATAATTATCAAACTTTGTTTTAAATTAAATCGTTTTACTCATTTTATCTCTATGATCATTATAATTCATCATTACTAAAACCTACAATTATCCTCTTCCCGAAATTTTACATTCGTCTCCTTATTTTGAAGCCAAAGGTTTCACTCTACCACGTGTGAATTGCACACATGATTCCTTTTTTTAAAGACATGCGTTGTCTATTTTGATCGAAGTCTATGGTGCTAATCTTAACTAATATGGCTCACCTCCTTTCCGTTTCCTTTGGCGTTGTTTTTTTTTCGTTTTTTTTCCAACCTCATGTTTTATTTCAACTTTTTCATCACTTTTCTCTTCAATAACTGGACTTATTTCATGTGGATCTGTATTCGATACGTCTAAAATAATAAAAATATAAGATTTAAAGATAATACATACATACATACGCACTCACGCCTATAATCCCCGAAGGGGAAGACAGAAGTGAGACCAGTACACCCACATTTCGCCGAGCGTATCTCCGTCCCATGATGTGATAGGGGGCGAGCCTATCACCATACCGGGCACAAATTCCAGACTCCGGGCTGATACTGCGCATTTCGTAATAGAAAAACCCAATACCACTTTACCCGACCTGGGGATCGAACCCGAGACCTCAGCGTTGGCCTCAATCGTAACGCGTACGTATTACAACTGCGCCACCGAGGCAGTCAAATTTAAAGATAAACTTCAGGATATAATTATTGATTAATGAAAAATGATTGAATCAATAATGATGAATGAACCTTCTTCTACCTACCGTTATCCCACTCGCAGTGGGGTCGGCGCAATATACTTTAACACATGTTACAGAAATATTCGGCTTGTAGTTTTTACGACCGGCCGCCTGCCTGACGTCAACCCCTCTGGGGAGAAAAGGGAGAAATAAATATTTAAAAAAATACTATCATACTAATATTATAAATGTGAATGTAAGTTTGTTTGTTACGCTTTCACGCGAAAACTACTTAACCGATCATGATGAAACTTTGTACACATATTCTTGGAGGTATAAGAAGTAACATAGAATACTTTTTATGAAAAAAAATCTATTTTTTTGTTACGCTTTCACGCCTAAATCACTGAACCGGTTTTCATGTAGAGATAGATCCCTGGACCCTGGAGACGGTTATAGGCTACGTTTTATTTCGGAAAAGTCTATTCACGCGTGCGGAGCCGCGAGCAAAAGCTAGTAATATCTAAAGACCTACGGCTGAGTTTCTTGGTGCTTCTTCTCAGACCAGTGGGCATTTCCGAAGCACCGGTAGAATCCTAAAGTGACGTTTAAAAGTGGATAAAATGGATGATGTCAAATTAAATGAAATAATAAATAAATAAATACAAGGCCAACAGTCACACGCATAGTCCTGACCCCACACTAGGTTAACCTGTATCGTGGGTATCAGGAACTACGAGGGACTTGCCAACCCACAACACACAGACACGAAACAAATATTTGTGAATCAGACAAACATTTGTCTCGGTGCGGGAATCGAACCCACGGCCTCACGCTTCGCAACCGGCTACTCGCCCGCTGCGCCACGGAGGCTGTCAAAGAAACGAAATTAGCGATCATAGTTTAATTATCCGGATAGTACCGTGAATACTGCCTCGGTGGCGCAGTTGTAATCCGTACGCGTTACGTCTGCTGACGCTGAGGTATCGGGTTCGATCCCCGGGTCGGGTAAAAAAGATATTGGGGGTTTCTATTACGAAATGCTCAGTCCGGAGTCTGGAATTGTGTCCGGTATGGCGATAGGCTCGCCCCCTATCATACCATGGGACGGAGATACGCTCGACGAAATGTGGGTGTACTGGTTACACCTCTGCCCACCCCTTCGGGGATTACAGGCGTGAGTGCGTATGTATGTACACTGAATTCAACTGCATTCTGATTGGCTCATTTGTGGTATGTGGTCATAGCTAGGCTGTAGACACTTTTGTCTACAGCATGTATGGGCCGGCTCGTCCGGGTCATTACCACTGTCTCACAGAAAACCGGCGTAAAGAAGCAGCTTGCTGCTGCGTTTCGTACGGTGAGTGAGATATCCGGAGGCCCAAACTGCCTCCCCTTTCCAATTCCTTAATTATCCCTTTCCTTTCAGGTCGGCAACGCACCCATGACTCTTGGTATTGTGGGCGTACCTACATGGGCGGTGGACATCACTTAACATCAGGTGATCCACTTGCTCGTTTGCCGGCCTATGCCATAAAAAAAGAGAATACTGGTAAGAATTTAGTCCAAATCAACACTAAACACTTTACCATCTTCGAGATCAACTTCGCTTTTTACGTCATCCTTAATTTCAGTTTTTAAATCGTCTGAAAAAAAAAAAGGTAATAAGGGTAGCAGGGACAAAATATGTTGATTTGATGATTCTCAAAAATGTATTACTCACTGGGGTTTTATTTGTTAAATCTGATGATAATTATCTAAATTTTTCTTAAAAATATTTGTCCTACAAAATGTATGGTTTGATCAAAGAGTCCCCCCCTTCCAATATGTATCGATAACGAAGTCAGTAATAAATGTTTGAGAGAGATAAAGAGTTTTTAAGAAAAATTTACCGCTTATAGTATCATGTTCATTTTTAATTTCATCAAAAATAGGTTCCAGCGCCACTTCATCTAAAAAAAGAAATAAAATTAAACGTTAGGATATAGGCTACTTTTTATTTTATCCAGTAAAAGGCCATTCATGCGGGCGTAGCCGCGAGCAAAAGCTAGTTAATTATAGAGCCATGCTGTAGACAGTTATGTCTACAGCATGAATGGGCCGGCTCGTCCGAGTCGTTACCACTGTCTCACAGAAAACTGGCGGCTTCCTGCTGCGTTTTGTACAGTGGGTTTTGTATCCGGAGGCCCTTCCAAATTCCTTATCAATCCCTTTATTTTAAGGTTGACAATGTGCCCATGAGTCTTTTGGTATTATGGGCGTACATGGACAGTGCAAGATGGGCAAAGGTTGCTCGTTTGCCACCCTATGACACAAAAAAATTTGTTAATAATAATCTTACTTCTCCAATACTCATCAAATTTCTGCTCGCAATTGAGCACTTGACATCTAAACTGGTATGCATCGCACACTCTGAGAATGCATTTGTCACAAATCAACAGACCGGCCCTCTGCAATGGTGAAACTAACTGAAAAAAAAACAAATATGGTATGAACTCACCAGGTTTCTCAAAGGGTGATCTAATCAACATTCATCTAATGGAACTTTAATTTAGACACTGCTTTCAAATCAATTTGAGTTGCTGAAACATTATTTAGTACGCCTGTAATCCTGTAATAGGCAGAGGTGTAAACAGTACACCCACATGTCGCCGAGCGTATCTCCGTCCCATGATGTGATAGGGGTTAGTTCCAGACTCCGCATCAGCCTTAGACGTAACGCATACGCTTTACAACTGTGCCAATGAGGCAGTAATGTAATGATTTTTATAAAACCTGATGTCACTCTAATAACATTTGGCATACTATTTTTCATATTATTTGAGTGAGTGAGTTTGATATTTGATTAGTTAATTTTTACATTTCACTAATTGTTTTTACATATCAGAAATTGGGCACTAGAATTGTAAAGCAATGACACTAGGCCTGTTTAATACATTTTCACTGGTAAACAGCTTTTTTCCGTTTTTATTTCATAGGCCGGCAAACAAGCAAGTGTGTCCACCAAGAACCATGGGCGCGTTGCCGACCTTAAAGGAAAGGGATAATTAAGAGATTGAAAAGGGGAGGGAATTTGGGTCTCCGGATATCTCACTCACCGACGAAACGCACCAGTAAGCTGCTCCTTTACGTCGGTTTTCTGTGAGACAGAGGTAACGACCTGGATGAGCCGGCCCATTCATGCTGTAGACAAAACAGTCTACAGTCTGGCTCTACCACTCAAATGACTAGCTCTACCACAGCTGACAGGATTTTAGTGAAATTTTGGAAGGAGATAGATTATATCTAACTATGAGACATTCCGACATTACCTAGACCAGAAAAAATATTTGTAGATCATACAAACGTTTGTTTCAGTGCGGGAATCGAACCCACGCCCTAACTTCAAAGACTTTAATGTATACTACTAGACAAGCTGTGCGGTACATAGAAATTGTACCACCAAGTTGCGATCTATTGACCGTAACTCAATATTACCATCTCGCTTACTCTCAACTAGAACCCCTATCGCGCTCCCTGCTTGTGAGCTGTCAAACTCCCGCGTTATGTGACGCAATTTTACTTCTAAACAGCCCATTTAATAGTATACATTTAAAGTATTTGTCTAACTTACAATAAAACTCCTTACTTTTATACCAAATGTCTCATCCAGCATATCAAAGTATGTTTTGTTGATGTCTTTGATCCAGCACAATGTTTCCACACTTTTAAAATCACCATCGGTATGACAACAACGACATAGAGAGCTTAGATTTAATATTTCAGACATATTTTTAGTAAATGAAAAAGGAAAATATTTTCAAATCTTAGATTTTTTGTGGTACAGTGTTGTCAGATGAACATCTCCGATTTCCCCGAGTTTTACTAGATTCCCCCAATATTGGATAAAAAAAAATAGTCTAAACATTTTTTTAACACACTCTCTTACTAATACTCTCGATTAATTATCTTGCAAATAAGTAAAACCAGACCCAAATCGGTTCACACAAACACCACTCATAGACCTCTTTTATATCGAGGGAAAACATGTGCAGTGCAGATGAAAGGAGTGGACATTCGATTTTAATTCGAACGACAGTAAAATGACACTGACATGGTTTTTGCATCATTGTTGTATTCGCATGTTATTTTTAGGGTTCCCTAACCAAATGGCAAAAACGGATTACGGAACCCTTGTAATTTCGTCATGTCTATCTGTCCATCCGTATGTCACAGGCATTTTACTCGGAGACTATTTGCACTATATCGAAACAAATTGGACGTTAGGTTCTATGAACCATTTCACAAAGGAAATATTTTTTTTTGTGTTCGCACTCCTCCACCATATAACAGAGGGATCATTTTTTTCGATTGCACATAGGTATAAATAGTAATATTGGATAGGTCCTTATAAAGGTTGCTAAATGACATTTTTATATAGGTAAGTAATACGTTTGTGAAAATATGCGTGTCCAAAGTTGTGAAAAATGTTCCCCCGTCTATCTTCTAAAAGCTAATATAACTAATAAGGTACTTTCAACAAAAAAATAATTGCTAGTTTATATAGCTATTTACAAAGGATATTTTCAGTTACACAATAATTTAGTTGTTGTTTGTTTTTCGAAGTATCTAAAAACCTATTTTTCAGTCGAGTTATTTTAGATATGTTATACTTGTTTAAAACTATGAACGTTCATCCTCAGTCTTGACTACGGAATCCCTCACTGTGCGTGCGTGGTCCAACACGCACTTAGCTGTTTTTTATGTATTTATGTTTCAAGAACATACGAAAATAATTTTTAATAAAATGGTAGTTTTGTCTACTTGTTCTTTCCCTTGAAACCCTGAACTTTGGGGACGGTCATCTGGCAACTGGCAAGTCTGTTGTCAAATGTCAACATGGTTGCCAACCGTACGAGGTTCCTCGTACAACATCGTACAAATACGAGATTTCCGTACGAAGTACGAAGACACTGGCAACCTCGTACAAATATGTACGAGATTTTGACATGGAGAATTTTAAATGATTTTTCATAATAATATTTTATTTTTTTGTATATTTTTAGCGATAAAAAAAATAAATTGGAATTTGAATTTTAAAGACATCTTCTACCTTAATGTATTGAAATTGATATATTTGGGTTCCTTAAATGGCCGACGCACGCAGTTGTCTCTCGTAATCCGTTGTCGGTCTAAGTTATCAGCTATCTTAACCAAAATATGATTCTTGAGTGGTATAGCCACGCTGTAGACGGTTTTGTCTACATCATGAATGGGCCGGGTTGTCCGGGTCGTTACCGCTGTCTCACAGGAAACCGCCGTAAAGTAGCAGCTTGCTGCTGCGTTTCGTACGATGAGTGAGATATAAATAATAAATAAAATACACCCAACAGTCACACTCATAGTCCTGACCCCACACTAGGTAAACCTGTATCGTGGGTATCAAGAAGTACGAGGGACTTGCCAACCCACAACACCCAGACCCGAGACAAATATTTGTGTATCAGACAAACATTTGTCTAGGTGCGAGAATCGAACCCACGGCCTCACGCTTCGCAACCGGCTACTCGCCCGTTGCGCCACGGAGGCTATCCGGAGGCCCAAATACCTCTTCCCTTCCCAATCCCTTAATTTCCCGATCCTTTAAGGTCGGTAACGCGCCCATGATCCTTTTAGTATTGTGGTAAAAGTGGTATTGGGTTTTCCTATTACGAAACGCTCAGTATCAGCCCGGAGTCTGGAATTGTGTTCGGTATGGCGATAGGCTCTCCCCTTATTACATCGTGGGAGGGAGATACGCTCGGTGAAATGTCGGTGTACTGGTTACACCTATGCCTACTCCTTCTATAAAAACTCTATCAAAACCCTTCGGGGATTACAGGCGTGAGTGTGTATTTTCATTAAACTAATGTACTAAACATAAAAGGAAAATTTTATATTATGTTCGATAATGGGTGTATGCGTAATAATATCACATAATATAGTCATGAGCGGAGCGATTAGCGATTTTAAACTCTGATAAAAAGCGGGATGGTATAATTTGACCCTTTTTTCTGTGTATGTGTGTGTATCTGTCTGAAACTTTTATGTATCTATCCAGTGTAAAAGCTGGTTTGTTAAATGTTTTATCTGCTTATCTCTATATGTCTGTCGACGCTAACATATTGTATAGAATTGCATAGAATACTCGTTATGCCAAAAGTACAGTTAAATAAGATACTTTCTCTTTATCTTTTATTTCTCTCTCGCACGCGTGATATGTCGTGTGATCCGCACGATTAGAAGATAGGCTACGTGTATCAAGACATTCACGCACGCGAAACCGCGAACTAAAGCTAATCATGTGAAAAACCCGCTAGTACTACTTAACCCGCTCCGCTCGTCAACATGCATTACATTAATAAACCGCATAACTTATTTGTTTTAGCGAGTTAATTCGTACTTAGTTATTTGTATCGGTAGACGATACAGTGATGATATGTTTAAAATATATTTTAATATTGGCGCTTTATTATGTTGCTGTCAGAACCTGCAGTTCTACGCCCCAGGGTATGTTTTTTTTATCCTGGCTTATCCTTAAGTGAATACACTGCACCTGCCCACTTAGCTTGAGTGGTAAAGCCACGCTGTAGAGAGTTTTGTACAGCACATATGGGCCGACTTGACCGGCTACCACTGTCACAGGAAACCGACGTGGAGTAGCGGCTTGCTGCTGCTTTTCGTACGGTGAGTGCGATATCCGGAGGCCCTAACCCCCTCCCCTTCCCAATTCCTTAATTATCCCTTTCCTTTAAGGTCGGCCAACGCACCCATCATTCTTTTGGTATTGTGGGCGTACATGGGCGGTGGAGATCACTTACCATCAGGTGACCCACTTGCTCCTTTGCCAGCCTATGCCATAAAAAAATACAATTATAAAAGCACTTGGACATCGTTTTCACGAAAGAGTTCTAAATTCCATCAATTAATAACGCACTCTCTTATATATGACCTCCACCACAGCTCAATATTATCTTCTTCTTCTTGTAGTGCCTCTCCAACTAGTGAAGGTTGGCAGTCAGCTCATCAATATTATCTACCCGCTTTAAATAATAGGGTAGTTTCCTATATTTAATTTTATACCAACATAAAATGACACGCAAAAGAAACCCTTTTATTAAAACACAAACAAAATTGGTTCAGAAATATGCCCGCATTTATGAATTTAAATGTTGGTATGAGGAAAAGTGGGAGCGTAGTAGGGATATCTCACTATCTCGCTTGCACGCGTGCACCATAATGAACATTTTACACAGTGGCGTCAAAGTTTGCGCCGTTTGTCATTTGACAATTACCCCTTCTACAGGAGTTGAATGGCTTATAACTTCTTTATTTTTGGTCTGATTTATAAAATTCTTTCTGCAATAGATTTTGAGTAACGTAACTTATTGATTTAAATAATAAAAAAAATCTAGTCAACTACCCTATTATTACATACGCACTCACGCCTGTAATCCCCGAAGGGGTAGGCAGAGGTGTAACCAGTACACCCACATTTCGCTGAGCGTATTTCCGTCCTTAATGTGATAGGGGGCGAGCCTATCGCCATACCAGGCACAAATTCCAGACTCCGGGCTGATACTAAGCATTTTCGTAATAGAAAAACCCAATACCACTTTACCCGACCCGGGAATCGAACCCGTGACCTCAGCGCTGACCTCAATCGTAACGCGTACACATTACAACTGCGCCACCGAGGCAGTTACCCTATTATTCTCCCAAGTAACTTCACTAACATCAATAAACGGTGCTATTACCAATATGAAGGTAACAATAATCAACTCTGAATGATTAAATTAAATTGTTTCAGTGGACAAAGTGATTATATTGCCGCCATATGCTGTGAGACCTGTAGAGCATGACTTCAGTGTACTCTGCAAAGTTTCATACGCCATCGAAACATGCCAGTAAGAGGACAATCTATAATTATATATTCTTTTACTAGCCCTGTATTATACATGACCCACTGCTGGCTACGGGCCTGCTCTACTAAATGAGAGGGCTCACGCCTTAGTCCACTATGCTGGCCTAATTCGGGTTGGCAGACTTCACATACCTTCGAAATTCTTATGAAGAACTTGCACTAGAACTTGAAGTGTATGCTCTTGGGGCTGGTTTCGACTCGACAGTCCGTGCCACTCCCCGCTCAGCAATCGCTGCTGATTATAAATAAATAAAAACACACCTCTGACTTTGTTAAGTTATATGTGTATTCATTGTTAATTATCGCTTGCTTTAACGGTGAAGGAAACGTCGTGAGGAAACCGAAATACCTGAGAAGACGTCCATAAGAATTTCGAATGTGTGTGACGTCTACCAACCCGCATTAAGCCAACGTGGTGGACTAAAGCCGAACCCCTCTCAGAAAAGGAGGCCTGTGCCTCATCATGGAATCAAATATTTGTGGATCACACAAACATTTGTTTAGAGTAGAGAATCGAACCCACGGCCTAACGCTTCGCATCCGACTACTCGCCCACTGTGCCACGAAGACTGACAATTTGGGTCTTCGATGGAGTAGGCTTAGGTCCTCACAGTTGGTCCCATTTAAATTTGAAGGAAAGATTCAACCCCTTAGAGGGTGAAACTTCATAATTTCTACACCGATTTTAAAGATCCTTTCAATAAAAATTTAAAAATAAAAAATTATTACAAGAATAGAAAATCAAGTCTAACCATTGAAATAAAACTAGTTTATACGGATTTTATCGCGGTTTAATTTTTATTTTAGTCCCGACGTTTCGAAAGCTTTTCAGCCTTCGTGGTCACGGGAGAGACTGAGGTGTAGGTCGTCTCGAAAAGTTAATGTTACATTAATAAAAATTAAACCGCGATAAAATCCGTATAAACTAGTTTTATTTCAATGTATAATATTCGCGTAAACCTAAGAAATCAAGTCTAACCAATTTTGAGTCAATACTATTAGTCATTGACATAATAAAATTTCTTTAGTTTACGTTCGACGATGTGATTCAGACACCATCATGCTATGGCGATAAAGGCCCACCGGGAAAACCGCGGCTATCCCGACCGTCAGTAAAACACGCTCGTGTATCGGCTATCAGTGATATACCGCTGTTTGAATAGGGTATATGTTTAATTTTATACATTTTATAACAATAATACGAAAAAGAGAATTGAAATTGTGTAAAAAATTAGGCCGCATTTCATGTTTTATATATGTATTGGTATGAACAAAGGCGCGTAGTGCGACAATCTCACTCGCACGCGTGCACTGTAATGGCGTGACCTGTCTTGTGACGTAACAAGACATGCCGTGCATCCTTTTCCCGACATTCGACAACTACCTCTTTCAGCAGATTAAATGGCTTGTAACTTATTTATGACTCGAATAATAAAGTCTTTCGATAAAGATTTTGGAGAACGTATCTTATTGAATAAAATAATAAAAACAATCGATTCAAATATCGCGTCATTTGTCAAGTGGCCTCAATGGTCTTGTCATTTAGGCTGAAACCGTGAGGACCTGGGTGCGAATCCGAGGTCGGGCAAATAGAATTTGCGTTTAAGTTTTCGGAAAATCACACGAATTTCCTGAGATTGGAATTTGTGGATGACACTGCGATTGAGTCGCACATCGTGGGACGTAAACAAGCTCGGCGAATTACTTGCATCTCTGCCTACACCTTATATAATTCTGCTATACTATACAATATCTAACAAAACCCTGTTGGCCCTTTCGATGTCGTGAAGATAGGCATATTGACAGCTTAATAAAAATAGTTAAATTAAAAAATAATGAAACAGATGCGAGATATTATCCTTACATAGGTAGCTGAGAAAAATGAACATACTAAAAAAAAAAAAAAAGTATAAAAAATAAATATGATTATTTTTATAGCCCCATTTTCGTATGCGAGTTATTTCATTACGTTTCAATATCGTTTCTGATATCACAGTTACAACGCCCGACAGGGTTTTTGTTACATCCTACTTCCTACTAATATTATAAATATGAATGTAAGTTTGTTTGTTACGCTTTCACGCTAAAACTACTTAACCGATCATCATGAAACTTTGTACACATATTCTTGGAGGTATAAGAAGTAACATAGCATACTTTTTATGAAATAAACGCCTAAATCACTGAACCGATTTTGATGAAGTTTGATGTAGAGATAGATGGGACCCTGGAGACGGTTATAGGCTACGTTTTATTTTCACGCGGGCAACAGCTAGTATTGTATAAATAATAATACCAGCCCTGTATTATACACATACGTCCCACTGCTGGGCACGGGCCTCCTGTACTGAATGAGAGAGGTTAGGCCTTAGTCCACCACGCTGGACTAATTCGGTTTAGTACTTGAAATACCTTCGAAACTGTTATGGAGAACTTCTCAGGTACAAGTATGAGTTGTAATGCATACGAGTTACGACTAAGGTTGACGCTGAGGTCTCAGTTCGATCCCCGGGCCGGGTAAAAGTGATATTGGGTTTTTCTATTACGAAATGCTCAGTATCAGCCCGAAGTTTGGAACTTGTGCCCGTTATGGCGATAGTCTCGCCCGTATCACATCATGGGATGGAGATACACCTGTATCTGCCTACCCCTTCGGAGATTGCAGGCGTTAGTGCGTGTATGTATTGATTATTCAACGTGTTTCTAATTTTCAACGTGTATTATTTTTTGACAGCTTCCGTGGCGCAGCGGGCGAGTAGGCGGTTGCCAAGCGTGAGGCCGTGGGTTCGATTCCCGCACCTAGACAAATGTTTGTCTGATTCACAAATATTTGTCTCGGGTCTGGGTGTTGTGGGACCGCAAGTCCCTCGTAGTTCTTGATACCCACAATACAGGTTTACCTAGTGTGGAGTCAGGACTATGTGTGTGACTGTTGGGTGTATTTATTTATTATTTATTTATTTCAGTATGAATATAGGTTCCAAGAGCTACATATTAAAACCTGATGACCAAAATAGTAGCGTGATCTATTCAGGAAAAGGGCTTGATGTGAGTATTGCTCATTTTAACCTTACTACCTACCCTTCTTCCACCTTCCCTTATTCCACTCGCAGTGGGGTCGGCGCAACATGATTTAACACATGTTACAGAAAGATTTGGCTTGTAGTTTTTACGACTGGCCGCGTGATGTCAACCCCTCTGGGGATTTCCTACTATTTAATGATATTAGCAGCGATAGCTCAGCGGGGAGTGGGTCCGGACTGAGATGAAAGTAGCAGGTTTGGAACCAGCACCTAGAGCATGCACCGACGACTTTTCTGTAGGCCTAGTACGAGTTACAAATGCGTTCACAGTTTTCGAATTCGTATAAAATTACTACCGTCGAAGTGTCAAACTAGTAATTCATCCGGTAATAAAGAAAAGAATCACTTTATAACTAATTTCATATTCTATTATTATGAAATAAAATAAACCATATAATTAATTTTAATTCATTATAGTTCCCACTAGTGGCTACTAATATTTGGCATATGGAGAGAACACGAAAACTTTCATCGTTTAGGAAAACTATTAAAACCTGTACTAGGCCTACTGTACTTTGACTGACTTTTCTAAGTGACGTGTATTCATTGTGAATTATCACTTGCTTTAACGGTGAAGGAAACATCGTGAGGAAACCTGCATGAGCTGTTCATATGAATTTAGAAGGTAAGTGAAGTCTGCCAACCCGCAGTAGGCCAGCGTGGTGGACTAAGGCCTAACCCTTCTCATTCAGTAGAGGAGGCCCGTGCCCAGCAGTGGGACGTGTATAATACAGGGCTAGTATCATATACTATAAGTACATGATAGTACTAAGCTTCCTGTCTAAGGATAATACCTCGCTTTGGTTTATATTTTTTTTTATGTAACTATTTTTATTAAGCTGTCTATATGTCTATCTTCACGACCTAGAAAGGGCCAATTTTTACATACTGTACCAAAGACTTAAATGTATACTACTAGACGAGCTGTTTAGAAGTAAAATTGCGTCACATAATGCGGGAGTTTGACAGCTAGACATAGACAGGGAGCGCGAGAGGGGTTCTAGTTGAGAGTAAGCGAGATGGTAATATTGAGTTACGGTCTTACAACTTAGTGGTACAATTTCTATGTACCGCGCAGCTTGTCTAGTAGTATACATCAAAGTCTTTGTAGTGTACCTATGTCTTTTGTTACAGGCCGGAGAATGCGGAGCCTACATAAAGAGTGTGACAAAAGAGATGCACGGCCAAATATCTTGTCATGTGCCTTCACGGAAAGGCAACACAGAAATCCAGAGCAGCATGACACTTGTGATCGCCAGTATGTTTTTTTTTATTAGCTTGAATGACGAGACCGGCAAGTCACTTGCCTGATGGTAAGCGCCACGCCTGCTTATAAACAGAAGCACTGCAACACAGAACTTTGAATTACATAACAATGGACCGCGCTCGTCACCCCGAGACATAAGTTGTTAAGTCTCATAATAACCAATAATTTTACTGGCTTTAATGTCGTTCACACCGACAATTCATAAAAATGTATTCATGATCTCTAGTTGACACTTGAACGTCTAGTTTTTTGCGCGGTGCAGAACTTCGTATCTTAATTTAGAAATTTAATATTTAGACATTAACATTTATGAAAAACAGTTGATTTTGAACGTTCATTAATTTTTGTTGCGTGTATGAGTGTTACGTGTGATTTTACCTTTGCATGTGTAAGTAGGTGGAGCTGTATTTTTGGCAGATTCATATGAGAGTTATCGTTCTAGTTATCTTATTTCGATGGTAAGGCCTGTAAAGTTTGTAGATATTTCTTTTTGGTTACTAAAGCACCAATTAGACGGATGCAATGACAATTCGTAACATAAAACTATTTTATCTTTTTCCTTGATTGATCATTTTCAGTAAATACCTACGTCATTTTGTATAACCATTACTCAATAACATATAACTTAACTATGACTGCCTCAGTATCAAGTAAATGCTCAGTATCAGCCCGGAGTCTGGAACTGTGTCCGGTATGGCTATAGGCTCGTCCCCTATTACATCATGGGACGGAAATAAGCTCGGTGAAATGTGGGTGTACTATCATAAATCGTAACGCGTACGCATCACAGCTATGCCACCAAGGCAGTCTAATAATCATGAATTTTGTTATAAATTCCTGACACAATGTAACCTTGCTTTATCAGGAGGCCAATTCTCGTAATTTTAAATGTTCAAAATATCATTCCGATCTAATCTCAGCGTCAAGAAAGTTGCAAATGGCATTCTCTTAAACCAATAATCAACGTCAAATGTGAACATAGATCGTAATGAGATTGAATGTAGAATATAAGTTGACTGAACCCAAAACGGTATAATGCTACTGCTAATGCTAGGTGCATTTGACGTTGATTATTGGTTTAAGAGAATGCCATTTGCAACTTTCTTGACGCTGAGACTAGATCGGAATGATATTTTGAACATTTAAAATTACGAGAATTGGCCTTCAGGTATTACACAATACTTATTATATATTACCCCCTCCCTCCACCCCCTGAGGTAAACCTTTTTGACTACAAAAAGCAGGAACTTCTGTTTTATGCTGCCTCTTTAAAGTGACTTCAATACACGTTGTTTATAATACGCAACACGAAATGATTTTATTGACTCGTTTTGTCGTATATGTGTCTATCGAAGCTAAAATAGTTGCATATAATAATCGGCTCGTTATGTCAAAAGTAGAGAAAATAGTATATCATCAGCCGGAAAAGGAGCAAGTGGCTCACCTAACGGTATGCGATCTCCACCGCCCATGTACGCCCACAATACAAAAAAATTGTGGCCGCATTGCCGACCTTAAAGGAAAGGGATAATTAAAGGATTGGGAAGGGGAGTGGTATTTGGCCCTCTGGATATCTCACTCACCTCACAAAACGCAGTAGCAAGCTACTTCACATCAGTTTTTGTGAGGCACTGATAACGACCCGATCGAGCTATTCGTGCTGTACACAAAACTTCAAATCCTCAGTCAGTAACTTAATATTCTCTTCCAGCGGCACCTGGTGATCCTACCCTGGTCTCACCGAACAAGCCTACTTTTAACGAAGATGAGTTATTCATGGCTATGTGTGTTGCGCCTGGTGGTAGACCGGCAGCCAAGATCACCTGGTTCTTGGGTATGTGTTAAAATATCATTTTATTACCTCAATGGGGGCTAATCGGACTTTGCCAGTGAAAGAATGCCGGGCAAAGAAAGTATGTTATAACTTCTGATTGACAGAAAATTTAGCAGAATTGTGTCAGCCAAACAGCAGTGTGTAAGCACTGTTGTGTTCCGGTTTGAAGGACATTGAAGCCAGTGAAATTACTGGGCATTATGGGACTTAACATCTTATGTCTTGGGGTGACGAGCGCAGTCCAGTGTCATGCAGTGCTTTATTTAAAGTTCTGTGTGGCGTTGCTTCTGTTTATGAGCAGGCGTGGCGCTTACCATCAGGCGAGCGACCTGCTCGTCTCGTCATTCAATCTAATAAAATAAAAAAAGTTGTGTTTTTAAGGGTTCCATGCCCAAAAGATGCCATCAGAACCCATTTACTATATCACAGCTAAACTCTATCGAATGATTTTTCCCAACGAAATCGGCCCACAGTTGGCGGAGAAATCGATGCCCATACATAAAAAAGCAAAAAAAAACAAAACGCCGAATTGAGAACCTTCTCCTTTTTAGAAGTCTGATAATACTGATTATTGCAATGAAATAAACAATCATGTCAACAGATGAAGAAAAGATACAAGGGGTTGATCCGCCCATAGTTACTGCCGACCCTGACTCCGACACCCATACCATCCGCCAGAACTTCAGCAGGACGTTACGAGCTGATGATAATAACAAGATACTGACTTGCAAGGTGGAACATGAGGCCCTGGACGAGCCTAAAGAGAAGAAACTGAAGCTGATTGTGTGTTGTGAGTTTCTTTTTTTTATATATGTCATAGGCCGGCAAATGAGCAAGTGGATCACCGGATGGTAAGTGATCTCCACCGCCCATGTACGCTCATAATACCAAAAGCATTATAATTATGGGCGCGTTGCCGACCTTAAAGGAAAGGGATAATTAAGAGACTGGGAAGGGGAGAGGGATTTGGGCCTCCGGATATCTCACTCACCGTACGGAACGTAGCAGCGAGCTGCTACTTTACGTCGGTTTTCTGTGAGACAGTGGTAATGACCCGGGCGAGCCGGCCCATTCATGCTGTAGACAAAAGTGCCTACAGCGTGGCTCTACCACTCTAAAAAGCAAGTTTCTTTACTTTTTTTGTCTAAAGAATGAATGACCGGCCCGGCCGACCACTGTCTCAGAGAAAACCGACGTAAAGTAACATAGTTTTGTTTATTTTCGTACGGTGAGTGTGATACAACGTGGTAGGTCCCTCGTATGTGAGAACGGCTGGGTTGGTACCACCGCTTTGCCTATTTCTGCAAAGCAACAGTGTGTAAGCACTGTTGTGTTCCGGTTGGAAGGACATTGAAGCCAGTGAAATTATTGGGCATTATGAGACTTAACACCTTATGTCTCGGAGTGACCAGCGCAGTCCAGTGTCATCCAGTGCTTTGTAATTTAAAGTTCTGTGTGCCGTTGCTTCTGTTTATGAGCAGACCATGACCCTGAACTCGAGACATCAGCCTCAGTCGTAACGCATTACAACTACGCCACCGAGGCAGGAGATACATTTTTTTCTTTTTTCTTTTAAATACACCCAACAGTCACACACATAGTCCTGACCCCACACTAGGCAAACCTGTGTCGTGGGTATCAGGAACTACGAGGGACTTGTGGTCCCACAACACCCAGACCCGAGACCAATATTTATGGATCACACAAACATTTTGTTGTCTCGGTGTGGGAATCGAACCCACGGCCTCACGCTTCGCAGCCGGCTACTCGCCCGCTGCGCCACGGAGCTGTCATAATATGTATCTATCTACAACGTGTTACAGAAAGGTGTGGTCAAATTTAAGCAACGTATAGTGTACGATATAAGTATTATACAACGTGTTACAGAAAGGTGTGGTCAAATTTAAGCAACGTATAGTGTACGATATAAGTATTATACGACGTGTTACAGAAAGGTGTGGTCAAATTTAAGCAACGTATAGTGTACGATATAAGTATTATACAACGTGTTACAGAAAGGTGTGGTCAAATTTAAGCAACGTATAGTGTACGATATAAGTATTATACAACGTGTTACAGAAAGGTGTGGTAAATTTTAAGCAACGTATAGTGTACGATATAAGTATTATACAACGTGTTACAGAAAGGTGTGGTAAATTTTAAGCAACGTATAGTTTACGATATAAGTATTATACAACGTGTTACAGAAAGGTGTGGTCAAATTTAAGCAACGTATAGTGTACGATATAAGTATTATACAACGTGTTACAGAAAGGTGTGGTAAATTTTAAGCAACGTATAGTGTACGATATTAGTATATCACCCACCGTAGCATTGAAATAAGATTAATACCACTCAATACAGAACTGCAGGTCAATTCTCGTAATTTTAAATGTTCAAAATATCATTCCGATCTAGTCTCAGTGTCAAGAAAGTTGCAAATGGCTTTTTCTTATTTAAAATTACGAGAATTGGCCTTCTGGTATTATATTGAACAATCTCGTACAGGCTTGGAGTTAGGCGCTGGTTCCATCATCGGCATTGTGGTAGCTGTACTGATACTCCTGATAGCAGTGTCCCTCGGGGTCTTCGCTTTCGTCACTGGCAGATGGTGTTTCGCTGGTAAGTTGTCACTTTTTACTACATATGCACTGACGCCTATAATCCCCGAAGGTGCATCTAGTACCCTCGCATTTCTTAAAGCGTATCTTCGTCCCATGATGTGATAGGGGGCGAGCCTATCACCATACCGGGCACAATTGGTAGATCTGTGAGTGTTAGAGCCACGCTGTAGACAGTTTTGTCTACATCATGAATGGGCCGGCTCGTCCGGGTTGTTACCACTGTCTCACAGGAAACTGACGTAAAGTAGCGGCTTGTTGCTGCGTTTCGTACGGTGAGTGAGATATCCGGAGGCCCAAATCCCTTCCCCTTTCGAATTCCCTAGTTATCCCTTTCCTTTAAGGTCGGCAACGCATCCATGATTCTTTTGGTATTGTGGACGTACATGGGCGGTACATCACTTACCATGATGTAACCGACTGGCTCGTTTGCTGGTCTATGCTATATAAAAAAAAAAAACTCCGTGCTGATCGTTTCGTAATAACCCATATAACTTTTATCTGACCCAGAGATCGAACTCGAGACCTCAGCACAGCTGTCTGAAATAGTACTTTCAACCTCTCTGTGGTATTTTGTCTACGAACTCTATCATAACGACGTAATTTTATAGAATGTTGACACTTTTACACATCAAAATACGTTAACTAGAACGATAACTCTCATATGAATCTGCCAAAAAATACGGCTCCACTTACTTACACATGCAAAGGCAAAATCACACGCAACCAAAATGAATAAACGTTCAAAATGAACTTTATTTCATAAAAGTTAATGTCTAAATATGCCTCGGTGGCGCAGTTGTAATGTGTACGCGTTACGATTGAGGTCAGCGCTGAGGTCACGGGTTCGATTCCCGGGTCGGGTAAAGTGGTATTGGGTTTTTATATTACGAAAATGCTCAGTATCAGCCCGGAGTCTGGAATTTGTGCCCGGTATGGCGATAGGCTCGCCCCCTATCACATTAGGAACGGAAATACGCTCAGCGAAATATGGGTGTACTGGTTACACCTCTGCCTACCCCTTCGGGGATTACAGGCGTGAGTGCGTATTAATGTCTAAATATTAAATTCTAAATCGAGATACGACATTCTGCACCGCGCAAAAAAATAGACTTATTAAGTGTCAACTAGAGATCGTGAATCAATTTTTATGAATTGATGAATGAACGAGCTGCACAGACTTTTATAGCCCCGCCCCCTTGAACAGAGTTTTGGTGGGGGTCATTTTTTTGCTTGAGTTACGTTTCTTGTCATCTTATTGCGATGCTTTTACCCGAGATATTTGTCGTCGATGGTCATCTTTCTCGCGCGCGAGATATGTTGTTTTGCTTATGCTAAGCTCGCTGGGGTTATAGCCCAGGAGCCCATGGTTCTCAGCGTATGTAGTCTGAGAAACCAATGAGACGAAAAAAGATTTTTCATTAGCTTTGAATGACGAGACTAGCAGGTCGCTCGACTGATGGTAAGCGCCGCGCCTGCTCATAAACAGAAGCAACACCACACAGAACTTTAAATAACAAAGCACTGCATGACACTGGACTACGCTCGTCACCCGGAGACATAAGGTGTTAAGTCTCATAATGCCAAGTAATTTCACTGGCTTCAATGTCCTTCAAACCGGAACACAACAGTACTTACACACTGTTGTTTGGTGGCAGAAATAGACAAATGAAAAAAAAAATATGATATGCGTGAAATTGAGAGATTCTTCGTTGAAATAAAACTAGTTTATACGGATTTTATCGCAGTTTAATCTTTATGTTAGTCCCGACGTTTCGAAAGCTTTTCAGCCTTCGTGGTCACGGTTAGCTTTCGAAACGTCGGGAATAAAATAATAATAAAAATTAAACCGCTATAAAATCCGTATAAACTAGTTTTATTTCAATGTGTAATATTCGCGTAAACTTAAGAAATCACTAAATTCTTCGTTTTTTATTTCGGTTAAATGTATTTTTTGTTCCAGGCAGAGCTCGTGATAATACTAATAAATTGGATGAAACGTAAGTATCTATCTATTGCCAAAGACTTTAATGTATACTACTAGACAAGCTGCGCGGTACATAGAATCGGTACGATTAAGTTGCGGTGAACTAACCGTAACTCAATATTACCATCTCGCTTACTCTCAACTAGAACCCTTATGGCGCTCCCTGTCTGTGAGCTGTTTTGTGACGCAATATTACTTTTAAACAGCCCGTCTGGTAGTATACTAAGTCTTTGTCTATTGCATGTTTTTCTGTACTTACTTTTTTCTTTCTAATATATAATCTATGGAAGCTCCTCCTTCCTCCTCTCACAGTGGGGTCAGCGCAACATGCTTTTAACACATGTTACAGAATTATATGACTTGTAGTCATCGAAATAAGATGACTAGAACGATAACTCTCATATGAATCTGCCAAAAATACGACTCCACTTACTTACCCATGCAAAGGTAAAATCACACGTAACACCCATACACGCGACAAAAATTAATGAACGTTCAAAATCAACTTTAGTTCATAAAAGTTAATCTCTAAATATTTAATTTCTAAATCGAGATATGACGTTCTGCACGGCGCAAAAAATTAGACGTATTAAGTGTCAACTAGAGATTATGACTTAATTTTTATGAATTGATGAATGAACGAGCTGCACAGACTTTTATAGCCTCGCCCCCTTGCAGAGAGTTTTGGTGGGGTCATTTTTATGGTTGAGTTACGTTTCTTGTCATTTATTTCGATGCTTGGAATATTTATGATCGGCCGCCTGTCTGACGTCATCACCTCTAGGGAGAAAACACCCAGACCCGAAACAAACATTTGTGGATCACGCAAACATTTGTCTTAATGCGGGAATCGAACCCACTGTCACGGCTTAATCGTACTAATTATATTTGTAATTTTCTCAGTAGCGAAACGGAGAGTGTGACGGGTACAAGGTTCAATTCTGGACATCCGTGCGGTAAGAATAAACTGCAAGCCCAGATGAGAGCGCCGGTGGAGACTGAGGTATACTGTCTTTTTTTATAGCATATAGCACACGAGCAAGTGGGTCACCTGATTTTTTATTATCTCCAACGCCCATAACACACATGCGTTGCCAACTTTTAAGGAAAGATATAAAAGGGAAGGGGATTTCCGCGTCCGGATATCACAATATTTTTTTTATTAGCTTAACGTAACGAAACGAGTAGGTCGCTCGTCTGATGGTAACCGCCACGCCTGCCCATAAACAGAAGCAACACCACACAAAACTTTGAATTACAAAGCACTGGATGGCATTGTACTGCGCTCGTCACCCCGATACATAAGATGTTAAGTCTCATAATTAGAAATTTCACTGGCTTCAATGTCCTTCAAACTGCAGTACAACAGTACTTTCACACAGTCTTTTGGCGGCAGGAATAGACGGCGCGGTGGTACCAACCCAGACGTCCTCTCGCATACGAGGGTCCTACCACCTTGTCTTGTATTGTCGTTGGACATGGGCCGTGGATATAATTTACTATCAGGTTTTGTGATGTTGGATTCTGCCATAAAAATATCGTAATGTGTCATTGAGTTTGAGCCACTTTTCACGTAAAACCGCAGTGTGCAGTGGCAGATCCAGGATTTTGGTTTTTCATCATGATCATCAGCCACAAGACGTCCACTGCTGAACATAGGCCTCCCCTAATGCCTTCCAGGCCGACCTGTTGGAAGTGGCCTGCATCCATCGGCTTCCTGACAAGGGTTGTTCTTGTCTTGTTGTCTTTTGGTTTTTCCTTGACCCAAAATTAGAATTAAACATAATTTAACGTAAATATAATTATAGTTTTGTATACCTTTCCAGCGCGTTGATGATAAGGTGATATATGCAGAGCTGTTACTAGTTGACCATACTAGGGAGGTACGACCCCCACCTCCACCTTCGGAGTATGCGGAAATTACATGCACAACGAAAAATAGATTTAAATAGCCTATGATAGCTTTGCGGCCAATCTTGTATCCAAGCAGTGGCGAACCCCGTATTTACGAACAACACTAAGCTCTTTGCCAAGTGTCCAATTCTGTGTATATTTTTTTTAACACGCTTTTATTAGCTTCATACGTATGTATGTATGTATGTAACGGAAACTTTGAACATGATTGGTCTGTTTTGATTTAGCGCCAAAAACTAACCAATGACGTTTAGAGAAATCGTCACTTTGCGTTCGCACTCACTATGGGGTCTCATAGTAACGTTTATGAATATGGGGGTAAGAACGTCGGGGCCCGGCGCGGCGTAGGTTCTAGTATGAATTAAGGTAAAAATGTAATTATTTTAGATATTTTCTTACACGTTATGTTTATCCATTTACAATATGCTGTGATATCAGAATCGATATTCAAACAGAATGAAAACACTCGCATACAAAAATTGTACTATAAAAATAATTAATTTTTAATCTTGAATTAATTTATTGTTTTTAAACCGTATTCCGATTGATTACCTCTGCAATGACTTGCAGCCAGAGCGAGATAGCAAGTTACGGTGTCCGCGTGCATCAAACGTGCCGCGCCCCGGCTTCGTAAATCCACACAAATTCAGATGCAAATAACATTTTTTAAATATGTTCATTTTTAAGTTATCTGGGTAAGAATAATATCTCTCTGCTGTTTTTTATTTTTTTTATTTATCTATTATTATTAAGCTGTCTATATGTCTATCTTCACGACCTAGAAAGGGCCAACAGGGTTTTCGTTACATACTGTTAATATATTTTTACTGTCCGTCCATTTGTAAAGTTTTATCCTCGTTTAGTCGTGAAAACCCAAAGACTAATGTACCTATACTACTGCACGGGCTGTTTAGAAATAAAATCGCACATAACGCGGAAGTTTGACAGGTCACAAACAGGGAGCGCGATAGGGGTTCTAGTTGAGAGTGACGTGTTAATATCGAGTTACGATCAATTGACCGCAACTTAGTGATACAATTCCTATGTACCGCGCAGCTTGTCTAGTAGGTTACATTAAAGTCTTTATGAAAAACCGGTTTATTCTAGATATATTAATACGCCTATCGAACCTAACATGCGGCCGACGCAGTGATCAAGCCACTAAACAAAGTTTTCTCGTTTTATCTGTAAATATGTATTTTATAATTATTACAGATTAACATAGAGTAATACTTAAATATATATAGCAGTGATAGCTCAGCGGGGAGTGGTATGGACTGTCGAGACTAAAGTCGCAGGTTCGAAACCAGCCCCAAGTGCATACACCTCTGACTTTTCTAAGTTACGTGTATATTAATTGTTAATTATCACTTGCTTTAACGGTGAAGGAAAAACATCGTGAGGAAACCTGCATACCTGAGAAGTTCTTTATAAGAATTTCGAAGGTATGTGAAGTCTGCCAACCCGCATTAGGCCAGCGTGGTGGGTGACTAAGGCCTAAACCCTCTCATTCAGTAGAGGAGGCCCGTGCCCAGCAGTGGGACGTATATAATACAGGGCTGGTATTATTATATTATATTATTATAATATTTAAATGCACCACCGTCCTTAGAAAATTAAACCATCTCTCTCCATGCTAGGTTGTCTGGAAGAGATCGCTTAAAGCGCCCATTGTACATTACTTTTTTCTCGTATTCTATTTGTACCAGTTTTTATATTTATTCTTGTTTTCTGTAAATGTGTGTGCAATAAAGAGTATTATTAGTAATTTTGTATTGTATTGTATTGTATTGTATCTTATCACTCTCTCTGTGTCGTCTATAAACGTGAAAATTGTTCGTATCGAGTTCGTATAAAGTTTTCTATCTTGCGCTAGATATTTCCAACTCCTCCCTAATTTTGTATTTGATTCATTTATATGCGGGATAAAGACAGATTTGCATTCCCAGAGACTCGCCGAGCTTCATTGCTCGGTGATTTCTTATGTTTACGCGAATATTACACATTGAAATAAAACTAGTATAAACGGATTTTATCGCGGTTTAATTGCTCGGTGTCGAAATATGCGTGCCACTGTCGATCCTGGCTTACTGGAATTACAGTGGCGGGTGTGTGGGCGAGATAAACTTGCGCTAGATATCTCCTCCGGGCTTAGCATATAATTTTATTGACTCATTTTATCGTGAAAATCCAGTTTTATCTGGTTATTTCAATATGTCTATCCAAGCTACCATGGTTGCATAGAATACTCGAATCGTTATTTCAAAATTTAGAAACTATGTAGAGAAAATAGTATTTTCAACCTCGCTTTAGTATTTTGTCTACGAACCCTATCATGATCGTGGTCACGGGAGAGACCGTCAGGCCTACCGACGGTCAGTCTTCGAAACTAAAATAAAATAAACCGCGATAAAATCCGTTTAAACTAGTTTTATTTCAATGTGTAATATTCACGTAAACATAAGAAATCACTATAAATGTTTCAGCTTACGTAATTAATGAAATTTACAGTAATGCTGCTTACATATGTTATTTCTATTATATAGTACTTGTAAATAGACGTATGTGTATGTGTGGTACTAAAATAATCATGGGCGCGTTGCCGACCTTAAAGGAGAGGGATAAATTAGGGATTGGGAAAGGGAGGGGAATTTGGGCCTCCGGATATCTCACTCACCGTACGAAACGTACTTTACGTACGTAAAGCCTTTAATGTATTGTTTTTAATAAATTATGTGTAATTTTTGTGTGTTTTATTTCAAACAGATTAAAATTCAATCTTATGGGGCTACGCATACCTATGGTTGATTTTTAATATTATTTTTGAGTGGTAGAGCCACGCTGTAGACAGTTCTGTCTACAGCATGAATGGGCCGGCTCGTCCGGGTCGTTACCACTGTCTCACACAGTAAACCGTCTCATAGAGAAAACCGGCGTAAAGTAGCAGCTTGCTGCTGCGTTTCGTACGGTGAGTGAGATATCCGGAGGCCCAAATTCCCCTCCCCTTCCCAATCCCTAACTTATCCCTTTCCTTTAAGGTCGGCAACGCGCCCATGATTATTTTAGTATTGTGGGCGTACATGAGTGGTGGAGATCACTTACCATCAGGTGACCCAAATGCTCGTTTGCCGGCCTACACTATAAACTAAAAAATTATAATAATATATATACAACGTGTTACAGAAAGGTGTGGTCATATTTTAGGGGCATTACATACACCTTACAATTCGTACTTATGTACCGGATCTTTTAAAATCAAGACATCTTAAAATTTCAAGGTCATTTTAATGACTTGTTTATTAAGATCGATACGATTGATGACATCACTATTAATTATTATGAACGACACAATTTTTTTAATAAACTTAAGATGTACGCAATTCTACGGACATACGTACGTAACTTGTAATTTAAACACAAATTAGCACCTGAAGGAGACTGTGTGCTGAAGACGTATAGGTACCATCCTCTAGAAGCATTTTAAAGACTTCATTCTCGGGTCTTCCATCTATGAATTTGTCTTAATACAGTCGAAGATCCTCTTAAAAGCTGTTGTCATTTGACAACTGTTTAATGTTTTTTAATTATAAAATAATTAAATGCAAGGAGGTCTGAAGTATCACTATTTATCATTTAGTGTTGTCCAAAGTTGAAAATCGATATCGTCATGTTACTCATTCGATAAAAAAGAAAATTCTATAATGATGTCCTAACAATGCAATCGGATTTGGTACTATGGAGTATAATAATACTTTTACCCTACACTATACATTGCTTAAATTTGCCCGCCCCTTTCTATAACACGTTGTATATGTATATATATTTTTATATGACTGCCTCAGTGGGAATGCACTTTCCTGTTTCCTGTTGATCTAGGTAATATAAATTTTGTGAATACATACAAACATAAGCACTCACGCCTGTAATAGGCAGATGTAGGCAGAGGTGGAATCGAACACCCACATTTCGCCGAGCGTATCTCCCGTCCCATGTTGTGATAGGGGGCAAGCCTATCGCCATACCGGGCACAATTCCAGACTCCGGGCTGATACTGAGCATTTCGTAATAGAAAACCCCATGGTGACCTTTACCGAACCCGGGGATCGAACCCGAGACTTCAGCGTTAGCCTCAGTCATAACGCATGCACATAAAAACTGCGCCACCGAGGCAGTCAATTATACTAGATATACATACATACATAGATACGCACTCACGCCTGTAGTCCCCGAAGGGGTAGGCAGAGGTGTAACCAGTACACCCACATTTCGCCGAGCGTATCTCCCGTCCCATGTTGTGATAGGGGGCAAGCCTATCGCCATACCGGGCACAATACCAGACTCCGATACTGAGCATTTCGTAATAGAAAACCCCAATATCACCCGGGATCGAACCCGAGAACTCAGCGTCAACCTCAGTCGTAACGCGCAGGTACGCATTACAACTGCGCCACCGAGCCAGGACTATATTACATTAATTATTATAACTAAGTAAATAAGTTCTTATCAAAATTATTGCGCAGTACTTACAAGGAAAATATATTAATTAATTCCTACAGGATAAAGTAATTATAAACACAGTCAAATAACAGTTGTTTTTTTCTTGTAATACTGTAATTTATAATTATGAGCGGAGCGATGAGCGATATTAAGGGTCTGTTTCACAATCTCCAATAAGATATACGCATCGAAATAAGATGAAAAGAAACGTAACTCAAGCAAAAACATGGCCCCACCAAAACTCTGTACAAGGGGGTGGGGCTATAAAAGTCTGCGCATAATAATCTCTAGTTAACTCTTGATACGTCTAAGTGCGGTGCAGAACGGCGTATCTCGATCTAGAAATTTAATATTTAGACATTAACTTTTTTGAAATAAAGTTGATTTTGAACGTTCAATAATTTTTGTTGCATGTACCCGTATGTGTGATTTTACCTTTGCATGTGTAAGTAAAGTAAGTGGAGCCGTATTTTTTGTCAGATTCATATGAGAATAATCGTTCTAGTTATCTTATTTCGATGGATATACGACTATGTTTATCTTTATTCATTATTAAACTGATACACTGATCTCCGGTGCGAGACGCCGTCTGGGTTGGTACCACCGCTTTGTCTATTTCTGCAGCCAAGCAACAGTGTGCAAGCACTGTTGTTTCCGGTTTGAAGGACATTGAAGCCAGTGAGATTACTGAACATTATAAGATAACATGTCTCGGGGTGACGAGCGCAGTCCAATGCCATGCAGTGCTTTATTTAAAGTTCTGTGTGGCGTTGCTTCTGTTTATGGGCAGGCGTGACGCTTACCATCAGGCGAGCGACTTGCTAGTTTCGTCACTTATGCTAATAAAAAAAATGGCATTTGTATAGACTGCCGATAGAACTTTTAGTATTAAAATTTGAAATTTCATAATGTTTGAATTAAAACTATCAACATCAATCTGGTTTTCACATCTATTGACACTCCGAGCAACAATTATATGCATGTTTATTTGTTTTTTTTAGTACTCACTATTGTACTGATGATTCCTTAATTAAACGATTCAAATAATAATCAAAAAATAACACTATTTCAACAATGCACAGTATATACACATTGGACTTTTCACTAAATCCATTCAATTTCACTTATAAGATATACACAGCACTAATGTTGCACAATACATCAGCTGTATAGCTACAGATATACTGCTATAAGCATGTCAGTGACGTGAACGCACGAGATTTCACCCATCCAACAAAGTGTCTAACGCGCACAGCACACGGCCGCTGCGCGTCTTGAGCATGTCGGTGACGCGAACCCATAAGATGTCCCCTGCCAAAAAGTGTCCAACGCGGCTAAAGAAGTTTTCACCTCAAAAAGGAATAATCTAGTTACGCGAATGCCCGCTACCACTCGTAACTTACGTCAACACACTCAGTTCATCATTATTAAAGTTAGAACTCAAATATTATTATTATTAAACCGATCCTTTAAACAACGTTACAAGAGTAATTTAACAATTCAGTATGTATATTTCATTTGTATTTAATTTTATTTTCGTGTGCTGCATTGTAAGAGGCTGTAAACCAAAGCCGCAGGGTATGTTTATTTAAGACTATTTTGTTAATGAGAGTAGTATAAATTGACTGCCTTGATGGTGCAGTTTTAATGCGTACGCGGTAAGTTTAAGCTAACACTGAGGTCTCGGGTTCAATCCCCGGCTCGGGTAAAGTGGTATTGGGTTTTTCTATTACGAAATGCTCAGTATCAGCCCGGAGTCTGGAATTTGTGCCCGGCATGGCGTTAGGGTCGCCCCCTATCACATCGTAGGACGGAGATACGCTCGGCGAAATATGGGTGTACTGGTTACACCTCTGCCTACCCCTTCGGGGATTACAGGCGTGAGAGCGTATGTATAAATTACTCATAAAACGAGAGGCCGCGGGTCGATTCCCGCACCGAGACACAGGTCTGTTAGATCCACAAATATATGTTTCGGAGGGTGTTTTCTTCCCAGAAGGCTTGACGTCATGCAGGCGGCTGCTTTTCCGTGCATTCCGGCGTTTTTGCCATACCTATTATTGGAATCAAGTTTAACAGCTCGCGTGATAGGACCCACTTAATGACATCCGTGGTGCTTTACATCTGGCTTCTCCAGTTGTAAATGTCCTTGTGCCTGAGGCTGAGACTTCCTTAGCTCATTATTTTGTCAACTATTATTTCCAACTCCTCCTTAACCTTCCATTTGATTAATTTCGTTGCGGGATAAACACATTTGTATTCCTAGAGACTCGCCGAGCTTCATTGCTTGGTGTCGAAATATGCTTGCCACTGTCGATCCTGGCTTACAGGAGTTACAGTGGCGGGTGTGTGGGCGGGATAGTCTCGTAGGCGTCCGGTCGTAAAAACTACAAGCCTAATATTTCTGTAGCATGTGTTAAAGCATGTTGCGTCGACCCCACTGCGATTGGGATAAGGACATGTGGAAGAAATGATAACTTAAAATGACAGTTGACACCGCTTTTAACACAATGCTATCGTTCGTTTTCTAAATTGGTTGATTTGTGTTAATAAAACCAAGAGACCATATCGCTTAGACGCAGACTTTATTGCATATTACTAGACGGGCTGTTTAGAAGTAAAATTGTGTCACATAACGCGGGAGTTTGACAGCTGACAGACAGGGAGCGCGATAAGAGTTCTAGTTGAGAGTTAGATGGTAATATTGAGTTACGGTCAATTGACCGCAACTTAGTGGTACAATTCCTATTTACCGCGCAGCTTGTCTAGTAGTTACATTAAAGTCTTTACTTAGACGTCGTGATGGAAAGTTTTGTTACAAAAAATGTGCTTTTTAATGTGCCGCTATTCGATATTTTTTCCATACAATCGATAAGAACAATTTGTATAGAGACTGGTGCCTGATGAAAGACAAGCTTGTGTTTCAGACAGGTTCTCGATTCTCGGAGGTACAAATACCTATTTTTAATTTTCAAATACGAGAGTAGTTACAAACAGTATAGGTAAGTGAAATAAATGAAAAAGAAATAAATTTAATTAGTGAAATTACTGGGCATTATGAGACTTAACACCTTATGTCATGAGTAATTTGATTATATTATACAATTTATTTATATGCTAATCAATTAAATTATTCTAATTAAATTAAGTCAAGTAATTTTACTTCGTGTAGTGTTTAATTAGGAAAAATATATACTTGACTCATGTATTGTTGTATACACCTGTAAGGGTTTATCACCTGGAAAATGTATTATATATAATAAGTTATAATTTTGTTAGTGGTAAACCGATGGTGTAACGATTAAAAAATAAATAAAAAATAAAATAAAATTATGTCTCGGGGTGACGAGCGCAGTCCAATGCCATGCAGTGCTTTATTTAAAGTTCTGTGTGGCGTTGCTTCTGTTTATGGGCAGGCGTGACGCTTACCATCAGGCGAGCGACTTGCTAGTTTCGTCACTTATGCTAATAAAAAAAATGGCATTTGTATAGACTGCCGATAGAACTTTTAGTATTAAAATTTGAAATTTCATAATGTTTGAATTAAAACTATCAACATCAATCTGGTTTTCACATCTATTGACACTCCGAGCAACAATTATATGCATGTTTATTTGTTTTTTTTAGTACTCACTATTGTACTGATGATTCCTTAATTAAACGATTCAAATAATAATCAAAAAATAACACTATTTCAACAATGCACAGTATATACACATTGGACTTTTCACTAAATCCATTCAATTTCACTTATAAGATATACACAGCACTAATGTTGCACAATACATCAGCTGTATAGCTACAGATATACTGCTATAAGCATGTCAGTGACGTGAACGCACGAGATTTCACCCATCCAACAAAGTGTCTAACGCGCACAGCACACGGCCGCTGCGCGTCTTGAGCATGTCGGTGACGCGAACCCATAAGATGTCCCCTGCCAAAAAGTGTCCAACGCGGCTAAAGAAGTTTTCACCTCAAAAAGGAATAATCTAGTTACGCGAATGCCCGCTACCACTCGTAACTTACGTCAACACACTCAGTTCATCATTATTAAAGTTAGAACTCAAATATTATTATTATTAAACCGATCCTTTAAACAACGTTACAAGAGTAATTTAACAATTCAGTATGTATATTTCATTTGTATTTAATTTTATTTTCGTGTGCTGCATTGTAAGAGGCTGTAAACCAAAGCCGCAGGGTATGTTTATTTAAGACTATTTTGTTAATGAGAGTAGTATAAATTGACTGCCTTGATGGTGCAGTTTTAATGCGTACGCGGTAAGTTTAAGCTAACACTGAGGTCTCGGGTTCAATCCCCGGCTCGGGTAAAGTGGTATTGGGTTTTTCTATTACGAAATGCTCAGTATCAGCCCGGAGTCTGGAATTTGTGCCCGGCATGGCGTTAGGGTCGCCCCCTATCACATCGTAGGACGGAGATACGCTCGGCGAAATATGGGTGTACTGGTTACACCTCTGCCTACCCCTTCGGGGATTACAGGCGTGAGAGCGTATGTATAAATTACTCATAAAACGAGAGGCCGCGGGTCGATTCCCGCACCGAGACACAGGTCTGTTAGATCCACAAATATATGTTTCGGAGGGTGTTTTCTTCCCAGAAGGCTTGACGTCATGCAGGCGGCTGCTTTTCCGTGCATTCCGGCGTTTTTGCCATACCTATTATTGGAATCAAGTTTAACAGCTCGCGTGATAGGACCCACTTAATGACATCCGTGGTGCTTTACATCTGGCTTCTCCAGTTGTAAATGTCCTTGTGCCTGAGGCTGAGACTTCCTTAGCTCATTATTTTGTCAACTATTATTTCCAACTCCTCCTTAACCTTCCATTTGATTAATTTCGTTGCGGGATAAACACATTTGTATTCCTAGAGACTCGCCGAGCTTCATTGCTTGGTGTCGAAATATGCTTGCCACTGTCGATCCTGGCTTACAGGAGTTACAGTGGCGGGTGTGTGGGCGGGATAGTCTCGTAGGCGTCCGGTCGTAAAAACTACAAGCCTAATATTTCTGTAGCATGTGTTAAAGCATGTTGCGTCGACCCCACTGCGATTGGGATAAGGACATGTGGAAGAAATGATAACTTAAAATGACAGTTGACACCGCTTTTAACACAATGCTATCGTTCGTTTTCTAAATTGGTTGATTTGTGTTAATAAAACCAAGAGACCATATCGCTTAGACGCAGACTTTATTGCATATTACTAGACGGGCTGTTTAGAAGTAAAATTGTGTCACATAACGCGGGAGTTTGACAGCTGACAGACAGGGAGCGCGATAAGAGTTCTAGTTGAGAGTTAGATGGTAATATTGAGTTACGGTCAATTGACCGCAACTTAGTGGTACAATTCCTATTTACCGCGCAGCTTGTCTAGTAGTTACATTAAAGTCTTTACTTAGACGTCGTGATGGAAAGTTTTGTTACAAAAAATGTGCTTTTTAATGTGCCGCTATTCGATATTTTTTCCATACAATCGATAAGAACAATTTGTATAGAGACTGGTGCCTGATGAAAGACAAGCTTGTGTTTCAGACAGGTTCTCGATTCTCGGAGGTACAAATACCTATTTTTAATTTTCAAATACGAGAGTAGTTACAAACAGTATAGGTAAGTGAAATAAATGAAAAAGAAATAAATTTAATTAGTGAAATTACTGGGCATTATGAGACTTAACACCTTATGTCATGAGTAATTTGATTATATTATACAATTTATTTATATGCTAATCAATTAAATTATTCTAATTAAATTAAGTCAAGTAATTTTACTTCGTGTAGTGTTTAATTAGGAAAAATATATACTTGACTCATGTATTGTTGTATACACCTGTAAGGGTTTATCACCTGGAAAATGTATTATATATAATAAGTTATAATTTTGTTAGTGGTAAACCGATGGTGTAACGATTAAAAAATAAATAAAAAATAAAATAAAATTATGTCTCGGGGTGACGAGCGCAGTCCAGTGTCATGCAGTGCTTTGTTATTTAAAGTTCTGTGTGGCGTTGCTTCTGTTTATGAGCAGGCGTGGCGCTTACCATCAGGCGAGCGACCTGCTCGTCTCGTCATTCAAGCTAATATTAAAAAAATAAACTATATATGTCGAAGAGTTATACAAACAACAAATAAGAGTTATATCGCACGTAGGCACTTTATTAGGCCATAGGGAAAATAATTAGTAAACTTGTTCATTTGTTTCTATGTAAAATTATCCTTGTATGGACTTGTATGATAAATAATGTAATATTATGGTGCCGCTAGTTGGTATTTTTACCATATTACTTTACTGTTTAATGGTCTTATTCATAATAAGTTATCGGAGCTTTTTAAGGCCGTTATTAGATGATTGATAATTTTTTTTATTCATAATCGTTCAATAACGCTAAAACGCTCATTAACTCTCGTATAAAGTGTCACTATTTTATAGAAGCTATAACCCTTCTATAAACCTATTTTAAGGGTTCGATAGTAAAAAAACATGGCCGACATCGGTCAGCTGTTTCTTAGTTGACGTATAATTTTACGTCTACTGTCATTTTTTTTAATTTATTATTTTTTCTTTATTTTTAACGGCTTCGCCCTATTATACATTTCGCCAATGACAAGTACTATATTATATATTTTTAACTCATCCCAAGAACGACGAAATATCAGCGCAGCGGCGCGGCGTGGTCAATTTCAAGGTCTTGTGGAATTTTAAAAACTCCTGTTTGTTTACCTTTCTTGACATAATTGACATGTCAATTTTCTTTATTTTTTTGATGATTTTTAATGTTTCCATACGCTATTCATCATCGTAAATGATTATTGCACAAAACCACACCACTTTTATACAACAAACAAAACTTTAAACTAGTTTAGGAAATAATTAAATCAAGAGAGCCACCGCACTGTCAGAATTCCCGCCAAAACTCCGTCAATTTTCTTTTTATTTAGTTTGTTTCCAGTTTTTCCAGAGACAAACCATATTAAAATCATTCAATCAATCAATCATTTTCTGTAAACTGGCAACTTTGTGTATGATAAACCTATTTTAGTTATCGGAGCTTTATCAAACGATTATGATTAAGGAATTTTATTGAACGTTCGATAGGCTTAAAATACGTTTTAACTTATAAAGGTTTATACCTTCGATAAGCGTTTTATTATGAATAAGACCCGAGTCTACGTTGAAAGTTAATCATGATATTGATTTATCTCCATAAACATAAGCATCATATTGACAGCCTCCGTGGCGCAGCGCAGCGAGTAGCCAGCTGCGAAGCGAGAGGTCGTGGGTTCGATTCCCGCACTGAGACAAATGTTTGTGTGATCCACAAAAATTGTTTCGGGTCTGGGTGTTGTGAGACCGCAAGTCCCTCGTAGTTCCTGATACCCACGATACAGGTTTACCTAGTGTGGGGTCAGGACTATGTGTGTGACTGTTGGGTGTATTTATTTATTTATTTATCTTACCGTTACTTACGCTTGTATGTAAACATATTAATTGTATAATAAAATGTGATTTGGAAGTTATAAGCCCTGAAAAATCCATATTTCAACACCAATTTTCATGCAATATTGGGACTGAAAAAATAACTTAAGGAGTATAAAATCACCGAAACAAAATTTGTACAGGCATAGTTTAATTATCCTATAGTAAAAATAACTTTATTTCGAATCAATACATTCAGCGAGGTTTTCATAAAAACACCGATACCAAAGTTTATTTATCAACTTTTAGGCGCTCGATTTTATCACGTATTACTGTGCGTTTCACTCGCACGCTTCACGTTGTGCGATGTTAGGGTGAGACAGCATGCATTTTTGACTCCCCCCACTAACGAGTACGAGCTGTCGACTAGCGTACTCTTATGGGGTCAGTATATATATATGACTTTGTGGTCAGTACTCAGTAAGTCACCGATGACATTTGTGTTCAGGAGTCTCCAGCGGCTACTATTTGCATATTTAACAGTGATAAATATGGTCAGTGCATTGATTAATAGGCCAATCAGGACAGGTAAATTTATATTAGGTTTTTTTCCTAGCCCTGTAGCCTGTCCAGTGTGTGTCGACTACCTCGGTGGCGCAGTTGTAATGCGTACGCGTTACGATTGAGGCTAACGCTGAGGGCTCGGGTCCGATCCCCGGGTCGGGTAAAGTGTTAGTGGGTTTTTCTATTACGAAATGCTCAGTATCAGCCCGGAGTCTGGAGTTTGTGCCCGGTATGGCGATAGGCTCGCCCCCTATCGGCGAAATGTGGGTGTACTGGTTACACCACTGCCTACCCCTTCGGGGATTACAGGCGTGAAAGCGAATGTTTCCTAGCCCTGTAATATACACGTCCCACTGCTCTACGAATGAGGGGTTGGGCCTTAGTCCACCACGCTGGCCTAATGCGGGTTGGCAGACTTCACATACCTTCGAAATTCTTATGAAGAACTTCTCAGGTATACAGGTTTCCTCGCGATAACGTCACCGTTAAAGCAAGCGATAATTAACAATTAATATACACGTAACTTAGAAAAGTCAGAGGTGTATGCTCTTGGGGCTGGTTTCGAACCTGCGACTTTAATCTCCATAGTCCGTACCACTCCCCACGGAGCTATCCTTGCTTTATTAAGTACATATAAATATTAAATAATAACTTTTTATCTTATTTTATCTTTGGCGGACCCGCGAATAAAACTTAGTTATAATATATGTATTTAAGTAATTATGTAAGTATAGTAATTAAATGCCTCGGAGTGTTGTAATGCGTACGCGGTACGACTGTAGGCCTAGTAGGTACGAGTTACAAATACGTTCACAGTTTTCGAATTCGTATAAAATTACTATACCGTCGAAGTGTCAAACTAATAATTCATACGGTAATAAAGGAAAGAATCGCTTGAAAACTAATTTCATATTCTATTATTATGAAATAAAATAAACCATATAATTAATTTTAATTCATCATAGTTCCCACTAGTGGCTACTAATATTTGACATATTGAGAGAAAACGAAAACTTTCATCGTTTTACAAAACTATTAAAACTTGTACTAGGCCTACTGCTGTGCTAAGATCTCGGGTTCGAATCCCCAGGTCGGGTAAAAGTGATATTGGGTTTTTCTATAACGAAATGCTCAGACTCAGCCTGGAGTTCGGGATCATGCCTGATGTGGTGATAGGTTCGCCCCCTATCATATCATGGGAGGGAAATAAGCTCGGTAAAATGTGGGTTAACTACTGACTACAGCTCTGCCTACCCCTTCGGGGAATATAGGCCCGAGTTCGTATGTATGTTGTATTTTTTTATCCTAGCTCGGCAAAGTGACTACGCTATACCTGATGGTAAGTATAGCGCAATTAATACTGTATGTGTTTCTTTTAAGTCAGTTTTTACTTTTTGTGTAATATTACTTTTCTTTTTATTCCAGCGAAACCAATATTGCCATTAGAGCAGGTTCAGAGTGGTAAGTTAGAAATTAGAATTAGAAAAACCCAACAGTCACACACATAGTCCTGACCCCACACTAGGTTAAACCTGTATCGTGGGTATCAGGAACTACGAGGGACTTGCCAACCCACAACACCCAGACCCGAGACAAATATTTGTGGATCAGACATACATTTGTCAAGGTACGGGAATCGAATCCACGGCCTCACGCTTCGCAACCGGCTACTCGCCCGCTGCGCCACGCAGGCTGTCAAAAAAGGCTGTTTTTAAAATTAATCAGCACTTTCAGTTAACTTAACCAGTCATATTATACTAAAAGCCTCACGGCATTCTATTGGGCCGGCTCGTCCGGATCGTCGGATAAAGTAGCAGCTTGCTGCTGCGTTTCGTACGGTGAGTGAGATATCCGGAGGCCCAAACCCCCTCCCCTTCTCAATTCCTTAATTACCCCTTTCCTTTAAGGTCGGCCATGCACACATTATTCTTTTGGTATTGTGGGCGTACATGGGCGGTGGAGATCACTTACAATCAGGTGACCCACTTGCTCGTTTCCGACCTAAGTATGCCATAAAAAAAACGTTATTTTGCTTTTCAGATACCCCGAGTGTGAATGTCATATTGCATGTTAACGGGAAAGCTGTTAACGCCAGCTGTGAACGCTGTGAAGGTAAGTCTCTCTATTCTAAAAAAAAGTAACTGGCGCCGCCGCCGCCGCTGCCAAAAGCTTGTCACGCTATCTCCTCCGAAACCGCTGGGGGTATGGGGTCGAGACCGATACCAATCGATGCAGAATAATGTGGGGAAGAAAGTAACATATGTCTCATATTCGTCGGACTTTAAGTTTTTTTATTTTTTGTTTTGTGGAAAAACATGGGCAGCGCCCCTAGTTTATTAAATAATAATAAATACACCCAACGGTCACACACATAGTCCTGACCCCCACTAGGTTAACCTGTATCGTGGGTATCAGGAACTACGAGGGACATGCCAACCCAAATAAATGTTATTACTCTTTAAGAGAATATCTGAATGATGGAAATTATTAAAATGCTTGCCTATCCACAAATAAATGTAAAGGATGATATATTTTAAATTATTTCACTTTTTTATAATTAATCTTAATTATAGATAAGTATGTTTGAATTTGAATTATTTCACATACTATTCTCTCTAATTTTGCATGCCTAAAGGTTAAATATGGTTGAACTATACGTCCAATACTACCACCATGTGTTTTCAAACTGTACCCATATTTGCAAAATAAATATATCTTTATCTTTATCTTTATCTTTATCTCTTTATCACAACACCCAGACCCGAAACAAATATTTGTGAATCAGACAAACATTTGTCGAGGTGCGGGTATCGAACCCACAACCTCACGCTTCGCAACCGGCTACTCGCCCGCTGCGCCACGGAGGCTGTCAGTATTTATTACTGCCTCGGTGGCGCAGTTGTAATGCATACACGTTCACGTTAATGTGCGTTACACGTTTGATGTAACGTGCACACAGAAATTCAGATGCAAATAATATTTTTTAAGTTACTTGTGTAATGATAATATCTCGCTTCGGTTTATTATTTTTTTAATTTAACTACATTTATTAAGCTGTCTATATGACTATCTTCATGGCCCAGAAAGGGCCAACAAGGTTTTTGTTACACACTGTATACAACGTGTTACAGAAAGGTGTGGTCATATTTTAGGGTCATTACATACACCTTACAATTAGTACTTATGTACCGGAGCTTTTAAATACCAAGACATCCAAAAATTTCACATTCATTTTGATCACTCGTTTATTAAGATCGATAAGATTGGTGACATCACTATTAATTATTATGAACGACACTCAATTTTTAATAAACTTAAATAAGTTGTACGTAATTCTACGAACATACGTACGTAACTTGTAATTTAAACACAAAATAACACCTGAAAGAGATTGTGTGCTGAAGACTATATTGGTACCATTCTCTAGAAGCATTTTAAAGACTTCATTCTCGTGTCTTCCATCTATGAATTTGGCTCAATACATTCGACGATCCTCTTAAAAGCTGTTATCAGTTACACCAACACAAAGTACTAATACATAATACTTATTTTTAGTTAAATACAACATATTTTTTGAACTCGTAAATATACTTCATAAAATCAGAAATTACCGAACTGACTGCGTCAAATAAATATTGACATTTGACAACTGTTTAATGTTTTTTTAATTATAAAATAATTAAATGAAAGGAGTTCTATAGTATCATTGTTTATCATTTAGTGTTGTCCAAATTTGAAAGTCGATATCGACATGTTACTCATTCGATAAAAAAGAAAATTCTTTAATTATTGTCCTAGCAATGCAATCGGATTTGGTACTATGGGAGATAAAATACTTTGCCCTACACTATACATTGTTTAAATTTGCCCGCCCCTTTCTATAGCACGTTGTATATTTATTTATTTTCAGATGGTATTACAAACGATATTGGAAGTTATATGTATGATGCGGGTGATGAATTAGACTTTTCATGTAATGTGCAGAACATATCGGGGATTAAACAATATTTTTATGGATTGGTTCATCAGCGGAGTAAGTATACCTTCAAGTTTCAAACAGCTTCAATACTTACTAACTTTTACATCGCTATTCCGAGTGAAGGTTTGACTAAATTAAGTAGTCCCCGTATTCATAAACGTTACTATGAGACCTTAAAGTGAGCGCGAACGTATAGTGACGATTTCTATAAACGTCATTGGTTAGTTTTTGGCGCTAAATCAAAACAGACCAATCATGTACATAGAATTGGACACTTGGCAAAGAGCTTACTTAAGTGTTGTTTGTGAATACTGGCCTTAATGTTATTTCCAATACCAACTTTACAACACAACGAGTTAAATTTGGAGCAAATCCTTCTTATACAATGCCTACGATATAAAATATACTTCCTTCCGAAATAGGGTAGTTGACTAGTTTTTTTTTATTATTTAAATCAATAAGTTACTTTACTCAAAATATATTGCAGAAATAATTTTATAAATCGGACCAAAAATAAATAAGTTAGAAGCCATTCAAATCCTGTGGAAGGGGTAATTGTCAAATGACAGACGATGCAACCATTGACGTCACTGTGTAAAATGTTCATTATGGTGCACGCGTGCAAGCGAGATAGTGAGATATCCCCACTACGCATCCACTTTTCTTCATACCAACATTTAAAGTCATAACTGCGGGCACATTTCTGAACCAATTTATATTGTGTTTTAATAAAAGGGTTTCTTTTGCGTGTCATTTTCTGTTGCTTATAAAATAATGTATAAAATTCAATATAGGAAACTACCCTATTATGGAGTTATTTGTGAGCAACACCCACTGTGGTGTTCAGCTATTGGGTGATACTACTATCTATTGGTATATCAGGATGGATATCAGGTGTGTGTTATTGTCATATAAGTATGACATCTACGTCAAATAACACCTGTTCTATGTCAACGTTATAAATACATTCGCCCGCGCCACTACGGAGAGAATCAATCCATCAAACGAAATACGAAATGAAATCGAAAATAGATTTAAAGTTGACTGAAGCCAAACCGGCATCCTGCTAACATTATTAAGGCCGCTATTCCACTATCATATTTGCATCATAGATATATGACGTCGTATATGATCTTATGTCACATCATGCTGTGGTTGTACCTACCATAGAAATATGATCATAGAAAATATGAAGTTTATGTTGCCATTACACTGTCATACAATTCTCATATATCTATGAGCTATAGAAGTAGGATCATTTTTATATGATAGTGGAATAGCGGCCTAAGCGACACATGTCCTTATATAAACGTCAAAACTGTGACAGAATTGAGATTGCAATGAGATTATATTGAAACTGGACTGGGCTTAAAAAGGAGTAGAACATCATAGACATAGATACTCATGCATGTAATCCCCGAAGGGGTAGGTAAAGGAGTAACCAATACACTCACATTTCGCCGAGCGTATCTCCATCCCATGATGTAATAGGGGGCGAGTCTATTGCCATACCGGGCACAATTCCAGACTCCGGGCTGATATTGAGCATTTCATAATACAAAAACCCAATATCACTTTTTACGAGTGGTAGAGCCACGCTGTAGACTATTTTGTCTACAGCATGAATGGTCCGGCTCGTCCGGGTCGTTACCACTGTCTCACAGAAAACCGCGTTTCGTACGGTGAGTGAGATATCCGGAGGCCCAAATCTCCCTCCCCTTCCCAATCCCTTATTATCCCTTTCCTTTAAGGTCGGCAACGCGCCCATGATTCTTTTGTATTGTGGGCGTACATGGGCGGTGGAGATCGCTTACCATCAGGTGACCCACTTGCTCGTTTGCCGGCCTATACTATAAAAAAAACCCGACCCAGGGATCGAACCCGAGACCTCAGCTTCAGCCTCAGTCGTATCGCGTAGGCATTACAACTGCGCCACCGAGGCAGTCAGTCAGTGATTCGATGCTCTGTGCCAATAATGAGGATTTCATTATTATTTCAGATGGACTTAACATTACAATACCGATGGAGAAATTTAATTATCATGACGTCAATGATTTTAATTATACTATAAATGTTGACGATTTCGATAATAAATCGAAAGTATATTGTATCATGAAAAACTGGGACCCACTTTTCATTGAAAGTGCTCCCTTGAAACTGATTATGAATAAAGGTTGGTCAACGATCATAAACTTTTTTAAAAATAAAAGCTTGAGTGAATAAACGAGCAGGTCGCTCGCCTGATGATGAGCCTGCCCATAAACAGAAGCAACCACATAGAACTTTAAATTACAAAGCACTGCATGGCATTGAACTGCGCTCGTCACCCCGAGACATAAATCACAAATTTAAAATGCCATTTTTCGTGAATGGAATAAGAACCCTTTAATAAATTCCCTTTTCTCTTGTGGTGCTGGCCTGTGTGGCGCCTTATTCTTACAAGTCGACCATGAGCCAACCAGGCTTCCGTATGCTAGGCGCTTTGTGGAGCAAGGTTCTTATTATATTATGATTTTGGCGCCCCCTGAAACAATTGCCCGGCGTGGTTTGCCCCATGCTCCGGCGCTGTGTGTAATACACAATAGGGTAGTTGACTAGATTTTTATTATTATTTAAATCAATAAGTTACGTTACTCAAAATCTATTACAGAGAGAATTTTATAAATCGGACCAAAAATAAATAAGCTAGAAGCCATTCAAATCCTGTAGAAGGGGTAATTGTCAAATGACAGGTGACACAAACTTTGACGTCACTGTGTAAAATATTCATTATGGTTCACGCGTGCAAGCGAGATAGTGAGATATCCCTACTACGCACCCACTTTTCCTCATACCAACATTTAAAGTCAAAACCGCGGGCACATTTCTGAAACAATTTTGATTGTTTAAGACAAGGGTTTCTTTCTGCGTATCATTTCCTGTTTCTTATAAAGTAATGTATAAAATTCAATATAGGAAACTACCCTATTGCATTTATTTTCAGGTGATATTTTAAGTAATTCCACACGTGACATCCAGTATAATGACACGGCTACAATTAATCACACTTGTACGAAACCAGGTAAGATCGAATAAAGTGAACGTGTTACTGGAATATTTTTGTCAAAGACTTTAATGTATACTTCTAGACAAGCTGCGCGGTACATAGGAATTGTTACCACAGTTTACAATTGACCGTAACTCAATATTACCATCTCAATTCTCAACTAGAACCCCTATCGCGCTCCCTGTTTGTGAGCTGTCAAACTCCCGCGTTATGTGACACAATTTTACTTCTAAACAGCCCGTCTAGTAGTACACATTAAAGTCTTTGATTTTTGTACTATAAATAACAATAAGTAATTAATGGAATGGTAGTTAAATAGCTGTACATCTAAAAATCTCTTTTAGTTTTTTTTTAGAATTAGATGACGAAACGAGCGTGTCGCTCGCCTGATGGTAAGCGTCACGCGTGCTCATAGACAGAAGCAACACCACACAGAACATCCTTTTATATAGCATATGCCTGCAAACGAGCAAGTGGATCGCCTGATGGTAAGTGATCTCCATCGCCTATGTACGCCCACAATACCAGAAGAATCATGGGCGCCTTGCTGACCTTAAAGGAAAGGGATAATTAAGGGATTGGGATCTCAAACACCGTACTAAACGCAGCAACAAGTTTTACGTCGGTTTTCTTTGAGAAAAGAACGACCCGGTCGGGCCGGCCAATTCATGCTGTAGACGAAACTGTCTACAGCGTTGTTCCAACCTAGATTACCTATATAAAAAACTAAAAAACAAGCTTTTATAGAAAATCCAACAAAAAATGAAATAGGTATAAATAATAGTTTACAAGGTGGTAGGTCCCTCGTTTGCGAGAGACCGGCTGGGTTGGTACCACCGCTTTGTCTATTTCTGCCGCCAAGCAACAGTGTGTAAGCACTGTTGTGTTCCGGTGTGAAGGACATTGAAGCCAGTGTAATTACTGGGCATTATGAGACTTAACACCTTATGTCTCGGGGTGACGAGCGCAGTCCAGTGTCATGCAGAGCTTTATTTAAAGTTCTGTGTGGCGTTGCTTCTGTTTATGAGCAGGCGTGGCGCTTACCATCAGGCCAGCGACCTGCTCGTCTCGTCATTCAATGTAATTAAAAAAAAAAAAAGTTTAAAACATTTTATTGTAAAAAAAGCATGGTGCAAGGTGCATGGTGTCAATAGTTAGAAATATTTTATTGACAGATATGAGGAGAAGGATTATCATTTTGATAATATCTTAAAAAGCACCCCACGCTTTTTTTACAATAAAATATTTAAAATTATTATTTATTTTTCATTTTTTAGTTGAATTTTCTATAAAAGCGTGTTTTTTAGTTTTTGAAACTACCTATTATTTATTTTCTATGATTTTCAATAAAATTTATATATGTGATGAAATTAATTTAAGTTTTGAAATGTCATCGGTCCTTGATAAGTATTTTTTTTTTTTTTTATTACATTGAATGACAAGACGAGCAGGTCGCTCGCCTGATGGTAAGCGCCACGCCTGCCCATAAACAGAAGCAACGCCACACAGAACTTTAAATAAAGCACTGCATGACTATGGACTGCGCTCGTCACCCCGAGACATAAGGTGTTAAGTCTCATAATGCACAGTAATTACACTGGCTTCAATGTCCTTCACACCGGAACACAACAGTGCTTACACATTGTTGCTTGGCGGCAGAAATAGACAAAGCGGTGGTACCAACCCAGCCGGTCTCTCGCAAACGAGGGACCTACCACCTTGTCAAATTGTATGGCAAATTTCAGTTAATCGGACGTTTTGAAGGGGGTCAAAATCATGTGCAAAGTTTCCGTTGCATACATTAAGTATGAAGCTAATAAAAGCGTATGAAAATGGGACTATATTTTCGCAGGCGCAACTCTACGAGCAATAGTAAACGGAACTTATTATAATATGTCTGAGGTCAAAAAATTGACACTGAAGCCATCAGATACTGGCTCCGTTTACTTTTGTGAAACCTTCAGTGACAAGAGTTCGGCTATAAAGAACCACGCATATAAAAGGTTAATTTTCCAACGAGAAATATATGAGAAGACAACATTTACGCACACTCCAATGGCATTAAATGAAAGTAAGTATGGACTAGGAATTTTGCCGACCCACGATAGACACATCGTCTGTCGTTGGTCGCCAGTATTCTTAGATTGCGCTGCACTTAACATCAGGTGTAGTGTAGTCACTTTGCCGAGCTAGTATAACAAAAAAATCAAAGACGTCAATTGTCATTAAGTAATTCCTTTTAGTTCGATTATTACCATAATCAGAGTCAGTTAATGAAATAAATAAATACAGCCAGCAGTCACACACACAGTCCTGACCCCACACTAGGTAAACCTGTATCGCGGGTATCAGGAACTACGAGGGGCTTGCCAACCCACAACACCCAGACCCGAAACAAATGTTGGGGTCGGTGCGGGGATCGAATCCACGGCCTCTAGCTTCGCAGCCGACTCCTCGCCCGCTGCGCCACGGAGGAGAAAGAAAGTAAACATTTATTCAACAACACAGACACACTAATACATCCTACTTCCTACTACTACTACTACTACTATCCTTTAGGTATCCAGTGGCGTAATTAAATTTTAGATGGAGATGATAGCTGCAACACCAGACTGTAATCCCCGATTTTAATATACGTTTTTTGAATAACCTCCCACTCTGGAAGCAATTTTAAAAACGTCACGTCAAATACATTTTTCCCTTTTGCAGACTTCCCAGTGTCATTACAAATAGAAATCGGGGTAGGATTGTTGGTCTCTGTCGTACTCGTGACGAGTTTTCTGCTTCTACTATACAAGTGTAAGAAGAAACGACCACCTGAAGTTACGCAGACGCCAAACAAAGATGCTGAACCTCCAGTGAGTTCATTCTTTCTTGCTGCCTCGCGTTTTTTTTTTATTAGCTTGAATGCGCCGAGCTGTAGGCCAATTCTCGTAATTTTAAATGTTAAAAATATCATTCCGATCCAGTCTTAGCGTCAAGAAAGTTGCAAATGGCAATCTCTTATACCAATAATCAACGTCAAATGTGAACATAGATCGTAATGAAAATAATATGAATGTAGAATAAAAGTTGACTGAAGCCAAAACGGTATAATGCTACTGCTAATGCTAGGTGCATTTGACGTTAATTATTGGTTTAAGAGAATGCCATTTGCAACTTTCTTGACGCTGAGACTAGATCGGAATGATATATTGAACATTTAAAATTACGAGAATTGGCCTTCAGGTCGCTCGCGTGATGGTAATCGCCACGTCTGCCCATAAACAGAAGCAAAACCACTCAGAACTTTGAATTACAAAGCACTGCATGGTATTGGACTGCGCTCGTTACCCCGAGATATAACATGTTATGTTTTATAATGCCTAGTAATCTCACTGGCTTCAAAGCCCTTCAAACCGGAACACTGCAAGCTTAAACACTGTTGCTTGGCTGTAGAAATAGACAAAGCGGTGGTACCAACCCAGACTGCATCTCACATACGAGGGTCCTACCATATGTAAATCCCAGCTTAATGCCAGAGGCCGCCTTCCCACCATATGATGGTAGATTTGGGATAAGATAACTATGGGATTGGAAAGCAGAAGAGGATTTGGGCCCCCGGATACCCCTTACGAAACCCAGCAGCAAGCTGCTACTTTACGTCGGTTTGTCGGTGTAATAGGGTAGTTGACTAGATTTTTTTTATTATTTAAATCAATAAGTTAAGTTACTCAAAATCTATTGCAGAAAGAATTTTATAAATCGGACCAAAAATAAATAAGATAGAAGCCATTCAAATCCTGTAGAAGGGGTAATTGTCAAATGACAGACGATGCAACCTTTGACGTCACTGTGTAAAATGTTCATTATAGTGCACGCGTGCAAGCGAGATAGTGAGATATCCCTACTACGCACCCACTTTTCCTCATACCAACATTTAAAATCATAACTGCGGGCACATTTCTGAACCAATTTTGATTGTGTTTTAATAAAATCGTTTCTTTTGCGTATCATTTTCTGTTGCTTATAAAATAATGTATAAAATTCAATATAGGAAACTACCCTATTTCAGAGCACGAACAACTTTTTTTTTTTTTTTTTATAGTATAGGCCGGCAAACGAGCAAGTGGGTCACCTGATGGTAAGCGATCTCCACCGCCCATGTACGCCCACAATACAAAAGAATTATGGGCGCGTTGCCGACCTTAAATGAAAGGGATAATAAGGGATTGGGAAGGGGAGGGGGATTTGGGCCTCCGGATATCTCACTCACCGTACGAAACGCAGCAGCAAGCTGCTACTTTACGCCGGTTTTCTGTGAGACAGTGGTAACGACCCGGACGAGCCGGCCCATTCATGCTGTAGACAAAATTGTCTACAGCGCGGCTCTACCACTCGTTATGAATAAGTATTCGAATCGAGAACGCTAGAATTTGTATGAAGGTTCAAACAATTTTTTGACATTACGAAACGAATACGTTCTCGCTAGTTATGCGTGCTAGCCCCTTTGTAGAAATTATTGTGATTCTGAGTTTTTCTTTGTTACAGGCACGCCCCAATGAACTAATCTATGCTGATTTGGAACTACAAGACATGGCTACCGGCGCTAGTGTATCTCAGGAGATTGAGGAGTCTCCGTACGCGCAAATTGTCGGTTTTCTTGCAAGGAAATAAAAATTTGTTTGTCAAAAAAACGCTTTTTATTTCTACCTAAGCTCTGTATTCACAAACACTCATGTGAGTCCTTTGCTAAGTATATATTTCTGTGTACATGATTGATCTGTTTCTCTCTATTCTAAAAAAAGTAACTGCCGCCGCCGCTGCCAAAAGCTTGTCACGCTATCTCCTCCGAAACCGCTGGGGGTATGGGGTCGAGACCGATACCAATCGATGCAGAATAATGTGGGGAAGAAAGTAAGATATGTCTCATATTCGTCGGACTTTAAGTTTTTTTTTTATTTTATGTTTTATGGGAAAACATGGGCAACGAACGCCCCTAGTATAGTAAAACTAAAGTTTTCCAAATTCTGGAAAAAGTAGAAGTTTGAGACTGCCTCGATGGCGCAGTTGTAGGTAATTCGTACGCGTTACGACTGAGGTTGATGCTGAGGTCTCGGGTCGGGTAAAAGTGATATTGGTTTTTTCTATTATGAAATGCTCAGTATCAGCCCGGAGTCTGGAATTGTGCCCGGTATGGCGATAGGCTCACCCCCTATCACATGAGACGGAGATACGCTCGGCGAAATGTGGGTGTACTGTTTATACCTCTGCCTACTGCCTGCTTCTGTAACGAAGGACTAATTACCTAGTAATAACCCAACATCAATCATCATAAACCACGACCACTCTGTCAAGAGTGCACGAATGAAGAAGAAGTATTTAGAAAAGTCGTCGATGCGTCTTCGATGGTTTCAAGCCATATCACTCGTCGCTGAACTATGGCTGCCTTCAAACATAAGCATAATTTCCAAATACTGAACCGCAACTTAAGCATTTAACATCTTGTTAAACATGTTAAGACCCTCTAGATTTATGACCCAGCGTTAATTTCTACCACGCACATGCAAGCTCTGGAATGAACTCCCTGCATCGGTGTCTCCCAAGCGCCATTTTTATTTTATAGAATAAGCCGGCAAACGAGCAAGTCGGTCACCTGATGGTAAGTGATCTCCACCGCCCATGTACACCCATAATACTAATGGGGCCTTTTACGAGTAAAATATTCTCTATTAAGACTTTTTACGAGTAAGCCTTATTACTTACTCGTAAAAAGTAAGCGCTCGCGCAGCGACCCTAGGGGGCGAAGCCTCTATGTTGGTTCAAAATAAAGTTAATTATACGTCGGATAAATAAACTATGCTTGTACGAATTTCGTTTCCGTGATTTTATCCTTATGCTATTTGGTTTGTAACTTTCAAATAAATTTCTATTATACAACGAGCTGTTGCCCGCGGCTCCGCCCGCGTGAATGCCTATTTCCAGGATTAAACCCGTCATCGATTAGTCCCGTCATCTGTGTGAGAAACGCGCTTGACAAAAATCCTAATGTCGCTATTAAAAAATAGGGGTTGATCGTAGAGGGTTGAAAATTTTAGGGTTGTATATGTATTTTTAATGCTGTATCTTAAAGAAATAAAAAACAATTTGTTGTCTAAATTTTAAAAAAATAAATGTAGGGGTGGACCACCCTTAACATTTAGGGGGATGAAAAATAGATGTTGGCCGATTCTCAGACCTACCCGATATGCACACAAAATTTCATAAAAATCGGTCCAGCCGTTTCGGAGGAGTATGGGAACGAACATTGTGACACGAGAATTTTATATACAACGTGTTACAGAAAGGTGTGGTCATATTTTAGGGCCATTACGTCCACCTTACAATTAGTACTTATGTACCGGACCTTTTCAATACCAAGTGATCCAAAATTTTCACATGAATTTTGATCACTCGTTTATTAAGATCGATAAGATTGGTGACATCACTATTAATTATTATGAACGACACTCACTTTTTAATAAACTTGAATAAGTTGTACGTAATTCTACGAACATACGTACGTAACTTGTAATTTAAACACAAAATAATACCTGAAAGAGATTGTGTGCTGAAGAAGATATTGGTACCATCCTCTAGAAGCATTTTAAAGACTTCATTCTCGTGTCTTCCATCTATGAATTTGGCTTAATACATTCGACGATACTCTCAAAAATCTGTTATCAGTTACACCAACACAAATTTACAATACATAATACTTATTTTTAGTTAAATGCAACATATTTTTTGAACTCGTAAACATACTTCATAAAATCAGAAATTACCGAACTGACTGCGTCAAATAAATATTGACATTTGATAACTCTTTAATGTTTTTTTAATTATAAAATAATTAAATGAAAGGAGGTCTATAGTATCATTGTTTATCATTTAGTGTTGTCCAAAGTTAAAAGTCGATATCGAAATGTTACTCATTCGATAAAAAAGAAAATTCTATAATAATTGTACTAGCAATGCAATCGGATTTGGTACTATGGGAGATAAAATACTTATACGCTATACTATACATTGCTTAAATTTGCCCGCCCCTTTCTATAACACGTTGTATATAGAGATAAGATTATGTTTACGTACAAGCTTAAGTAAGGGTAAGATAAATCAATATCAAGATTAACTTTCAACGTAGAATGTTAAACAGTAAAGTAATCTCCCAGCAACGTTTGTATGGAAAAAATACCAACTAGCGGCACCATAGTATTACATTATTTATCATACAAGTCCATACAAGGATAATTTTACATAGAAACAAATGAACAAGTTTCCGAATTATTTTCCCTATGGCCTAATAAAGTGCGTACGTGTGATATAATGATGTATTAATTTAATATGGCCAAGCCAGTTTATTTAAATTCAGTGCTTTATCGCAACCCTTAGTGGCAACATTACAAACCCATGTTTGTTATAAATTTGTTAATTATTTATAGCAGTTTAGATTGTGTTGTTCATAATGCATACATTAAAGTGTATTCTGCTGTTTGTATGCTACTTGGCGACTGGGAACTATGTTCCTGAAGCGACAGGTACGATTTCGAAGTACTAAATATTAATCAGGTACTTAACATTTTTTTACATACATACATACGCACTCACACCTGTAATCCCCGAAGGGGTAGGCAGAGGTGTAACTAGTACACCCACATTTCGCCGAGCGTATCCCCGTCCCACGATGTGATAGGGGGCGAGCCTATCGCCATACCGGGCACAAATCCCAGACTCCGGGCTGATACTGAGCATTTCGAAAAAGAAAAACCCAATACCACTTTACCCGACCCGGGGATCGAACCCGAGACCTCAGCCTTAGCTTAATCAACGCATCGTACGCATTACAATTGCGCCACCGAAGCAGTCACTTCTTTCAAATCCCCAATAAAGAAAAGTGTGTTATATATTTGACTGCCTCGGTGGCGCAGTTGTTGTGCGCACACGGTACGATTGCTGTGCTGAGGTCTCGGGTTCGATTCCCGGGTAAAGTGATATTGGGTTTTTCTTTTACGAAATGCTCAATATCAGCCCAGAGTCTGGAATCGTGCACGGTATGACGCTAGGACGCGAAATGTGGGTGTACTGGTTACACCTCTGCCTATCCCATCGGGGATTACAGGCGTGAGTCCGATATTATATTTAAAACATGAACTGCAGCCTCATTTTTTACCCAATTTTCTGTTTTGCAAAACACTCTGTTTTTCGTATTATTTTCGTTTGTATACAGGATGTAAGAGGATCGTTTATAGAGCGGAAACGGCAATGAAATACTATCTTTAACATAAACGGAAAACGTTATTCCTTTGCCATTTTGGAAACGTAAGGCCGCAATGTAAAGCGTACTATAAAGTTGTGGTCAATGACCCGCACCCATTACCGCGCTCCAACACTCAGTAGGTATATTGCGCCTTGCGCCGAGTCGTACAGCTGCTTCAGCTGATCAAATACCCTATTGCATACATAAAGAAAGTGTCCCTATCGTCATATATGTCATTAAGTGGGTCCTATCACGTGATAGGACCCACTTAATGACATCCGTGGTGCTTTACATCTGACTTCTTCAGTTGTAAATGTCCTTGTGCCTGAGGTAAAGATCTCCTCATTATTTTGTCTCCCGCTTTGCTATGGAGGGAAGTGGACAATTATTATTTCCAACTCCTCCTTAATTTTCTATTTGATTCATTTCGTTGCAGGATAAAGACAGATTTGCATTCCCAGAGACTCGCCGAGCTTCATTGTTCGGTGTCGAAATATGCGTGCCACCGTCGATCCTGGCTTACAGGAGTTACAGTGACGGGTGTGTGGGCGAAATAGTCTTGTATCGTCATATATCGCGATCTTTGCCTCGATCACACGTTTCAGAACGTACCATGTTGTTTGAAGCACATCTTTTTGTGGGGTCCATCTGAAAATCAGTACTTTCTCAACAGCGTACACTGAGCTGTACCGCTTCTACCGCATATGTTGTAGCAAATTTATGTTTTATCATCTTGTTTTGATGTGCTGTATGCATCGAAATAAGATAACTAGAATGATAACTCTCATATGAATCTGCCAAAAATACGGCTCCACTTACTTACACATGCAAAGGTAAAATCACACGTAAAACTCATACACGTAACAAAAATTAATGAACGTTCAAAATCAACTTTATTTCATAAAAGTTAATGTCTAAATATTAAATTTCTAGATCGAGATGTGACGTTCTGCACCGCGCAAAAAATTAATCGTATTTAGTGTTAACTAGGGATCATGAATCATTTTTTATGAATTGATGAATGAACGAGCTGCGCAGACTTTTATAGCCCCGCCCCCTTGCACAGAGTTTTGGTGGGCTCATTTCTTTGCTTGAGTTACGTTTCTTGCCATTTTATTTCGATGGCTATATGTCTGTGTGTGTGTAGAAAAATAAATGGTTTTATTTTAGCGTTATTTTTTTTCTTTTCAGAAAGGAATTTACTTCTGATTGTATCTGTTAACGGAAATGATGTTAGAGGCGAAGGTAAGGTCATAAAGAAGTTAAGATACAGAGGGCCATCTTAAGCCACGCTGCAGGTCAATTAGTTTGAGACCGTTTTAGAAATTAAAATGGATATTTACGCAAAGTTACAACGACCTCCTCCACGACGACTGCCTCGGTGGCGCAGTTGTAATGCGTACGCGTTATGATTAAGCTAACGCTGAGGTCTCGGGTTCAATCCCCGGGTCGGGTAAAGTGGTATTGAGTTTTTCTATTACGAAATGATCAGCATCATCCCGGAGTCTGGAATTTGTGCCCGGTATGGCGATATACCGCCCGGTAGGCTCGCCCCCTATCACATCGTGGGACGGAGATACGCTCTTTTTTTTTTTTTTTTGGATGGACGCTTGCTGATAGCCTGACACATGGGTCGGCTTTGGTCAGCGACACCGGACTTTCGGGCGAATGCTTGTAGGCACTCCAGCCCTAAAATTTAAGTGACCTTCGCTGAGGGCATCCCCCCTAATGGGGGATACGGACCTCGGCTCAGGACGGCCACTGGGGGAGGGCAAGGACATTTGCGATTGGTGGTTTAGGGGAATTTATACTCTACTTATAATCTAATTTATCGTACTTCATCGGCACGCGGGCCGGTCGAAGGGTCGGGGGTGCTTCGGGGAGCGCGGCGAGGTCCTCTTCGGCGAGGACGGAATGACGGTCTTGTGGAGTGTGCTTTAAATGTGTCTTCCTCTATCTCTCGGATGGCCAGAGTGGTCGCATCGTCGGGATCGGCGAGGACGGAACGCGGTCTTCTCCTCTTTGCGCGATCAAAGGGAGTATATATCGACGCTCTACGAATGAGCGTGTTTGGATTGTGCGCGGCGCGATCGAAATAGCGTTTGCTAGCCACTTTCATGGCTTGCCTGATGGTAGGCAGATTGGCATCTACGTGGAGGAGATACGCTCGGCGAAATGTGGGTGTACTAGTTACACCACCTACCCCTTCGGGGAATACAGGTGTGAGTGCGTATGTATGTATATGTAAAAAAAAAAAAAAAAAAAAAAATAGTAACGTCGAGCTCTGCGTCAAGTCTTCCAATCAGTCAAAGTTCCAATTTCAGGTGGTAATGTAAAAGAAGTTCCAATTTCAGGTGGTAATGTAAAAGAAGTTCCAATTTCAGGTGGTAATGTAAAAGAAGTTCCAATTTCAGGTGGTAATGTAAAAGAAGCTGTTAATTATGATATTGATGACACTATAACCTTTATGTGTTTTTTTATGGAATCCGCGCGTTCGCAGAAAGCTTATTGGAAATTAGTACACAAGCGAGGTGAGTTCATAAAATACTTTTATTAGGTCTTAAAACGGTATTTGGCTTGTTTTTTTAAGATTAAGTTACCTACGTTAAAAAGCAGTGATAGCTCAGCGGGGAGTGGTATGGACTGTCGAGACGAAACTCGCAGGTTCGAAACCAGCCCCAAGTGCAACATCGTGAGGAAACCTGCATAGAAGTTTTTCATAAGAATTTTGAAGGTATGTGAAGTCTGCCAGCCCGCATTAGGCCAGCGTGGTGGACTAATGCCTTACCCCTCTCATTCAGTAGAGGAGGCCCGTGCCCAGCAGTGGGACGTATATAATACAGGACTATTATTATTATTGTTATATACCTACGGTAACCAAAATCTATTAAGTTAAATATGTAACAATATTTAATGTTTTTTTTTTTATATCATAGGCCGGCAAACGAGCAAGTGGTTCACCTAATGTGATGTGTTCAAGTGATCTTCACCGCCCATGTACGCCCACAATACTAAAAGAATCATGGGCGCGTTGTCGACCTTAGGAAAGGGGTGATTAAGGGATTGGGAAGGGGAGAGGGATTTAGGCCTCCGGATATCTCACCGTACGAAACGCAGCAGCAAGCTGCTACTTTACGTCGGTTTTCTCTGAGACAGTGGTAACGTCCCGGACGAGCCGGCATATTCTTCTGGCGGATCATAAAACTGTAGAATAGTTAGTGTGTGGAGTTCATTACGCTTTACATCGCCGGTTTACGAAATATGAAATTTCCAATATGACAATTAAACAGCATTTTTCCCCTTTGGTTTCGAAGCGTTCCCCTTACACCCAGATACTTTTTGTACCAATAGCCAATTAAATTGAATCGTGTATAATCCCTGAACCGTGTCTACTAATGTTTCAGTTGGAACTAACAACACGGTACCTGAAAGTTATACAAGTAAATACATTACTCATATTATAACAGCCGATGATTTCGACAATGACTCTGAAGTATATTGTACTGGGAAAGTGTTGTACGACAATGAAACGAAGTACACACGAGTACAGAGTGGTCCCACGAAGCTTATCATGAATACAGGTTGGTTAACTTGGAAGTTTCGTATTCCTACGAAGACGCGTCCATTATTCTTTTTTATATATCATAGGCAGGCAAACGAGCAAGTGGTTCACCTGATGGTAAGTGATCTCCACTGCCCATTTACGCCCATAATACCAAAAGTATCAAGGATGCTGATCTTAAATGAAGGAGATAATTAACGGATTGGGAAAGGGATTTATACCTCCAGATATCTCACTCACCGAACGAAACGCAGCAGCGAGCTGCTACTTTACGTCGGTTTTCTGTGAGACAGTGGTAACGACCCCGACGAGCCGGCCCATTATTCTGTCGGACCATAAAGCTGTGGAATAGTTTGCCGGCGCACGTGTTTTCTCCTTCCTATAACATGGGATCCTTTAAACGGAGTGTAAAGAAGCAATTAAGCAGGCCGGCATAATTCTGCCGATCTATGATAGATACAGTCTCTATCGTTGTTGGACAGTATTCATGGATTGCGCTACACTTACCATCAGGTGTAGCGTAGTCACTTTGCCGAGCTAGGATAAAAAAAAGACCAAACTGTGTACAGCGTGGTTCTACCACTTTAAAATTCTGATTAGATTCTTGTGGTGTTGTGGTTATAAGGCGGTGAAGATCGCTTACCATCAGATGACCCAGTTGTTCGTTTACCGGCCTAAACTAGAAAAAAAGGATCGCGTAACATGGCTCGCTCAGGCAAGTCGCTTTCGGAGTCAGCTAGTGTATATACAGTAACTTCAAATATAATTCTGCCGCCCGTCAGTGTACGCAGTATCTTTTGACGGTCGCCATTATATTTACACTGCACTGTACTTAACATTAAATCCAGTGTAGTAATTTCACCGTACCAGAAAAAAAATATTATAAATGGCTGCCTGACTGGCTCGGTGGCGCAGTTGTAATGCGTACGCGTTACAACTGAGGCTGACGCTGCGGTCTCGGGTCGGGTAAAAGTGATATTGGGTTTTTCTATTAAGAAATACTCAGTATAAGCCCGGAGTCTGGAATTTGTGCGCGGTATGGCGATAGGCTCGCCCTCAATCACATCATAGGACGAAAATGAATGGTGTACTGTTTACACCACTGCCTACCCCTTCGGGGATTACAGACGTGAGTGCGTATGTATGTAATATTATAAATATGTCAAAAACTGTATTGTGAATTTGGATATTTATGAATCAGTCACGATTTATTGAAATAAATAATTATATTTCAGGGAGACAATACTATTCTGTAATACCTGAACTAATATACAACGAAGGAAGTAAACTTAATCATGCTTGTAACAAAACAGGTAAGAGCATCTTTTTGAAAATGTCTACGTTTTGATCTTTATTTTTACATATTGCTATTTTGTTGTTGTTTTTTTTTTTTGTTTAAATAAAATAAATACACCCAACAGTCACACACATAGTCCTGACCTCACACTAGGTTAACCTGTATCGTGGGTATTAGGAACTACGAGAGACTTGCGGTCCAACAACACCCAGACCCGAGACTAATATTTATGGATTACACAAACATTTGTCACGGTGTGGGAATCGAACCCACGGCCTCACGCTTCGCAGCCGGCTACTCGCCCACTGCGCCACGGAGGCTGTCATCTCATCATTTTAATACTTACTTAACATTGGCGAAATCATCGAAAATCGATGGGGCCATAACTAAAAATAGAATAGAATATAACAGGTAAGGCAGAGTTATGTGAATACTAGCTGTTGCCCGCGGCTCCGCCCGCGTGAATGCCAATTTCCAAGATTAAAGTAGCCTAGTGGGCGCCCCCGGTGAGAAACGCGCTTGACAAAAATACTAATGTCGCTATTAAAAAATAGGGGTTGATCGTTGAGGGTTGAAAATTTAGGGTTGTATGTATTTTTTAATGCTGTATCATAAAAAAATAAAAACAAAAAAAAATTGTTAAAAAATAAAAAATTAAATTTAGGGATGGACCGGACCACCCTTAAAATTTAGGGGGATGAAAAATAAATGTTGGCCGATTCTCAGACCTACCAGATATGCACACAAAATTTCATACGTAAATCGGTCCAGCCGTTTCGGAGGAGTATGGGAACGAACATTGTGACACGAGAATTTTATATATAAGATATTGAAAACTTTTATTAGCCTGAACGCCATGTCGAGCAGATCACTCGCCTGATTGTTGTCGTCCGACACAGGTGTCAGAATTGAATTACAACGCAGTGTATGACACTGGACTGCGTCAGTCACCTCTAGGCAGGTTTACCAAATCCTAAAAAAAAATAGCCCTAAAGTCAAGATGAAATAGCCCCAAATAGCCCTAAATCCAAAATTGAAAAAATAAATAAAAAAAAAGCCCTGTACAGAGGCTAGTATGCTGTTTCTTTTCCACGCCCAAGGACTTCTTTCAAATTCAAAGGCCGGAGCCATGTCTGTTGTGAGAATTGTGTGTATTTGGGATTATACTTTGTGTAAGAACTTGAACGTATTGGCTTTTTTATTTTTCTTTTGTTCAGTCAAACAATAATACATGAACACATTTTTATGGCCCTAAAAATAGCCCTAAATTTTTTTGGGCCCTAAAAAAAGGCCATTACACATATTTGAGCCCTAAATTTAGGGCTAAAGCCCTAAGTTGGGAAGCCTGCCTCTAGGTCTCATAAAACCCAGTTATTTTATAGCAGAAACCGGAAACCAGTTTACGCTTTATAGTAGCTTTAAAGTTGTTAAATGTTCTTTCATATGTTTTTTTTTTATTAAAAAGTCGACATTCTGATTCTTCAGGTATTGTGTATGGTCATGGGTGGTGGAGATCATTTACCATCAAGACCCACTTATTAACCGTTCTATGCTATAAAAAGGCGTTCATCATCGAGCGAGCGAACTGCTCGTCTTGCCATTCAAGCATTAAAACTTGTGTTTTACAGAGGAAAAAGACCTGCCTACCATAAATATACGGAAACTTGTCAATGGAGTGCCCTATACACGAAAAGTATCAAAGGAGATGCTAGCCTTGACACCTTCTGACGATGGCTCCATATTTTATTGCGAAATTATCAAATATGACGGGATGAGCTATTACCATCTAAAACTTGACGAAAGTATGATTTTCCACCGAGAAATTTACAACAAGAAAAAATATTTGTACACCCCGATTGTAACAAATGGAAGTAAGTAGTTCCATATATTATTACAATATTTACAATTTTAAGAGTGGTAGAGCCACGCTGTAGATACTTTGTCTACAGCATGTAAGGGTCGGCTCGTCCGGGTCATTACTACTGTCTCACAGAAAACCGGCGTAAAGTAGCAGCTTGCTGCTGCGTTTCGTACGGTGAGTGAGATATCCGGAGGCACAAACCCCCTCCCCATCCCAATCCCTTAATTAACCCTTTCCTTTAAGGTCGGCAACGCACCCATGATTCTTTTGGTATTATGGACGTACATGGGCGGTGATCACTTACCATCAGGTGACCCACTGGCTCGTTTGCCGGCCTATGCAATAAAAAATAAAATAAAGTAATTACAAGTGCAAGTGGGCCATCAACATCTTAGGTCCAAACCCAACCATACCTGCACGCAGTAGCGGATCCAGGATTTTGGTTTGGAGGGGCTTGATTGAAATTAGAATAAAGAAAATTGAGAACATTGAC